>JAVTVJ010000104.1:1800000-2362573 GCA_034509425.1 Eopsaltria australis
TCCATGTCCTGACTGCTTTCAGGCCAAATGGGGTGCTATAAAATGGATCAGGTACCATGAATATTGAGGAAGAGCTTTACCAGTACTGTGAGGAAAGAAAACACTACACACAGACCACCCACTGTTTCACTGGTGAACAATGGCAGGAACGCTTGAAAGCTTTTCAGCTTGATTTAGAAAAATGTGTGTAATTAATTTCTTTGTATTGAAATTTTCCTTGGCTGTTACTCTTTTGTGTGAAACATGTGGACTGTTTTTGTTGCACTGTTTTTTACAGCAGTTGTATTTTGTATTTTGCACTTAGTTGCTTGTGTGTTTATTTGCCTGGTGGTGTCAGGCTGTGCTTTTTTTTAGCAAAGAATGTCTTTCTTGATTTTGTTTTTTTTCTTTTTTATCATGAGGTTTGGCTGGGAGCAAAGCCTCCAGAACTGTTTCTTTTTAATTTTGGCAAACCTGCTTTTCTGTTCTCTAGTTTTCACTCACCATTCTCTTTATTTCCTTGTTTCAGATGGCCAGTTCTTCACATGGGGGCAGAACAGCTACGGTCAGCTGGGCTTGGGCAAAGAATGTCCCTCCCAAGCCAGTCCACAGCGTGTCAAGTCTCTGGATGGGATCCCTTTGGCTCAGGTTGCTGCAGGCGGAGCCCACAGCTTTGCCCTTTCTCTCTCAGGGGCTGTGTTTGGCTGGGGGAAGAACAGCTCAGGACAGCTGGGACTAAGTGATGAACGAGGTATGAAAATTATGCTCCGGGGTGAAAGAAGGATAGACTCCTCTGGCCTGGTGTCTCTTGTTGCATTGACAGTGTATTTTTACTGAATGGGTATATAATAATACTCAGCAGCTCCTCCTGGGACGAGATGGCAGAGAAACAGTCTCTGTCTCCACAGGCTTTTCTTACTTAGTAGAAACAGAAACATGCTTTTTTCCCCTTGTGGATGTTAATTTAAGTGAGGAGGGTCAAAAAGAAAGGTCTTTCAAGTGTGAGTGTCAACATGCAAATATCAAAGAAAGTGTCATGTTCTTCCTCCCTCTTCTCAAAAATATTTTGCCCATATTTTGTTTGAAGTTGGTCGGAGCAAAGGCTTTCCCTGCAGAATGGCAGGCCGAACCCATCTGCTCATTTCCCAGCATGATTTTGACTGGTGAGCATCTGCATGCTACAAAATGATGGCAACACTGAATATCTCAGTATTGTAAAATGTTGTCTAGTCTATTTGTTGCACAGTTGACCAGACACATAGGGCCAATTGTAGTTTTCTCAGGTTCTAATCTGAAAAGCCCAGATCTCTTCTGCGTGTGGTTCACACACTCTTTAGCTTTTGGGAATAACACAAGTGAATGGAAGATTTTCTTTGAAGCTTCAAATCAACCTCTTTTTTGTTTTCTGCATAATTCCTGAGCAGCTTTAAATACCTAATCAAGTTACTAGTGTAGATGTGATATCTAGCATGAACCTAGATACCTTGTACTGTCTCTAAAGTAGAGCTGAGCTAATAGAAGAGCAGTAGTGTCCTTTCCATGTAGATTGGCAGATAAATGCTTCTAATTAAAACAAAGCTGCAGTTTACATGTGAGAGGCTTACTTTGACATGGGGCTAATCTTAAATGAACAGAATAGGCATCAGCTTGTGGGGTGGTGCTGGCCAGGGATCATATCCTGCTTCCCTCTCAGTGCCTGGAATTGTAGTAAATATGTGGTATTTATGGTAAGTGAATCATGGTAAGACAGTGTGAATTATACTTGTCAAACGTGAGCAGCAAGGTCTGCAAACATGGGTATTCTGCAGCACTGTTATTATTAACAATTATGCTTAGAGAGGAGAAGTGTCATTCCTGTCAAAGGAAAGATCAGAGTACTAAAATACAGTAAAATGTAAATCAAAAATACGCTCTCAATTCTAAACTCATGGAAATTTGACCGTTTTTCTTTCACTACCCAGTAAAAAAGCACCTTATAAATCCTTAGGTGAGGATCTTGAGAAGTGGGCAACTTCTATAGGTAGGAACCTGATTTTTTTGTGGGTATGAAATAAGCAGCTGCTCTCCTTAATATCTAATTTCTTTTGGGTGCCTACTGCTCCTTGGAGTGCTTAGCTTTTATTTTTACTATATTCATCCCTGGGAGACAGACTTCAAATGATTAGGAGTGGCAGAGTGAAGGAGAAAAGCATCAGTTAATGGTTGGTAGTGATTAGCCTTTGCAAGTAGGAGGATCTTCTGCTTAAAGGATGACAAGATGACAACAGAAGGAAAGCTGAGTATTTAAATACACATTGGGATTCAGCTTGCCACGTGTCTTGCACAAGGGTCTCCCACGTGTCAGGGGTGTTCTGTATGGAAAAGGTGTAAGTAAGGTTTTGGAAACAAATATTTGCAGTCATCCCTGAGGAGTCTGAAATGGAGCATGAAGCTGAAGGTGGGTGTATCTAGGCTGCACTCACTGTATCTCCCAAACAACAAGTGCATGTAGAATTTATACAAGATAATCAACATTTGCTTTCTTGCTCTGGACAATTTTGTTTGAGTCAGTCAAGTCTTTTAAGAATTCGAGTGGAAAAGTGGCAGTGAAGTACTCTAGGACATGGGGGGTTTTTTTCACCACAGTTGTTAAAGTTTCCCTTGTGCTCATAGACCACGTCTGAAAATCAGACTGGCAGTGCTTTTCTCGGACGCACAGGTTTGCGTTTATGAAACAGCTGCTGTATTTCCTTTGTGTTCCTTGCAGACCGAGAGTCCCCGTGTCACGTGAAGCTGTTGCGGTCTCAGAAGGTTGTTTACATCAGCTGTGGAGAGGAACACACAGCAGTCCTGACAAAGGTAAAGATGCTGACCTGGGAACCCTGACCACTGCCTCACCTGCCTGATGCTTTCACAGTAATTTCCTGTGTAATGCAAGAAAAACACAGATTGACTTACTGTATTCTTTCTGACCTCAGTAAAAGAACTAAGTGAAAATATAGCCTAATTATTTATTCTGAGATTCATTGCCAACATGATCCTTTGCTGGTTTTAAAGATGAACATGTTAATAACCCACAGCAATGAATAGCAAAACTCTGGTGAATCATTTAAAGAAATTAGTTTTGGGAGGGAAAAAATTTAACAAACACACATCCAAAGGAGTGAAAATAGCATTTTGTTGGAAAATAGAGTAATGCTGTATATCAGAAAAAGATGGAAGCTTAAATGAATGAGTGTTATTAGTAGTCACAGCATTTACAAAAGGTTTTCAGTTCCAAACCTGCTGCTTCCTAGTGGTGGATAATTTAGTGGCCAGAGGACGGGGCTAGGATTTGAAAGAGAGCTGCTCAGTTCTTGCCTTGCCTCTGTCACTTTGTAGGTGTTGCTTCCTGTTTTGGTACCTCAGTGTTTTCCACTGTAAAATGAATTAAACAACTGAGTTTGGGATTCCTGTGGGAAAAATACCATTATAGAAAACTAGTTCTGCAGAAGCTTATCTGGTGCAGAGATACCTGAAGATAATTGTTAGTTTCTGATGGATGGCAAGGTGGCTTATTTGGAAGCTGCGTTAGCAGAACCCAAGTTTCTTTTCTGAATACTTTGAAAATCCCCATAAATATCTTTCCGTATGAGCTGTGGGCTCATACTGCAACTGGATTCAGAGAGATCCTTCTGAGTTATGGGTCCCTAAATGGAGACTCTGCTGTTTGATTTGCTAACAGAGTGGAGGGGTGTTCACCTTCGGTGCAGGTTCCTGCGGGCAACTGGGACACGACTCCATGAATGATGAGGTGAACCCCCGAAGAGTCCTTGAGCTCATGGGCAGTGAGGTATCCCAGATTGCTTGTGGCAGGTGGGTGCTCTGTGCAGTCAGGAACTTTCTTTGGTGGAGGTTAATGCTGATACTGAATCATGCAAATAGAGGGAAACAGTCCTGCTTCTCCATTCTATGTGGCAAAGCTAAATGAATTTAAATCTTACTTTCCATGAGAATTTTAAGGCCCTCTAAACGAGATGGTTTTTTAATTGGGGTTGTACCCTGCACTCTAACCTGTAAAAGATACCTTTCCAACTTAATAATTCAGGGGGACTTTAGAGCAGAAGCCCCTTTGGTCACAAGTTTCCAGCCTCTTTAATGAAATGTGAGTTAGCAGCACTGGTGCTATGCTGTTGCCTTTCAGTATGTACAGGCTTAGCAAATGTCTAAGCTGATACTGGGAGCCTGATAGCAGCTGTGTGTTGGCACAAGCTGCTCTTTGTCACTTCCATCTTAAAGGTTCCATCCCATAAACTGGTGCCATCAAGTGGCAAAAACTGAGCATTGGTGCCCGTGAAAAGGTGCCAGCTTCTGGCCTAGGAGAAATGAGAATGAGTTTTGGGGTGCATTTGGTTTGATTGTTGGGCTTTTCTTGTTTGTTTGGTTTTGGTTTTTGGGTTTTTTAATTTATTGTTAAACAAGGCCCAAACTCTGTACCCATCTCTTGCAGACATCACACTTTAGCCTTTGTGCCTTCTTCAGGAATGATCTATGCATTTGGCTGTGGAACAAGAGGCCAGTTGGGAACAGGGCACACTTGCAATGTCAAGTGTCCCTCTCCTGTCAAGGGTCACTGGGCAGCTCATAATGGGCAGCTCTCAGGGAAACCTGGTATGTACTGTGCTCAATTTGAAACAGCAAATGGACATAAATAATTTCACCCTTGGCTGTCTAAAGATATCTTACCATTGTTCTGTGAAACTTCTGGAAATACCAAAAGAAACGCATCCTATTGTCCCAAATGCACTGTGGTAATTCCTGGGTGACCATTTGCTCTCTCTGTTAATGTGTGCCATCTCCCTTTCTCTTCTTATGGCAGAGCTCAGCATTTTGCAGTCTTGAGACTTCATGAAATTGTACTAATACTGTGTTCCAAAGGCTTTGTTCTCTCTTTAAAGCCCCTATTGCAGTTTAAAAATGGCAGCTTTCCCTTCCTGTGTACCTCTCACGAAAGTGCTGCAGTGCTTGAGTTCCAGCTGATTTCAGCAGGGCTTTCAGAGGACCCAGGTGCTCCTTGTAGTTGTTCTGGCACTGCAAGTGGGAGGGGAGGAAGCACGAGTAGAGACTTGCATTCGTCAGCCTCTAACACAACTGTCTTTCTCCAACAGATGCCTGTAAATACCACATTGTTAAACATATCTTCTCTGGAGGAGACCAAACATTTGTGCTTTGCTCCAAATACGAGGTAAACCAAATGAAGTATCTTTTCAAGTCTTCTGCCCTGTCCCAACATTCACAACACAGCTTTTTGTTTTTGCTAAAATCTTCTGAAATGGAAGTGTTGCTTTGGACTCCATTCTGCCTTACAAACTTTACCAGCTCTGACAGTTGTCACAGGGATTTGCAACTTCAGTGGCGGAAAGTTGCCTTTCTTTAGAAACACGTCAAAGCCTTTGGGAAGATGCTGATTCCAGTTTAATCAGCAGGGAGGGGATTCCAATCTTTGCAGATTGGAGGTGAGGGGCTGCTTTCCAGCTGTGGCACTAGCTTCTGCATGGTTGGTGTGTAGGGCCATCAACCCCGTATACTGGGATTTTGTCAAGCAGTGCTGGATGAAGGGCTGAAGGCTGAGTTGGTTTTCCTACTTCTGTCTTCCTTTTTTTCTTTCAAGAAGTGTTTGGGATAAAGTTTTGAGGCATGGAAATAGGTCTAGAATAAATGTACTAAGCCTATGGCTGCATATGACAGTATTTAAGAGGGCTTTGGTACATCTAGGAAATTATACTTTGATTTTTTATTTTCCTCTTTTTAAAATGCATTTGAAGATCTTTTTTTCCCCCAAACTTTTTTGTACCTTCCCTTTTGGACTTCTTAGTAATGCCACAAAACTTCCTAACCAAACCTTTTCAGAGACCACACTAAGGAAGCTATCAGTTATTTATTAGAACAGAGGTTATGGATAGGAAGGAATTGTTTTACAAGCCTTGTCTTTGCTGAAATCTGTATCTTCTCACAGAATTCCTTGCCTGCTGATGATTTCCGGACCATAAATGAAACACGTTACACCTGTTTAATAAATGATGAAACTATAGATGTCTGGAGGCAAAAGCTTTTAGAAAAGAACAGTTCTAATTCTGTCAAGTAGGTATTGTGGCACTGGACAAGCCCTTTGTTGAAAGTTCTATTTAAATAATTTTGTTGGCTTCCGTGCCATGCTTTCACTTGAAATTTAGCAACCTTTTCAAGTGTGGTTCTTGGTCATTTCCAAGGGGAGGAGTTGCCAGTCACAAGGCTGCCAGGTGAGAGCTTCTGAGCAAAACCAGAGGAATTTGAGGCTGTCTCAGCATTGCAGATGGTGGGTGGGAACTTAATTTTAAAGTTGTCCTGCATTGTGTGCTTAAAATTCATGAAAAGCAGCAAGAATCTGTGAACAGACTGATTAAGTTCTTTCCCCAGTGTACCTGCCATGAGGAGGGCAGAATAGGTGGAAAGGAGGCACTAATTCCTCCTTTCAAAGAGGGACCTTACATGATCCTGAATGAACTTCTTGCCCTATGTGCCTCTAAAGGGGTTATCCTGACATTGTTTCCCATAGAAGAAAGGAAAGAGAGATGAAGAGATTTACTGAGGCATCCATTCATAACCTGTATCTCTGTTTTCTTTTGTCTTCCTGCTGCCAACAGTAATGTTGTTCAGATCCTGTCCTCAGCTGCCTGCTGGAATGGAAGCTTCTTGGAGAAGAAGTAAGTGTCAAATTTCCAGAAGTATGGCTTTCCCTTGATGCAGGCTGGAATCCGTTTGCTTCACTCACTGCTGCAGTGGGATTTGATTTTTCTGATCAGACAGGAGATGGGGGCAGAGGGTGTCCCCTAAAGAGGTGGGTGGTCAGAGCTGGGTAAGGAGGGCAAAGGGTCTTAGAGAGTGCATGGTGAGTGTGCTGTAACTGGCACAGATTTCTTGATTGCAGTTTGCCACAACTGTTATTCTTCCTTATGAAACAGATACCAACTTCTTTAAAGAGAGAGACAGGAATATGACATTAAGGGAACTTAGAGATGTCAGGCATCTGAATACTCTCTTACCCAGCTGAGCTAGCTCTTGAAAATACCTCTGGGGCAATATGGAAGTGTTTTTCTTTTAGGTGACATCACAGGGGGAAAGTTTTGTGCTCCTGCTTACAAAGGAGGAATTTCAAATGGGTGTGACAAGGTTGTAAGACACTTAGCTGAGTCAAAGGCTCTGGGTTGGGAAGGCTTGTGTTGGCTGTGTCTGTAAATGTTGAGGAGGTAACAGCATAGATGAGGAGGAGGAGAAATTTTTCTGGTGATGTGATGGGTAAATGACGTGTAACTAGGTGAAGGAAAACTTACTCTGAGTAATCTTTGCGTAATACGTTCCAAGAGCAATTTGAAAAAGAAAATAGTTTGCTAATTATTCTGGCGTTTTTCTGCTTGTCCAGTGGTTTTTTCTCTAGTGTTGTGACATGTTATTGCATCAGGAGAGTTGTGTCATGTTGGTTTAAAACCCTTGTTGAGGTTGTTGAGTCACTTTAAATAGTCTCATGGCTTCTTCAAATGTGGAAATGAGTGGAATTTATGGTTTCATCAGCCAAGTACAGTTGTTCTTCCACTTTAGTGATGTCTTGGCTAGTACACAAAGTCTGAGACCAAATGAATTACAAATTCTTAAGCCTCCATACACTTAAATGAAGCTATATTTAACTATGTACCTTTGTACATGAACTCTTATGTCATGGTGCACTTGATAGGAACACCCCAGTGCATCCCTCCCGTATCCTAAGGCAATATAGGCCTGTTGCATTGGAGGATGAGATGGAGGAGCAGCTTTTCCATGGCTGTGTGCCTGAGCACACCCAGCTCTACCTTTGCAGAGCACAGCCTGAAGTTCTCTATACCACACTGTGTTTCTGGGGAACTGTTTCCAGCCTGGAGCCTGTGCTGTTGTGGGAATTGCCATTCTGCTACAGCAGGCTTGTGTTTAGCCCTCGTGTTGTTACAGCCACACCATCAAACTGACAAATGCATCCTGTGTTTAATAGAAGCCTTCCCCTTCAGAGTGTCTAGTACAGAGCTCTTCACTCAGGGAAGGAGTCTGGGGACACCAGAGACTTTGAAGTGTTTCTCTGCAAGAGTCCCAGCCCTAACCAAGGCCTGGGGGAATTCAGAAGGGGGAGTCTTTGTTTCTAGTCTTATGAATTCCCCAGTGGTCATTTCTCTATTGCTTGCTCTCAGGTCATGTCAATACACAGGTAATGGGGTCTCTTCCTTAAACTTATGCTTGTCTGTGATTTCTTTTTTTAAAGAATTGATGAACATTTTCAAACCAGTCCAAAGATCCCAGGGATTGATCTGAACTCCACAAGAGTGCTATTTGAGAAGCTGATGAACTCTCAGCACTCCATTCTCCTAGAGCAGGTACTGCACTTTGGAGATTTGGATATTCAGAGGGGAAATTAGGGCTTTGTCCCTCTCTAACATGCAAGTACCAGCAGCATTTTTGGGGAAGGGTTGTATGGCAAATCTAAAACCCAGACACTTAATGGTACTTCTTCAACTTGGGCTGATTTTGACCTCCTCAGAATGTGTTTTATACAACAAGTTTTATCTCATGGCATTTAATGCTTGAATGTCTGCTGTATTAAACTCTGTGTACGTTGTATTTGTAATTACTATGTGTCTGTCAGGAGTTGAGTACTTTATGGTTGTATAATTTATTCTAACTCAGAGAATTTCTTTCACAAGTGCAGAGCTGTGGGATAAAAGCATACATGTTTGCCCTTGGTGCTTTTAGCTATAATATTTATAGCTTTGGGTTTTTTCACTCTGGGTTTGACTTTTAAAACAGGGTTTTGATCGGCTCTTAAACATCATCTCATTGCAGGTGCTCTATCATCCAGGAGAAGTTGTCTTTTTTTGTTTTGTTTTCTCTCTAGATACTGAAGAGCTTTGAAAGCTTTTTGATTCCTCAGCTGTCCAGCTCGCCACCAGATGTTGAGGCAATGAGGATCTATCTGATTCTCCCAGAATTCCCACCATTCCAAGACTCCAAGTATTACATCTCTCTGACACTTCCTCTAGCAATGGCTATTCTGCGCCTGGACACCAACCCCAGCAAAGTGCTTGGTAAGTGTCATTTAAGAATTGTTTTAATTTAGAAGTAAAATATCATTTCAAAGAATACTTACTAGGGAGGTTAATCTAGTTTTCCTTGTCTAGTTTACCCACATTCAGAGACTCAGTTCTAAATAAATTTGCATTCCTCTACAGAAACAGATTTTTGTATATCATGAAGATTAAATTATCCTATTCTCTTAAATTTAACAAGATATTGATCACATTATCTTTTCTGTATAAGGTAAATAAAAGGATACTAAATATAATATTAAATCATTTTGTCCTCCAAAAGATGCAGACAAACCTCTTGGTCTGTGACTAAGCTGAACATTTCAACTCTTCTCCCACTTCTGAGTCTTTTTAATTTGTAATCTATTTTCCTGTGAACTTATTTTAAGCTGAACAGAACATATGCTGCTTAATGATTGTTACTCATATTTGTTAAGCTACTACTATTCTTGTTATGTTACTCTGTTTCTTAAAGCTGTCTTGTACTAAATCTGATGTTACTTATCATGTGAAATGCTATGTGATGCATTCTGACCTCCTAAAGAATCCTAGGCTCCAGCTTCTGCTTCACGAGTGATTGCTTCTAGGAAAGAAGCTAATAGTCAGGGTCCTTCCAGGGGAAAGTTAAGGGTTACCTGTCCTTGGCAAGAGAGAAATCAGCCTCTCTGAAGAGGGGGAGTTAATCCTTTAGTGCAGGTGTGCCAGGAGACACGCTCTGACACCTGCTAGGAAAGTATGTGGTGCTACAGAGAATTGCCCAGGCAACTCTTGTCACTCCTGAGAGACAGCTGTGTGCCCACAAGATCACAGTGTCCTGGATGCCAGATACTTGAGACAGTGTCTCGAACTGAAGGCTGAAAAACTTCAAATTTAGGCTCTCACCCTGATCAGGGTTTGGGCTGGGTAATGATTGTTGTGTAAAGGGAAGAGCTTTTCAGTTTTTGGTGTTTAGATGACTGCCTCACTGTTGCTTCAGCTGGAGCAGCAATAGGGAAGTTTTTGAAAGAGTCTTCAGGTGTATTCCCCTTTTCTCAGTTGTAAGCCCTTACTTAGTGGTTATCCTGGCCTTTGATTAAGGTTTGTGTCGATGTCCTCTCCTTTCCAGATAACTGGTGGTCCCAGGTGTGCCCAAGATACTTCCTCAGGCTCGTGGACCTCTATAAAGGTGCAGTGGTTTACCTCCTCAGTGGAAGGAAGACGCTGCTGATCCCAGTCCTGTTCAGCAGCTACATTACAGCTGCTCTCAGGCTTCTGGAGAAACTCCACAAGGTGAGAGGAAAGCCTGGGCATGTGCTGGCTCAGGATGACTCAGTCCTGTCTGCCCTTTGCCAGTCGTGAGCTGTGTCACTGTCCACAAAGTCCCAGCATGGGAAGGATGTTAGTGGCTTTCCTGATTCCAAAGTTCTTGAAGATTGTTTAATCCTGTCTCAAACACTACAGATGAAGTTAACTTAAAGAAGGCTGCTGCTGGGCCATGCATGTGGCATCACAAACACCTGTCCCTTGATGGTCCCCCCTCTCACTGTGTTGTTGCTGGGTAGTCTGGGTGAGGAGGAGAGGGAGCTAAACTAAGTTAGAAAGAGGTTTGTCTTGACTCTTTTTGGTTTGTACTAAAATATAGGGGACTGTGTTTTGTTCGCAAAACTTTCTGAATCCTTTTGTTGTAAGCTGCTATAACTGATTCTTTGAAATCAAACCTTGGGTGTTCTAAGAAAAATGCTGAATGTATGTTAAAATATGTTGAATTTACATCTCTTTACTAGGTGAATCAGAAAGTTAAACACGTGGAATATGATAAGTTTTATATCCCTGAGATCTCCAGTTTGGTGGACATTCAGGAGGATTATCTCATGTGGTTCTTGCACCAGGCTGGAATGGTAAGAGGTTTTTATGTATAGTCATGAAATAGCTGTCCATGTTTGTGTCTCTGCCTGTAGATCTGTATTTCCAATGTCCTTAATGAGAGTGTAATGTATTCAGTGCAGGAGCATCTGTATGCGAAGTCTCTCAAATCTGAGTGCTCAGTGGCTTTACAATATTGACTTAAAAATAAAAAGGCTGTCGAAAGAGTTGGAGCTAACAATATTTAACCAAAGCTTGCAACAGTCTCTGTGATTATTCGTGTGAATTTCATTCAATCTTTGCACAAGGGGATTAATTCAGTCACTGGATCCTTTTAATGTAATCAAGACCTCAGGAGCCAAGTCCTATATTCTAAAATTATAATTTTTACCCTTTACTTCTGCTGTTTAGGCAGGTATTGTGAATAATGTAGCCAGTGATGTTAAAATGTTGCTCTGTAAGAGGAGGCAGTGTGGCGTTCTGGCTAGGGGACTGAACCAAGCCTCAAGAGATGTGGGTTCTATTCCTGGCTCTTCCAGTAACCTGCTGGGTGATCTTGGGTAAGACCCTTCACCTCTTTTATGTCTCACTTTCCCATCTGTAAGAAAGGAGATAACTAAACTGAGGGCTGGAATATGCTGTGTGGGAACCCAGTGAGATTATTTATTTATAGCAAGGAAAGGAATCCCAAGTGTAAAAAAACACCAAAAAACATCTGCAAGGGATGCTGCAAGAGTAAAACCTGACTGTAGTGATAACTTTTGTGTGTGTTTTCATGGGCTTTGTAAATGTTGTGTGTGCTGTGTACCCATCCTCTGCTCTCCATCATTTACATAGTGCTGCTGTGTGCTCACCTTTAGTGAGCAGAACAATAAGGTACTGACTTAAATTTATGTAAGAGATAGTTAAAAATGTCAATAATGATGAGTAATTTGCATTGCAGGGGTGTTCTTGTGTCACCATGTAGAGGCCTTATGGTCTCTCCTGTTGTTTCATATGGTTTCTGCCTTCATAAGAGCAAGTTTCACCCGTGGCAGACTAACACAGGCTTCTGTGCCAGTCAGTCCTCTTAGCAGTGTTTGAATTGAGTCTTAGTTCATGCTTTGAATTAGACTTGTGCATTTTCTTTGAGAAGGAAGTTCCCATGCTGTTCTTTAAGAGGAAGAAAAATGGGTTGTTGGTCCCAAAGGAGGAAAATTTACTTTGAGTCACCTTTGGACTAGTCCATCCAAAAAACCCACAAGACACAAAATCGAAAGAGTAAAAGATTTTCATACTTCTCTTTTTCTTTCACAGAAAGTAAGGCCATCCATCATGCAGGTAAGAAAATTGTTTCTCAAGACTCTTACTTAAAGAAGTGCTCTGGAAGCTGTGGAGAGGAACAAATCTTGCCTGCCTTTCTTGCAGGATGCTGTGACTCTCTGCTCTTACCCTTTCATCTTTGATGCTCAAGCTAAGACCAAGATGTTACAGACAGACGCAGAATTACAGATGCAGGTAATTGTTCTCTCTCCCAGTTTTCCTGCCACATTTGTTTTTCTCTGCCTTTTGCAATGGTGCCTGCATGGAAAGGGTGTTAACTGGGAGCTGGTGTGTGCAGCACTTTGTTTCCATGATACAGGAGAGCAGCGTGGCTGGAGAACCTCTTTGCCCTGGATACTGCAGAGGCAGTGCTTGGTGTCTTTCCCTTCAAAATGTTTGTCTGGCAACATCAGAACTGCCAGATGTGCATGTGGTGGAAATTTAAACTGTGTAGGGAAGGAGAAGTTATGTGTTTATGATAGTCCAAGGATAAGGAGTAAGGTGAGGCCTCTATTAGAGAAGCTGTAAGCCTGGATAAGTAGACAAACATTCAGGTAAGGGGACACTTGTTTCCAAATTTCTGCCTGATGCAGGAGTGGTGGTTCCTTCTAATGATGAGGTGAGTGCTGTAGACTGCTCCTGATGCTGTTTGTGGTTGCAGGCAGCAGCTGTTGCCAGCAGCTCACCCACCCTTGCAGTGAGGGGCACAGCCTGGGGCCCTCCAGGAGGGTGCTGACAGCAGTGTCCAGCTCCAGCACCCTGTAGGTGGCAGCCAAGCCAGCTCACAGCCAGGCTGTGACAAGGCCAGCTGGCCTCTGTGCCAGTGGAAGTGTCCCAGTGCCAGGCAGTGCCCACACTGGTGCTTCCTGAGACAGGCAAAGTGTTGGACACTGCCCCTTCATCCAGTGCAGCTGGGTCTGGGACTGGTCCCATCCTCTGTGAAATAAGTTTCCTGAGGTCCTTGGTTGTCAGGTTCCTTCAGGGTGGAAAACTCATCCCAGTCACTTGTGGCCGTGGTGCTAGTTCCATGTAATACCTATCTCCTGGCTTTTCTATGGCTGCTTGAGCACAGCCTGCACAGGCAAGGCACAAGAGGCTTGGCCTCTGCTCAGATGCTGCAGTCACCTGCTTCTGCTCTCATTTTGTCAGCCTCTTGCAGGTTTTCAGCTGCCCAGTTTGTGAGCAGTGCACTGCTGGGAGAAGGTATCAGCCTTACCTTGGCAGAACAGCAGACTGGTGCAGGTTTTCTTGTCCTGAGACAGGATCTTTAGCAAGACAACCATTTAGATGCCAGAGAAACCAGTAGTTCTCTGAGTGCTGGGGCAGAGGAAGCCTGGTCCCTGGTGGATTTCTGTCTCAGATTTAACTGACTTTTAAACTGAATTTTTAAATGTGAATTTGCCATTTACTATGGACAGCGCATGAGAAGAAATGAACTAAGTGCAGCCAAAGCTTAGACTGGACTTTGTGCCTTGCCCAACTCCGAAAATCCATGTGGATGAGGGCTTTGAACTGTATGTGGTGGGTTCCCTGGTGCCTTGCCCAGATGCATTTGTCAGCTGGCCCCTTGCTTGGTATATTTGTAGCACTGTTTTCCCCCCTGGACTCACTCTTAGCTGAGTGTGTTCACACTGAGTTTCTTGACTCAGTAAGAGCATGAATAAAGCCTCTTCTCCCCACCCACCTGCCTAACGTAAAAAAAATGTTCAGGAATTTGATCTGTGTTGCTCAAATGTGGTGAATTGATCAGTGGACTATAAGTATTGGTGTGGGAAATGGGGAAACAGGTAGGCATACAGGCACAGAAAAAGTACAGAGTGAGCATGGGATTCTTGAACCCCGGGGAAGCCAAAATAAAAATCTAAGGTAGAAAGGAACACCAGGGATGGAGTTGTTAACTGCTTTGCTTCCATAGGAAGAAGAAGCTGACCTGTGGCTGCTTTTCACTTCTCTTTTATTTACAGGTTGCAATAAATGGTGCAAATTTGCAGAATGTCTTCATGCTTCTCACCCTGGAGCCTCTGCTGGCCAGAAGCCCTTTCCTGGTGCTTCATGTTCGCAGGAGTAACTTAGTTGGTGATGCTTTAAGGGAGTTGAGCATCCATTCAGACATTGATCTGAAAAAACCTCTCAAAGTAAGTTTCCCCCATATCTTTAGCACCCACTCTTTTAGAAAACATTTCTGCATCCTTTCAGCCATTCACATTACCAGTTCACCAGAGTGCAGCAGCTTCTCCATAGGTGTAGCACACAGGAACACTTGATCTACTCAGTGCAAGGGTTGAGTCTTCTTTCCGACTCCCAGAGTGCAAGGGTTGAGTCCTCTTTCTGACTCCCAGAGTGCTTTGGCAGTGGATAGTTTACAAGAAGGCAAGCATAGGGTGAACTCCTCCTGGTGTGTTGAGTGTACAAGGGCCAGAGGAGGAAGCATTTTATGATGTCTCTGTTCTGCCTGTCTGCAGGAACAGGCTATTTACCGTAGGATGTGTTTTATCTCTGAGAGATTGTCACAATCTTCAGTAGCTGCTGTCATGCTGCTGCTTTGATTGTTGGGACAACTGGTGGTTATTTATGATTTGCATAAAGAGTTAAACATTCTCAAAATACCTGATCTGCCACCCCTGTTCCCTTTCTGTTCCCTGCAGGCAGAGCACTGAAATGAGCTCGTGGGTTCCGTGGGTTTGGGCATGTGGGACAAATTGCTTTGCATGGGTCCCAGTTAGAGAGAGGTCTGATTCACTGAGTCTCAGCTCTGCACCCCTGTCACTGACCTGTTTTTTCTACAGGTCATCTTTGATGGTGAGGAAGCTGTTGATGCTGGAGGAGTGACAAAGGAGTTTTTCCTCCTGTTGTTAAAAGAACTACTGAACCCTATCTATGGCATGTTCACTTACTACCCAGAGTCAAACCTGCTGTGGTTTTCAGACACGGTAAGCCCTTGCCCTCTATACGTGCAGGTTGGAATAATATGCTGCATTTAAATGACAAGGAAGTTAGTGCCAAACTATGGGAAAGAAATGTTCTTCCTCTCATTTTCTATTAGTGACACAATGTGAACTCTATTTTCAGTTAGTCCGTTAACCTCAGTTGAATGGTGATGGTTGTGCCTGTTGAGGAGTTGGCTCTCTCTTTATTCTTATCCCGTAATAAAACTTGTATTAAGGGTCAGATGACAGGTAATAGAACTCTTATTATCATGAATGTGATGGTCATGTGCTGTTTTACAGAATGAGAGGTTTAGGTGGTAATGGCATTAGAGTTCTGTGCCTCCCTTGCTGTTCACATAATTGCAGCCAATCCACTTAGTCATGCATCACTATCGCCTTCAGGATCTTAGGTTGTTAATTCTTTATGTGAGGAAGCTCTTAAACAGCAAAGAACATGGCTTGTAGTGGAAGGTTGTTGGTTTTGGAAGAGTGGGGAGTGCAAGCTCTGTACTTGTCAGAGGGCTGGAGGTGGTGGTTGATGTCCTTTTGTTCACCTTCATAAGCAGCAAGATGGGAAATGACATTGCCAGTCCTCCCTTAAGGTGTGGCTGTCCTGGTTGGGGGGGTTACAAGGAAGGAAATGGCATGGTACCTTTTGTAACTTGTAAACAGTGTTACAGAGCATTCATTCCTAATGTCAGTGCTGTAAAACAAGTCTTGACACCAGGAGTGATGACAGCATAAGCACTGAAAATGAGTGGTGTATTTGGAACATGTAACAAACGTGGGCAGCCAGTCTGTGGCTGACGCAGCAGCGTGAGAGTCAATATGTGAAGAAAAGGAGGCCTGTGCTAGCACCTCTGCTGGTGTGTCTGCCTGGGTGGATGCAAAACTTTTAATAGAAAATAGGATGGGTGATAGGGAGAGGATTGTTAACACACTTTCTTGCAGTACCTAGACTGTAAACATTGAAGCATTGTCAGTGCCTAAACGCAGAGGTATTTAAAAAGGAATTAAAAGGCAGGTAAGGTGGAAAGCTGCAGTTTCCACAGCTTATCATGGCTTACAAAAGTAATAGAGCATGGTTTCTGAAGCCTTATTTCTGTGCCACACACCAATAAGAAATTTACAAAGTGGCACCTGATGGGAGCTCTCTGACTTTGTCCCAGTCAGAAAAGCAGGGTCTGGTGTCTTAGTGCATGGAGGAAAGGGTACTGTGCATTGCACTGGTGACAGTGTGTCTCATCAGGATTTCTCTGTGTGGTTTTGCAGTGTTTTGTAGAACACAACTGGTTTCACTTGATTGGCATCATATGTGGTCTTGCAATATACAATTTCACAGTGGTAGACCTTCACTTTCCCTTGGCTCTGTACAAAAAACTCTTGAACGTGAAGCCCTGCCTAGAGGATTTGAAGGAGCTATCCCCTACGGAAGGAAGGTATGAAAATCAAAATTTGTAGCTTTTCTGGGAAGGTAGACCATCCAACTAAGAAAAAGAAGTGCCAAACTAGGTAAAAGCTGATCAATAAAACACCTCCTGATCCTTTTGACTGACTGATTAATTTGGGTGACTGTGGTCCTAGCAAAACATGTGTTGGTGGTGAATTTTGTGTAAGACTTCTCTCCCACAGGCTACAGGATCCATCTGCTTAGGCTCCCACCCTCCTGACCCCTAGAAACTGGGTACCAACACAGCCAAAAGACACCTCCCACTCCCCACTTTGAGAACAGGGGTGGGAGCCTGTCCCTGCCCTGCGTGGTTGTGTGCATGATCCCCGATCCTAGACTCAGCCTTTCCCTCGAGCCAGGCTCAGGCTAGCTAGCAGGGAATTGTGTGTTGTGCTGTGAATTGTCCCATCCATGAACCACAGCAGCTCTGACCTGCTCCCATGCCAGGAAGAAGTTGAGTGGAGTGAAAGAATTATGTTTTCTAAGTGATACGTTGAATATTTTCTGTCTAATTGCATAGGGATACTGGTTCCCCCTGACACTTGGAAGTTAAGATCCCACTGTCTGACTGCTGTCCTATTTCTTTTTCTGAGTTGCCATCTGATTTATCTACACAAAGTGACAGCTGTATTTATCAATAATGAGGTAAAATGCAAGGAAAGCAGCAGCAGCAGGATTTTGAGGGGTAGCAGAGTATTTTCTATATGATGGGCATACAGGTACAGTCCATCTCTGTCTCTTCCTCAACTCCCTCAGACCTTTGTGTGGTGATGACATAGAATCAGAACTTTGGAACTAGAAATGTAATTCTGTTCCGTAGCCAAAATCATTAAAGGTGATCCATGAACTAGGTAGGCATGGACTGTATTGATAGTTTCTGTGGACTGGCATTTATCCTGCTTCTAACAAAGCATCTCTTTATTTGAGGTGTATTTCTTTCTTACTGCTTCAGGTGACTCAGATTGCTTCTTGCAGTCCTACTACCCAGATGTACAATGCTGTTTACTTCTGCTCAATTTGTTTTCCCTCTTAGAGGTATGGCTTTTTAAATCTCTGGTTATTCTTTTTTTCATTTCTTTCCCTACTTGTTATTTAGGAGTCTCCAGCAACTTTTAGATTACCCTGGGGAAGATGTGGAGGAGACGTTCTGTTTGAATTTTACAGTAAGACACATTTAACTTATCAACTCTCTGATTACTATGGTACAGTTGAAGCCCATCTACTTTTTCAGTTGAAGCCCATCTATTTTGTCATGTGTGTTGGGGCTTATCCCATATGCTTATAGCACATAGCCCATGCTAATGTTAAAATGTTCTTTGCTGTCAACTTCCTTCTTATTTTGCATGCATGTGGTCCTAAAAACTGAGCTAGGAAGTAGATTAAGCTGAGTGGTTTTCAAAATAGCCTTGTTGTTAGTGCTCAAAGACCTGACGCTCTAACAGGTTGTTAGTGATGGGTTCATCTTGAGCTGGATCATTTTTTGACTCTCTGTCCAAGACCTGGCCTGGGGTAAAAACAAGGTACCACAGAACTGCTCCATACTGTGAAGAGCCTTGCTGAGCAAGGAGAGTGGTGCCCATTTCCTTGTTGCATGAATGAGAGCACATAAACTCTCTTAGATCAAAATTACCTCTGGAGTGAGTGAGACCTGCATCTGACTCTCTCTCCTGCAGAACAGAGCTGTAATTTGGGAGGCAGTGAAGCCATAGTGATGATAATGCAGGCTGTGTAAAAAAGGATACCTTTAAAGTAACAGAAGAGACTTTTCTCCAAATTCTTTTTTGCACATAAGGGCCTCTTTTGTCTCTGGCAACTTGAAAATTGACCCTTTTGTATTTTTTTCAGGTAACCAGTTAGTGTAGAGAGTGTAGGTTTGTACTGGTGCCATCCTTGGCTGGCAAAAGCAGGAAGATGTCTGTGCCATTTATTCTTCCACTGAGATAGGATGAATTAACCTACTGAGTTTGTGTTGCTAAAGGGAGTCAGTTTTATTGCCAGAGCTCGTGGGCTTAGTTAAAAACAGGTTTTTAGCTACCAATCTCTTGGGTTCTTTTCCTGGGAAATTTACCTAAATTAATTTTTTTTCCTTTTTAAGTTCACATTTAAACTTAATACCAGTTCTACAGCAAATGTAGATGATGGAAGGTGGTGAACCACCCAGGGTGCTTGGAGCAGAGAATAGAAGTTTCTGCATATACCAATTTCTCTGGCCCACCCTTTACATGCCAGTCATCAGCTGTGAAAGAGGACTCAGTCTTTCTTGTAGCCATGTGCCCTGGAAAATATTTCTGGTAAAATTAATTCCTGATTTTGTACAGATCTGCAGGGAAAGCTATGGTGTGACAGAGCAGAAGAACCTGATTGAAGATGGAGAGAAAATCCTGGTGCAGAAGGACAACAGGCAAGTGGGGCACTTGTGGGGATGTGTCAGGTGCCACAGAAGCCCTGGCTGAAGGGAAATGTGAGGGGGAATTAGCAGGCAATGTGAAGACTATTTTAAGACCAGTTGCTCAAAAGTTCCTGGGCTCTAGTGGCACTTGAACAAAAATCAAGTTTTCATCATCCCACCAATGTCTGAAAAATGCTCCATGCACTTGGATTGACGTCTTCCCTATAAAAGGCCTCTGTACAGACCCTTAGTAGTTTTCTCATTTTAGGTAGAAATTGGAGCATGATTTTGGCCCAGGTTAATGTCGCTGATGGCTCAGAGAGGAACTGTACGTGACCAACAAAACTGAGCCTGGCAGAATTGTTTGTACTCCTAATCCTGGAGCCGGAAACACTTTCCTTTGAGCACGGCCTGACCCCATCCCTGATCACAGCCAGAAGGACCTGCTGTACTTGGATCCCTTTCCATTTGACTGAACACCCCAGAGTTATTACTAGCACAGCTACCATTCCCTCCCTTTCTTTTTTGTCCAGCTGCTGAACTATTTTCTTCCCATAATCTTGTAATTGGATTTCTACAAATGCCTTTATTCCTTGAAGCAATGTTCACATTCCTTCTCTGCTGGCAAAACATTGTGATCCAGTGACTACTCAGCAGCATGGTTAGGGACTTGTACTAGGATTGCTGAGGACCTTGCTGGCAAGGCTGGAGATGAAGTAATTTCCTATTAATCTGATTATTTAAAATGGTTTTGAATGTGTCTAAAGCCATTGCTATAGCAAAAGCTTTGTCTGTGTTACTTCTTACCTACTTTACTACTGCCTAAAGAGCTGCCTCCGTGCAAAAACCCACATGGAGGTGGAGCAGGGTAATTCTGTCTCCCTGCAAAGAGAAGATGCACTTCAGGTAAAATGGAGGAGTGTTTAATCTACCCCTGCAACAGTGAAGGAAAGATGAACATCCCAGTGATAGAACCCTTTAGGTTTTTAGATTGGGCATGTACATTCCAAAGAAACATAGCCTTTTTTTTACTGTATGCCATACAGTACAAAGGAACAAAGATTTGAGCTGAGAACACTTGGGAAGAGCACCAGGGTTAACTACTGCAACTGTTTATTAAGTCAGGATAGGAAACAAGGGAAGAAAATCCTTCAGGAGGAAGGCTACTGTGTAGTTCCACCAGCTTAACATTCCAAAATTCAATTGCTTCATCCTGACTGGAGTTTTGAACTCAAGCTAACCTCTAAATCCAAGTCTAGACATGGCTGTCAATTTACCTTACAGTGCTTAATGACTTCCTCCACCTCTACATTTAGAGGCCAGGGACCAGTTTGCTGCCCTATGGCCTGAATAGTTTGCTGTGTGCTACTGCTCTTTCCGTGGGAGGAAAGTTCATTGGGAACTGGGGAATGCACAGGATTGCTGTAACTGGCAAATGCAGAGTAGGAAATGGCTGCATTTTCCCTTTCTCCTCTGGAGTTCATAAAATGCTCTTGGTGCAGGGTTCGTGACCGTAACAGTCAGAGACGAATTAAGCAACAGTTACGTGCTTAATCAGCTTGAATTTTCCTAATGCTCAGGTGACTGTGGGGAAAATGACAATAAAACAAATGCACTGGAAAATAACTCCGCCTTTGGTATATGATTTCTTACTTTAAGTGTTCATTTTTGTTAGTCTACTCCCTTGTTTCCTTTTTACTTCCTCACCCGTCCCTCGCTGCTTTTGTGTAGTGTATGTGGTGAGAATTGCTCCACCAAAAGGCAAAAATATTTCTTCCAGTTGTAACCTCCTCAGCTTCAGTGGTGGTAGAGAACCTGGGGGACCTCCCATGCCACCACTGCCAGGAAATAAGCAGACACATGGTGGCACTTGCTGCTGAACACTTTGTCCACATCACAGTGACTTGGTGAGAGGAGGGCAGTGGGTTGAGCCTGCTGGAGACTCATGTTTGCAAAACACTTGACAGGCAGAAGCAGGAAAACTTGGCAGTGCTGCTGCTTAGGCAGATGATTAAAAGTGCTTTCCTTTGCCTGCTTTCTCTCAATGCATTAGGGAAGAATTTGTTGAAGCCTACGTAAATTACATCTTCAACCTCTCCATCCAAGAGTGGTACACGGCCTTTTCTACTGGCTTCCTGAAAGTGTGCGGTGGGAAGGTCCTGGAACTCTTCCAGCCCACAGAGCTCAGGGCCATGATAGTTGGAAACAGTAACTACAACTGGGAGGAACTGGAGGAGGTAAAGCTTCGCTCTTGTACTTTTTTTTTTTTTTTTTTTTTTTTGCACAAGTGCCAGGGTTGTGCAGTTGCATGAGATGGGCATTAGTCTGTGTCAAGAGATGGGATAAGCCACAGATACATTTTCTTTTCTTTTCTGTGCTCCTTATACATCTTGCTGTCATTCACATGAAAAGCTTCTCACTGTGCTGGCCTGCTACAGATACAGCTCAGGAAGGAAATTCAGGATGAGGAAGGACAGGGAGAAGGACTTCCATCTGCTTTTTTTAGGGATGAAATCTAAGACTGAAGGGAGGAGGCAAAGGGTCTTTACCTATAGTAAAGCTCCATTGCACAGGTGTACAAAAGGGAGTCTGGACACACAGAAAGGGTTGTATCCTCTCAAAATCCATAGACCAGCAAGTCACTCACAGTGCGGAACGTGTGATCCTGTTCACGGGTTTGGCCTCTGAACAGGCACTCCAGAATTGCTCTCTACATTTGTAATTAGCTGAAAAGCAGAAGCCTTATGTTTGCCTTCCTCACATTGCCAGGAGAGCCCTTGCTGGGTCTTTGAGCCATGTTACTGCCCATCACCCATCCTGTGTTCCCTTTCAAAGCTGTCAGGCATTGATCTGATGTCAGGTACTAGAAGAGATCAGGTTTGGTTTCTGCTTAGTCTTTGCTTTCTAGTGCCAATTGAAAATGTGGTGTTTGGGTTTTTAATAGAGTGCTGTCTATAAGGGAGACTACACTGCCACACACCCAACTGTGAGGATGTTCTGGGAGACCTTCCATGCATTTCCCTTGGAAAAGAAGAAGAAATTTCTCTGTAAGTATCGTGCAGTGGTGCAGCATCTCCTGGAATTGAAGCCTCGCGTGGGAGGGGCTACAGAGTTTCATTACATTCAGTTGGGTGATGCAGCGTGAGTGGCAGTATCTGCTAGTCAGAGCTGTGGGGTTTCCCTCTGTTGTGGGCTTGTTTTCCTTCTGTCCTGGGTAGCTGGCTCTAGGTGGCACTGCTTGAGCAGGGGGGTGGCCCGAAGGACCTCCAGAGGTCCCTTCAGCCTCAGCCACTCAGATTCTGTGACTGCTGGAAAGATGAAGGCCAGTGTTCATGCCCGGCACTGGCCTTGCTGTGCTGCAGCTCCCCTGGGAGCCAGCCAGGCCCTCCTGGAGCCCAGTCGGGGTTTCAGCCCCTCCAGGCAGGTGGGGCTGAACTTGGCCCATGTGTGCAGCCCTGGTGGGAGGTCCCTCACCTGCCCCATGTGCCTGACCTTCCCTGTGCCCCTGGCAGTGTTCCTGACGGGCAGCGACCGCATTCCCATCTACGGCATGTCCAGCCTGCGCATCATCATCCAGTCGACGCCCAGCGGAGAGCAGTACCTGCCTGTGGCTCACACCTGCTACAACCTGCTGGACCTGCCCAAGTACAGCAGCAAGGAGATCCTCAGCGCCCGCCTCGTGCAGGCCATCGACCACTACGAGGGCTTCAGCCTGGCCTGACCCCACGGCAGGCATGGACTCCTGGGTGCTGAGCAACAGAACGATGGGCTTGGGCTTTATTTTTGTAAGGGAATAGATCTGAATTTTTTTTCCTTTTGGGGGGGTAAATATAAATAATAATAATAATAGAGATGATGCAGTCTCAGTCTGATGCTGCCAGCATTTTGTGGGGCTTCAGCAGAGAGAGGCTCTGGCTTTGAATTTTCTCATCTACTGAACAAAACCGGTTCAGTGGGCATGTCTGTTGTTTCCCCTCCAACTTGACATCAGTGTCCTCCTGGCAATTCCTTGTAGTTTGCTTTTATTGCCCCCATGCACACACTTATCTGTCCTTTTAATTCAGTTGAAATATTTTGATGTCCCTTGTGTTTAGGGTATGGTGGAAACTGAGGATGAAATAGAGGTCTCCTCTTTGAAAAGCTGTGATTTCCCCCCACCTTTTTTCCTCCCTTTTTAAATGCAAGCTGGTTCTTGCTTGCTTTGAATGAAAATATCTCCTCTCCCCTTTGATCCTTGGTGGATGGTGCTGGGCTGGGATGTCGTTTGTGACCCCAGAGTGGTGCATTAGTGATGTTCTGTCTTTTTGCACCAGGATGTCTCGTGGAAAATATGGTGGTTTACAGAAGTTGGATTGTTTTTCCTCACTTGTCTTGAATTTTGCTTTCAAGCTTCTTGAAGAAGCCTCAGAGTCCCTCTGGAGTGGGGTTTGTGTTCAGGCTTGTGGAAGGACAAACCCTACCTATAATAGCAGGTTTCTCTAAATGCCTGCCTTGTGCTGTGTTTCTGTCCTGGCAAGTCTGCAGCCTGGGTGGGTGGGCAGCCCTGGTTTTCCATCCCAACAGCCCTGTTATTCCAATCCAAGGTGAGGGGGCTGCTTTTACTGCTGCCACCTGTGTCCAGAGGAGCTGTGTGCGTGGATGTGAGTGTGCAGGGGTGTGGGAGTGTGGGAGGTGTGTACAATCTCTCCAGTCTAATCAGGTCAGGTCAGAGAAAGGAGATCCCCATTTGAGGATAGCCCCCTGGCTGGAGATTGGTTTGATCTTTGCAGTTAGAGTTACTTCAGTTTGCTGTCTGAGAACAGCCCTCTCGCTTGGCAGCTGTTTTGCCAGGGGGCCTGAAGGACAATCTGTATGAATTAGACTGAAAATGTAGAAAGATCACTACCTAAATCTATCCTGTATGATTGGAGAACTTTTCCTCAGTCTCACTGCCCCATTAAGTTTGAATGACTTTTCTCCCTTATCCCCTGCCATTTTTCAGGTCTTGATGTAAATCTCATTTTAAGCCTAGGGTGGTTTTGACATTGACTTGTTATTAGGACATAGTATTTATGCACCATGTTCAATTTACAGTATTGAACTTTGCACCTCGTAACAAAAGGTTTTAGGCTTCTGGGTTTTTTTGTTTGTTTTTTTTTAAAGACAAGCTGTGGGCTACATGAAGAGCTCCCCAGCCTCTTTCTAATGCAGCATTGAAGACAAATATACAATTATATCAAATGTTTATTTTCGATGTGTGTGTACATAGTACAGTATTATGCAATAAATTTGATGTTTAATTCTGATGGAGTGGCTGCCTTTTTGTGTGGGGAAGCAAAGGAGAGGCTGTAATTCAGTGGTTCAGATGCCAGCCATAAAGAATTTTTCTATCAGAAAGCTGAATTAAGAAAAATAAAATACTTCCTTCCCTCGATGGTAAATATAAATGCATATGTGGTTAGACACATATATTGCACATATTTATTTATGCTTAGGTGGATGGATCATATGTGGACACAGGACTGTGCACATATCCTGTTATATACAATATAACGTGCACTTTACTCTGAGATCAGTATTGTGTAAGGTCTAGATACTTGTATCTAGTGTATATAGTCTATATTTTGTATCTTGTGTGTTGCATTATTCCAGGTAACATGTATTAAACTACGGAGGTAAGTGTGTATAAATGCAGAATGTTTGTACATTTGTACTTACACATCACACAGCTCTTTTCCAGTAGCAGGTGTCGGCCCTGTTCAGCTGAGGAGGAGGAGGCAGGAGGGGCCAGGGCTGTTGAGGACTTTATGAGCCACTTTACTGAGCTGAGCCGCCCTTGGCACCATCCCACACACAACAGAAGCTGTCACCAAACACCTGCAGTCAAAATAGTTGTATTTTCTTGTTTTATACAAAATACGAAGCAAACATAGAATGTTTTTCAATCCATTTATGTTTACAAGGACACCATAGATTCAGTTTGAGGTTGCTTAAATAAATCATGTAAACAGAGACCCGAGCCCAGAGTCACTGAGGTGTCATTAGCTGGGGAATGCATTCCTAATTTGCTTTTGTACACCAAATGCAGTCTGAAGAAAAGTGATTATTAACCTTTTTTTTTTTTTTGTCAGAGACCCACACCCACCCTGGTACTGGCTTCTGTGCTCAGCCAACCCAAATATTTGCTGTACACCAAGTTATTTGCAAAATTACGTATTTTTTGATGTATGTACATATTCATTATTCTAGGAGCCGGTTCCCTGCATGCAGGTGTCCAAAGGGAAGCACACGGATCACACACTTGCTGATCATACAAGGTTCAAGATGTCAGTCCACTCTAATCTCCAAGGGCAAGACCTTTTTGCAAGTTTTCCATGAATCTTCCAAGTATGTGGGGCACCAAGACATGTGGTAGGGGTGTGGGGTGGGCTGTCCAGTTTGGACTCCAGAGCCAATTCCTGTCTTGCACCCCAAGCAAAGGGCCTCTGCCAGCACATGCTGTGATGGTCAAAGGCAACAAAGCCTTAGTGCACACCTGAGGGAGAAACAGGAGGAGCCCAGGAAATCCTGCTCAGCCATCAGCATAATTAATTATGCTACACCAGGCCCACTCTGCCCCACCCTTAGTTCCTTTCTGCCACCTGTGGGTTACTTTGTACTCCTCCAGGTATTGGACTCACTGCAAACGTTTGACTCACCGTTGTAACAATTCTGGTGTGGTTGCCTAGCTCTCACCCCAGCAGCAGCAGGCAGTCCCTGACTTGCAAACAGCTCCAAAGACGGCTCCTCAGGCTGGAGGATGGCTGGCAGCACTTACCCTCTGAAACTTGCGTATACCAGGAATAACAAGCGATGTATCAGTAGAATGATTAAAAGTAAAATGCTTTAATTTCACCGCCATTAACAGAAACATCCATTATTCAACTGTTTACTCAGGAGTAAACAGAATAAAACCAAATGCAGCTTGTTAGAATGACAAGTTTTCCTTCTATCTTTCACTCTTGCAATCTGATTTCGTGCACAACCTGTTCATGGCCAGCATTTACATTTTAATGATTTATTATACCACAATGTGGTAACACAGACACATGTCTGAGATGGCCCCCATGGCTGGGAAGCCTAACAGACCCTACTGCCATCCTACAGCAGACAGCTTGTTCTAGTGACATGGAAAGGAGGTTGTATTACACTAAACAGCTTATTTATATCACATAATTTTGTACAGTACTTCACACCTTTTAAAAAGCACAGTCTTGTATTTAATGTTCTCCAGTCAATAATCATTGATGTTGGCACAGACAAATCATCAAACAAAATGCACAGTTGTTGCTTGGATTGACTTGGTGTGGTGGGGCAAACATAATTTCTGGCTATTTGTGGTCAGGGGGAAGTCAAATGATCTGTGAGAGATACAAAGACAACATTTTAGTGCTCAGGAGTCCTCCTCCTGCGCAGGTTTGGGAGAGGGGAGTCACAGCATCTGCAAACCCAGGACAAAGTTCAGCATTTGTACATGTCTTTCCAGGACTGGAATTTTAAAATTCACTTCTCTCTGATAATCTTTTCTAGCAGTTCACTTCACAATGAGGCGGTTGAAGTTTTGCTTTCTTTTTGCCATGGGGAAGGACTTGAAAAGAACAGTTCAAAAAGAGAGATGGCTAGGTGTGTTTCTTTTTTTTTTTTTTTTCTTGTAATGTACAATCTCCATTAATAGGTTTTGTTACTTTTAGTTTTCAAAGTTCAAAAATATAAACTCTCTAAAGTGCATAACTGTACTTACATTTCATAGAAACTATCTGAAATTCTAGCAATATACCATGTAAACAGCAGTAACTAAGCATCAGAAAATGCTACAATCTCATCAGTTTAAAAATAAAATGGACTGTTCCCTACATATCATTTATCAAGATTTGTCAGGGGAAAACCCCAGCAAAACAGATAATTTATCAGTACACAGTGCAAACAGGCTTTTAAAAATAAGCAGAGAAAACATACTCCTGGGAAGCCTCGGCCCACTGAAAAAATGCATGATTATGAAAAAGGGCAGAAATTGCTTCTCTCATCCATTTAAAGGTATCCAGGCCCAGATTCAGCAATGCATGGAGGCCTTACTCCATTATAATTCAGCAACATCCCAAAGGCAGGCCAGCTTGAGGCACACGCTCACCATCCAGGCTTTTGTTTAGCTGAACTGGGCCTGAACAATATAAAAATGAGCCAGTGCTAAGGACCTCTTGGTAACCCAGCATTCTTTCTCATCCCACACTTCCAGCAGCAGAGTGACACTGCAGCCAGCTTGGCTCAGCTGCTTCCCCTAAAATAACTAGGGAGAGCTGACAATGAGAGGAAGAGCCTGCAGGAGCAGGCAAAGGCACAGCTCTGGCTTCCTGGGCTGCCCTGTGTTGGGACAGGGGTTTACCCTGCTCAGGCTTCCCTTCAAAGCACTTTCTGAGCCAATCTGTCAGCCCAGTTAACACAGCCCAAGGATCAGAGGAGATCCCACCTCAGGAGATGGGAACTCGGCACCTCTGAAAAGCCAAGCCCCAGTCAGCACACAAGTCCTCCAGACTGTTTGGAAATACAAAATTCAGTATTTCTGGATTTATATGGAAGAGGCAATTCTGCAATCAATAAAAAACCAAATCAAGCCGTGAGTCCCCATCCCAAGTGCTTTCACTAACACACATCTCTGCCTTACCCACCCTGACTAGCCATGGGCACATGCAGCCCATGGCCGCCTTAGGAAGAGTTCAAGGGATCCTGAAGAGAACAAAACAGCAGCAATTTTGGCAAGAACACACACAGCACACATGGCAAGTGAAAGGGGATAAATCTAAGTACCACAACCCCAAATACAACTATTTGTGAGCCCACTTGACCTTAATAAAGAAGGAAGGGGGGAAGTTGTTCTGGGAGTCCTCTTGGCTCCTCTGGTGTGACATGCATGAGGCCTGGCTACAACCAATACTGGATTTCATCTCAGCTATTTGGCTTCTGCACATTGGCAATGATCCCCTGGGGAGTTGAAGAAAGCATGACAGAAGTGCCCTCCCTTGGGCATCAGGCTCAGAGCAGACCAAGGGGTGCACACAAGCCTCTGGAGTGGGAGAGCAAACCCACAAAGGTGTCCCAGGATGGCAGAACTTGGAGCCCTCAGTGCTTTTGTGTCCCTGAACTCGGTGCCTTTCCCTCCTTCAGGCAGCACCTGTTTGACATCAGCACCTGAATCAGGTGTCCCAGGACTTCCTTTTCTGAAAGTGATAAGCAAATTTGAAAACACTGCATTGCCAGAACTTGCACTCGAGACAGGAGCCCTTTCCACAGGCAGAGCACAGCTCCATGCTCTCAGTTCCCCATGGTATCCTCTGTGCTGCTGTACCTCCTACCCTGGGAAGAAAAGCCCATCCTCTGCTGCCACCAGCAGTGTTGCTGCAGCCCACACAGGGGTGATGTGCACGAAGGACGAAAATTTAGTTGAGTGAGGTTGTGGGACACCCGTGTGGACTGTTCAGCTTGGGCTCAGGTATCTGTATCAGGATGAAGCGCACGTACTAATGGGGTGGGTCTTCCAGATATCTATCACGTATTTTACACCAGATATTTAACCAACCACCTAAATCCCAAGGGATTCTGACTTAAAGCTTTTAAAACCTCTTCCCTGTTGCCCAAACATGGTCAGAAGATCTCAGTATTACCCTCCAAGCAGAACAAGCTGGTAAGAACCTGGCTGCAAGGCTCATTTTCTTTACTATCCTATACATGCAAGTACTTCCTTCTACTTTGGTTGAATTGGCCATCAAAAAAGTGGGAAGAAAACCCAACTCAAGCCTGGGCAAAACTGCAACTCACACCAACTCTGGCTGATGACCAGGAGATTCTTATAGCATTTCTCTAGAGCAACAGAAGATGCTGGACTCCAAACAGTCAGGTCAAAAGTCTGAGCAAATCTTTCCTGTAGCTACAAGAGAACATTCTTGGTGCTGCCTGACCTGCGCCTTCACATGAGATCGATCAGGGCGCTTGTCTGTTCAGCTAAAGGAGAAGCTATTTTTGATGATTTCATTACTATTAATCCTATTTTGCCTCTTGCTATAATATCCTGGGGAGAAAAAAAAAGAATAGCATGGCTGGCTTTGATATTCTAAATATTACAGGATCTGTAAGCAAATCAACAGAGAACGATCCCTTCAGTGCAGTCACTGAGTGCAGTGTTGTGTCTCCTACACTGGCAAACTCCATTTTGGGCATCAGGCCTGGAGAAACAGTGGGCAACAGCAAATTTAGAGAGTGACAGAAATCCACCTTTCCTCCCTCTCCCAGCTCTGGGAATGACTTTTCAGTTCCCAGGGAGCTCCTCAGCTCTCCCAGTCAGGTTCCCGCTGCATCCACTTCATGCATTTGTCCATTTGGTGCTCTCTCCTCTTTGTTTATTGGCAAAAACAATCTCCTCCTTTACATGATCTTGGAGCTAATATCTCTCTTACTGATCAGGACTTCCAGCAGCCTCAGCTTGGCCTTAACCTGCTTGTATTCATTGTATTCTTCAGCCATGGGAGTGCGGTCTTCCTTCTGCACATTCCTAGTGGGAGTGAAAGCAGACCATGAAGATTTCTGTAACAGGAAGCCTCCCTCAGCAGCCTCCCTCTGTTCCCCAACAAGACCTACAAAGCAGCTCCTCTCCTCCACTCCTCATCAGGGAGCATGACCAAAACATTTACCCTTTGAGAGGAAAAAAATCCATAAAAAGGGGCAAACAGGCTGCTCCAACGAAGTATGGGACACTTGGGTATTGAAGATGAGCACAATCCCACAGTTCCAAACCCTACTTTGAAACATGCCCTGCTTCTCTGAAATCACCAGCTCTGCAAAAAGCTGGAAAACACTTCAGGAGCCATCTGAATGTCAGCCTGTGAGCCTGGCAAAACAAAATACAGCCTCCCCTGGCCTGGCACTTACACAAACAGGCACACTCACGAAAAGAAAGGTGGTATTTGATCAGATTGCTCTTGGCTTACAAGAAAATTTGAAATTTTCAGTGATTTTACAAAACCCCCCAAAGATGATGGCTGGTGGCAAGAAACAGATAAGATAATTTAAGAGTATAAATATATGAAAACATTCTATCAGCTGGTTAATGAGGGACATTTTCTTAAAACAATAAACAAATTGCACTAAAGCAGGAACACCTGAAAAAACTAGTGCCTAAATACCTCACAGACAAGCAAGAATAGGACAGAAATCATTATGAAAACAAATAATTATCTTAACACTGAATAACTCTTCCACCATTCTAAATGTAGGCAAAGCAATGATAATGCGTATGAAGAAGAAATAGGTAATAGTTAATTCAGGTAACTCTGCATATTTGGAAATCTTTGTACATGCAAAACAGATTAAAAGTAGCTCAAGAACAGAGAGGCAGCTGAGAAGTTACCTTCCATTTTGTCGGAAAAAGTTATCTTCAAAGTCTCTCAATTTTTTTCTGATCCGCTTTTTCTCTTCCCTGACTTCTTGGAGCTGCTCTAACAGTTCAGGGCTGTAGGGTTTAAAGATAAATGAGATTATTCACATGAACACAATTAAAACAGGAAACACACAGTAAACCTACAGATGTTTAGTTGTATGTATGTCAAGCAATGGAGCTGCTCCTGTGAGCAGCTCTGGTAGCCTCGTGTTACTTGAAACAAAAAGCTCTCTGAATTTAGTTCAGCAGAATGATCACAGTCTTAAACTGCAGCCTCTAAGGGGTCAAGTGTGCACTTCACAACTCACCACTAACTTCTATGAAACTTGCATGCTGCAGATGGGTCTGGTGATTTTAATAGGATCAAATTCAATTCAATTCACAACTCAGGGCTACCACCCACACGTGTTTGCATCTGACAAGAAACCAGCAAAGCTACTTCCACTTGACCTCTCCAAAACCTGAAAAACCTTCTGGAATGCAGGATTTTCATGGTAAAGGCTTGCCACTGGGGAAGTGGAGTAACTATTTAGAGATGGAATCCAAAGGTGCATAAGCTAAGTATCAGTATCAGGACAAGATAGTTTCTTCCCAAGCCCTTTCCTATGAGGGTCTATTGCATTTAAAAATAAAACATGAAAACCTCTGGCTCAGATCATAAGTAGAAAAAAACCCTAGACACTTTCCTGACAAATAAAACGCTATCTTAGCAAGAAATAACTTTTTGCAGTTGCCTGTGAATTCAACATACATGGATGCTTCATGGAGATTTGAAAGCCCCATATCCTGACTGCTCCTAGATGGGATCTTATCATCCACTGGGGAAACAAAGCCATCAGTATCGTCCTCCAGCTGATCCAAGAAGCTGCGCACGCTGAAATCTGGTTTTATGGTAATTGTGAGATCTGGCTTCACGTTGCTGTCCTCCTCAGAGCCCTCCTCTTCCTCCTACACACAGGGACAGAACACCCCCACAACAAGACAGGTTATTGCTTCCCTTCTCAGGAACAGGCTCCTCCTCTCACCACATGCACTCAGGAACAAGAAGTGGGAAGGCAGAGCAAACACTTCAATTGCCAAGCAATACACAGGACACCAGAAGACCATCAGTAAGACACCCTAGAACCAAAGCATAACAGAGAAATTGCCACCACAAACACAGATTAGTTAAGGAGACCCAGGCCGACACAACTGAGTGAAAAAAAATACCTGGGGTTCAGAGCAACCTGTTGCTTTGTTTAGTTTATGTATTCTGATGTAAATAAACCCACTTACAGTTGTTATGGACATTGTCCAAAGCATACCAGCCATCCTCTGCATTTCCCTGCAAACACTTCCCAGCACAAAGACTGCCAGGTTAAAACGTGGAATTTTCTCTCAAAAGATGCAGCTCAACAGCTCTCTCTAATGGCTGAATTCAAGACCTCAAATGCTCATACAGTGATACCAGTGAGCTCAGATGAGTCTTACAATTACCCAAATGTGGGATATGATTGACTGTAAAAGGACTGCTGCTGCTAACATGTTCCAAACATCAGCTCTGACCATTTTGCTGGAATTGGACTGGAAACTCCGCACAGTGCAATTTCCCATTTCCTCAAGGTACACTGATAAATTGGTTGTGTTCCAATTTTTTTTTTTTACAAAATTTATAGGCATGATATTTGAAAGTCCCTACTACACTTGACATTCATCAATTCACTACGTTCTCAAAAGTAGGGCTTGTCCTATGACACTGTCCAGAAATAATTTTAATTATCAGGGAACAAGGCCCAGTCTCTTATGTACGGAGACATTTCTAGGAGGCAGTTTGCAACCTTAATATAAGGAATGAGACTACTTAGAGAAAGAGGCAAATGCCAGCATGGACAGTAAACCTCTCAAATACCTATGTATGTGTGTGTAAATGTATTTATTTTACAGCCATGTAACTCTAGCCAGGAAGGATCTAAGCACAGGGATATCTTTAAAAGCTTCTGGAGGCTAATATCACAGAAGTCTTCAAGACAAAAAAATACTGTAGCACTGGGATCAAAAGAAGACATTTTCTTGATTTTTAATGTAATTCCTTGTGAACAGTTCAATTATTCCTAAGAGACTGATCGCTTATTTCAAGCAAAAAAGGGAAAAGGTAACACCAGGACCTGGCTTAGTCCCATGAAATCCTCAAAGTCAGTGATTTATAAATGCATACATTTAAATTAAATTATAGTTTGCCCAGAGTTTTCTTTTTAAGTTGAAGCTCTAGGCCATGATGATGCATTGCAAAGTCACAGGCTGAGAATTACAACCAAGACTGAGGCTGGAGGGTGAAAAAAAAAAAACTATCTGGGAAGAAGTTTTGAATAGCAATAATAACAAAAGATACAGAGAAGTTTGAATGCACCTTAGGAAAATCTGCAGGGAACTTGTGAAAGTTGAAGCAATATTTAGCACATGATTAGACAGGACCCATTTCTCCAGACATCAATTGTACAGTTTAAACAGAAAGCACAAACCAGCAGCCATGTACTGTTCTTAAACCCCACCAACAACTCCAGGCTGATCTGGGGAGGGGAGACCAGCCCTCACTGCCATTTCCCCATCCCCAGGTGTGCCATCCTGCCCAGACTGGGAAGGGCTGCAGCAGGGGAACATGGATCCTGCTGTAGCATGGAGGAGGATTTGCTAAGTCAGTCTAAGCAGTAAAAACAGCAGTAAAAACAGAGGAATCTCTCAGGGAACAAAGAAGGATCTCCCATATCCTTTCCTGGGAGAGCTCCTGGAAATAAAGCAAAGGGACAATTCCATGAGCACTGTGACAAGCTGCTCCTGAGGACAGATGCAAGGTGCTCTCCTCACAGACACCCATGAGCCTGTCTTGCTGCAGGACACCAGCACACTGCCAGAGCCAGCAAGCAGTTCAGGAGTCAGCCTCCTGCCACTGGAGGCCACAGGAGGAAAAGAAAGTATAGAAATTTCATTTAGAACTCAGAGCCAAAACACTGCATCTGGCTTTCATAAGACCTCTGAAATAATTTTGCTCTTAAATACAAAGGAATTGTATTTTTAGCCAGAACTCAAACAGAAAAGATCCTCGAAGGCCTTCACTTTAAAAAGCCTCACATACGAACCTCATTTGAAAGCTGCAGCAGCATTTACACCTTGAACCAGAATGACCTTCACCAACTAGATTAATTTAGCATGCACCTGCTTCGACTATTAGGCTATGAAGAGGCATTCCAAAGTTACAAATGTAAAATCCCCAGAGTATCCTATCATCGGCACTCCCACAAAACAAGAATCCTAATGATTTTTTCAACACAACATTCAAGATATTGTACTAGAATGTTTGGTATAGTCACCTCAAAACACCCTTCAAGCTTTTAGTCAACTCTCCCATACGCTTCAAGAAAAACTCACCCAGAAACACACAAATACTGACATTGTCAGGGGACTGTCAAACATTTCCCTGCTCCCTGCAGCAGCTAAGTTTTGGGGCCTCTTGCCAATTTCCTCTCTTTACTTCTGAGTGTAGCTCAGTACAAAGCTGTCAGGTGCAGCTTCACAGAGCCCCATTTAAGTGTTAATAGGCACATAATGTTAACAGACTTAGGGCTGCCATCCTGATCTTCTGCCAGAAACCCCTCCAGGTTTGTATTCCCTGCAGGACACTGCTGAACTGGTTTGGTGCTGTCCCTGGCACAGCACCAGTCCATGCTGGCCATCAGAGTTCATTTACAGCTCAAGTTCTCACACTGGGTGCAAGCAGAGGTGGAGAACAGAAGACATACTAAAAGAAAAAAACCAGAAGCAAACAAGAACACTCCCCACCAGACCAGTACTGCAGATTTGATCCAGCAGTTATCTAGAAAATAGCAAGAAGCTCAGTGATCATTAACCAGCTTCCAAACAGCAGCTTAACATCTTCAGTCTGCAATCTGGTATTAATGAATATGTGCCTCGAACAGTCCATTAATATACAATCTACTGCACTCAAATCACCTCAGATCTCTAAGTATGCAGTATTTACACTTAACCAAGCTCTGGCTGGATAACAGATAAATGACTCAAATATGCTGAAGAACTTTTCTCCATTGTTACACTGCAAGGGCACAGAAAGCAAGCCAGGGCCCAGCTCCACACTGCATGTCCTGGTCTGCTGTTGGACTTTATTCCTCAGGGGAAGGCCCAGTATTGCAGCAATCTTCCCCACCCCGAATTATTACTCCACAGCAGCACAAGAAGAAACACAACAATCCTGCCATCCAAATCTGACCAAGTATCAACTAGCAGAACCAAGCTGTTCTTACTTCCATCCTCATTAAGTTAAAAACACCCTGCACAAGGTGGTGAAAAAGAGCCTGGATAACATAAGTGGATGGGAGCAGGTAAGGATCCCGTAAGCTGGCTGCGAGTGTTAGTTTTGTGAGAGCTCATTCCTGCCACGGTGCTGTGTGCAAGCCACAGAGCTTGGGAGTGAGAGAAACTACTGTAAAACAAGTTAGCATCTTTTAAAATAAAGGAGGAAAGCAAGAAAAAAAGCAAAGTACAAGGGTAACTGTGATTTTTAATTTTTTTTTTAAGCAAAATAAATTATGTGCATATGGAGGGGAAAGGAGAAGGATAGGAAAGAATGCAAAGCCAAGGAAATACTGTAGTCTTATCTATAACAAGGGAAGAATTTGATCAGAATTGGCGAGGCTTAAAGCAGCTACTGATTTTTCAGGAGGACACTGCAAAAAATCAACACCGATGAAAAAAAAAATCAATCAATCAACCATTCTGTTTCATTGGTATAAGGGGAAAGTTGATGCAAACTGAGCAATTAGTTAGCAGCTGGAGGTCTTCACCTTTATCTCCTTGAAGAAGGAAGCTGTTTCGCCCTCGATAATTGGCTGCAGCAAAGGGCTTCTCCGCTTGCTGGAGGGGGAACCCTGTGACAGGTGTTAACAAGTATGTTACATTGTGAACCCCTTTCTCCTCCACCACCTGCTCTCAGCTCATTCTCACCCACACATTCACCCTCAGCTCATTGCTGGACCACCAGGAGAAATAGCTTTCTCAAAGAAGAAATACAGGCCTGGCAAACACCCTGAACCTTGGGCTGTTTTCTCTCAGGATGTTGTTTAGCAAAGGACACCACTGCCAATCTGTTTTTAAAAAGAAACTTGGATGATAATTAGCTGGGTAGTGATTACAAGGCAAAGGCTGCAAGAAAAGAATCCCCAGCCTGAGGCCCACACATACACAGAGCATTTGGCTGGCTCTCCAGAGCTACAGGGTAAGCTCAGCCAGGCTCTCCAGACTTGCTTTCCAGGAGCCTGATTTCCCACTGAAGTGCCTACTGATGTAGAGATGGAATTTCAAATGTATCCTGTCTCTCTATGAGCCTCTCACCATTCTCACTTAGAAGACTGGGGAAAAAAAACCAAACAGTCTCATCTCTCCTCTGCTAGTCTCTGTGGAATTTCAGTTTTGTGTCTAAACAGAACCTGGGCTCTCTTTGGCAGCTTTGCATTTAACTGCCCATGCACACCTACACAGTTTACTCCTCCTTGATTGCCAGCACTGTCTTCACAGCACACATTTTGGGGACTATTTTGCATATTCCAGGAGGAACAGCTTTTTATTTTAAATGCAGGACCAGGAACACATCCCAGTATTTGTAGAAAAAAGCCTCTCTCCTCCGTGACACTGCACTGGGTAATGCTGTGCCAGCCCATTCACTTCAGTGGCCTTCTACAGAAAGTAGGGCAAGACATGAGCATTGCTCAGGAAAAGTGAAAGAAGGTACATATGTGACAGACAGAGTAAACAAGAACTTTGATAAAAGAATTCTCTTTCCATAGACAGGCTTGAAGTATTCTGTGTGGGTTTTTTAGAGTACTTAGTTTTTAAAAACTGGACTCCACAAGTTGTCTAAAATATAAAAAGGTGAATTTTCTCCCTAGAGGGGTGTATTGGGTTCCTTGCTGGTGGCGAAGCACCACCTTGAATGTGGGACTATCCACCACTTGCAGGATCTCTTCAGTACAAATTAAGTGGTAGAAGACTGAGGGCCCCTTTCCTTCAGCCAAGGACGTGTCTGTTATTTCCTATGGGATCTACTCAAATCTGTGTTCCTGTGTACAGGAACCCTGTACATACAACCCTGCGGAACCAAGCAGCATGGAAGACCTACAGCTCAGCATGGGTTGGTATGGAAAAAGAAGTGAGGCTGTAGGCAAACAGAAGATGATGAAATAACAGCAGCAGCCCAATGGAAAGAGAAGAAACAACACAAGGTGAGATGTGCCCCATGGCTCACAGGTGGGCACTGGAGTCCCTTGACCAGCTTTGCCCAACTTCAGTATAAGGCGTGTCATTGATTCACTCATTTGCTTGATCTTTGAGTGATAAGGGAGGTTGGGACTTAGCCTTAGTGATTGTGTTGTATGCAAAAGTGTGGTGATTCTTGCTTCCTCAGCTTGAAACCAAAGGAACAGCCCCCAAAATAATGCTTTACTCACAATAATGGGGATGGTGTTGGCTCTGGAGAGGATCTGTTTGACCAAGCGATACCTGTCATACAATGGCTTCATCACCTGACGTTCATTTTTGGTAACCTGAAAAGCAAAAAGAGGAGAGATCCATGAAGCCTGCAGCAAATGCTCCACTCGAGAACTCATATGCCTATGATCATCCTCAGTTCGAGGGGCTTGAAGAGAACTGTATGGGGATGACAGGTGAGGAGCACTAGCCCGAAAACTCCTGTCCATCATTGCACTGCCTGTGCCCAGAGCCAGCTGAAGCTGTGGGTGGGATGTCTTGTAAAGCAGCTGTGAGAGACAGGTGGTTGAAATGACCAATTAGAGATCAGATGTCCACAGCACAAAATGACCCGCAGGGGCAGCACTCTGTGCTTGCAGTCACGTCTGCCACTGGAAGCACAAGATGAGCTTTCCCATTCTTGTTCTTGTGGCCGCCCTCAAGGGTCATGTTCATGACCCATGAAAAGAGAAAGCAGCTGCACTGACTGGATATTGCAATGTGAGGGGACTTCCCTTGAGTAGGATAAAACTACAGATTTCAAAAAAGCTGACTTTCTGGCTTTGCTATTCCTCCTAATTTCCTGTCCAAGCCAGCAGTTTTTCATCTTTTTAACACCCTAACCTTGCCCTCAATCCCTTCTCACAGTCACTTCGCCAGGAAGAATTTACTGCAATGCTCAGAAAGGATGAAGGTGCCAGGGCTGTGGGGCAGAGAGAAGAGAGAACAGTGCTGTGATGTCCACCTCAGGTGTTCCTTACATTGCTCTGTCCTTAACTCCACTCCTCCTTACTGCTTGTTGTGTTCCCTCCCCAGTTTGAGAACATTACAAACTGTGTTCATTTATAATTTTCTTTCAGATTCAAGCTGGGTTTTGATTCTTCAGTGTTTGCTTACAGCACGTTAGAAAAGAAACAAAATCCTCAGCAAAACCTGAGCATCATTCACCACTGTCTGACCCACATCCTGCAAGTGTCCTTCCATTAGATCTTTTGTCTAACTTTAGATTATAAAGCTCTTATGAGGAAGCTTTAACTGATGTCATGCCTTTCTACTGCTGCTAATCACCAGGGCACCTGAGCAACTGCCATATAAAAATCAGCATGAACAGTGTAACCCCTAGGGAGCTCTGTGCAGTCTCTCTTTCTACAAAAGAAATAGGAGAAAAGGGAATACAGCTTGAGACAGGGAGGCAATTTTAAAGGGAACTGCCTTTTATTTTGTCTACAGCTGACTTTCATTGGCATAATCTTTCTAAAGCTTTTACATCTTCCCTCCAGAGAAAGAGATGGTTTCGGCCCGTGAGGGGCAGAAAGGCTGAAAGTGTTGCCTTAGATGAACTCTAAGGACCTGCAGGTAGCATCCATCTTCCTTCTGATAACCAGGCCTGTGCTCTCTATGTTGGGGGCAGATGAACAGGAAGGAAGAAGGAGGAGCATCGTTATTCCTTTCCTGGTTCAATGCAAACATCCCCAAGCCTGATAAGGGGCATACAGATGGACAGTCTGAGCTCTGCAGGCCAAATGCCCCACACCACCAAAGCACAGCAGGACTCCAATTCCTGACAGCCTCAAGCTGCCTGTTCATGGAGTAAGCAGCTCACATGGATTAGAGGGATGTGAGCAGCATCAAACAATTCACTCAGCCCTCTTTGTATCGAGTTTTGTGCTGATGTGCTTGCACTCAATTGCACTGGCCAGCAAGTTGCCTCCAACGTTGGACATATCTCTGTAACCCATCAGGAATACAGCTATAGAAACTGGGTAACTTAAATATATATATATATATATAATATTATTCCTAGATTTACAAGATTAGCAGTTTGTGGAACAGGAGGTGCAGCACTACTGTTGGCTCAGACAGTCTGTTACTTAAAAAAACCCCAAGACTATGCTGAGGCTTATGTTGAAGCTGAGAATCAAGCCTTCAATTAACAACATTTCAAAGTTGATTAACAGCACCATTCTGTACAGAAAAATAAACATAAGCCTTGGAATGGGCACAAAGTCCTTAGGTATGTCGAAGAATGGAAAAGATAAACAACACCCTTCAGTGTCTGGATATCAGTGTGGAGGAACAACACGGAGAATTAATACAGGCATTGGAAGTTAAGTGTATGGAGTCTGAGCCTGCCCTGCAGCTCACTTACATCAGCAAACTTTACAGAAAGCATGTTCTGAAAGTAAATGTTTAGTACATGGGCACACTGTCTCATTAGGTAAATATAAGTAAGACCAGTAAAACCTCAGTATATTTTGGGAGAACATCAAAATGCAAAGAGACTGTCTGAATAATGGAGCCTTTGACACAACCCTGGGGCACACTCCACATGGCAAAAGAGCAGCAGCTGAGAACAGACCATTGCTTGCATTGTTAAAGCAGCTCAAGAATTTCTGCAGAGACAGACTTTTGGCTTAACTAAAGCAGTTCAGTTACACCTTTGCAGGTTCATCTATCACTGGTGCAGAAAGACCCAGTTGCACAATAAATCTGAGCTCCATTGTTTTTCTTGTTTAGTTAAATATCTTTAAGGAAAAAAAAAAAAAACTTGGCTGAACTATCCCCATTCTCCTCAAGCTCTCAGTACTTTTCCACTGCTGCACTGCCAGGAGCTGGGAACAGCAAAAGCTGATCAGTCTTCCTTGCCATGCAGCTCAGTGTTGCTAGGTATAGACTGCTTACTTAAAAACCAAACAAATTAAAAAGCAGTTGTATAAATGAAGCATTGGAAAGGGTAGGTGGAAACAAAAGTATGCTGACAAGATAGGCTCTGGGCTTGCTATCTTTTTGAGCAGATTGAAGTGAGTTCACTTCAGTAAGATGCCAACTGTTGATTTATATAATTGTAAAGCAGCAAAAAAAGACTAGGTCTCACAGAGAACACAGGTTAAGTGGATTCTCTTGTGCTGTCCTTTTGCTATTTTACACAAGAACAAATCTGCCTGTCCTCTCACATAACTATGCCATTTTCAGTTTCTAGTACAGTTGTGACTGTACAATATTAGCACTCCATGAAGGCATTTAAATCGGTTAGTGAGACTTTTTTAAAACAATGGATTAAGAGGGAAATAATTCAGAAGGAAAAGATCAGGAATCCTGTGCAGCAGCAGAATGATAGATTTGTGAGCTGCACTAATCAAGTACTCCTTATAAGCAGTAATTTGCTGCTCCCAAGCCACTGCTGAAGGGATTAGTGGCACTCTGACATTAAGTTACTTCACCTATACAGCTGGTAACAAAGATTATAATGCCATCAGTGGAAGAGAAGGAGGGAGTCATAAAAAGCCAACTTGATGGCCTGGAAGCCACTGTGCTTCTGCCACTGCAGGGATTAACAAAAGACAACACTTAATTTTCTGTCTTCACAAATAAGTGGCCTTAAGATCAAATGTACAAGAAACCTTATGCCATTCTCTTCTCCTAGTACACGGATAAAAGACATTGTTTCTCAGGAGAAGACTCAGATCTCCTTTCAACTTAAGCTGTGATGCTCAGGAGATGAACTTTTTCAGAATCCTTTGTCCCAGGAGGATGTGCAAAAAGCAAGGCACCAGGTGAAACATGCTGGAGCTTCTCTAAGAAGGTGCAATGTATGTACAGGTGCTTTCCTAGCTAGCCATTGATACCAGAAAACTGCAAACTTCCCAGCTGGATGGGGGACCACGCAGTGATTCCCATGCAGACTGTCCACTGGGCCCCACACTGGATGTCTGTAGAACCTGGTGAGCACAATGCCAAAGTAATGCCCGCTTGGTCTGTAGGCTCTGTCCTGCAGGTGTCTGTCCAGCCCAGTGCTGTGTGAGGACAACCCTGCCTGGAACAGACTCCTCAGCAGCTGCAGAAGCGAAGGATCAGGGAGGTGGATTAGAGGGTGCACGTGTGGTTTGGAGAGCAAGAAGTTCTTGTGACCTGACATCGAAGGGGCATTAGGGGCATCATTTACCACAGACAAAGACATAGAAAGATGTACTTTGGCAAAAAAAATGGAAAAATGCTGCAGTACATACCGGTCTGCCATGAATGCCTTCATAGTACAACAAAGCTTTTTGAAGAGCCACTTTTTCAGCTGCTATCTGATCTCGTGTCATGTCCTATGAAAAGTGGCACAGAGAGAGAAAGTGAGGAAGAAAAAAAGTCAGATTCCTGGACTCAAAAAATACTGATCTGTGCCATAACCAGTCATGTCATACCATCATTATGTTTTAAAGATTCATCTCTAGCTTCCAGTTGTCTTTTCCCAGCTACATTGCTGAAGAGACTGTTAATGTGAGTAGAGCCCTATGCACAATGCAGGCAGATTAAACACACAAACTTTGCATATGGAGGTATTTCATGTACCTAAGGGGGACTTACAGATTATAAGCGTGCTTTGAAAAAACAACACTATGCAACTTTTAATGATGGTGATTCTTTTTCAGCTCAGATCTGAAGTGTAAATTCTACCACAGAACATATGTCCTTTCTTTTTCTCTGAATCTAAGGCAAACTCCAGTACCTCTTGTAAAGCTTGACACCTTTGCTTTGACTGTCACAAACACACTTTAAAAAGAACTGAAGTGCAGTCAGATTGTCTCTTTCTGCCAATGCTGCTATGGAGTGAAAAGCTGTAGTAGACAATAAGGGACAAGGCCAAAAAAAAAAAGGGCAGACAGTTAGAGAAGACTCCTCTAACTAGGTTGGCTAAAATTCCCCCACTGAATTTGCCTGACTCCAAGCCTTTTCTCCCTGTCACAGCACCAAACACTATCACAGTCCCTCTGTACGTGGCCAGGCTGTGGATTCTTGCTACACACAGAAAATAGTCAAAACACACGCTTTATGTTTTTCTTCTGCAGATCTAGGAAACAAAAATAATGCTGTCTGCCTCACTCTCACAGAGCACTGCACGATTTACATGTCAGCAGAGTCAAGGACTTCATTTACAAGGCTGCCCAAACCTCAGGAGCTCTCAACATCAGACATGAAGATGTCCCTGCTGATAACCCTCAGAGATTACAGCAGCCAACAGAGCTCATGGGAAACCCTGAGAGAATAATATTCAGCTTTGGAGTGAACATGAAGCAAACAGATGGCACATTCTCCAGAAGCACTGGAAGACTTAGAATTTGCCAAAAGCCTTTGGATGTAACAACAGAAATAGCCAAACACAGGGCAGGAAAAGACTGCAATAATTCAGAAACATGACTTGGAATATACAAAGGTCAGATAAAGAACACAAGATGACATACAATAGAAACTGAGCTCTGGGGAAAAAATCAAGGTACTAAAGGCAGAGGGAAAGGAACTGAAGCAAGTGAGCCCAGACTAATGGCTGCAGACTTTTTAACAAAATACAGAAGACCACAGTGCTTTCCCAAGTGACTGTACACCTACAAGTTATCAACTTGCACTTAAAGGCCTAAATCTGACCTGTCTAAATTGTACCTTAATGTCTTCAGGTCGATTTGTCTCTGCTCGTTTCTCTTGGAGCTTCTTCTGGATAGAGTCAAGGGTCACTTCCACGGCAGGCTTGGCAGATTTATCAGACAGGTCTTGCTTCTTGTCATCCTCCTTCTCCAGCTGAGAACCGAAGCTTTTGGGGAGCGTGTTGCTGCGCTGACGCACAACAGGCCCAAGATCTTCCTCTGATATCTTCAGTTTTGACTCTGAACAGGGAAAGATGAGTGATTTTTCATTTTTAAAATGTGACAAGGACACGATCACTGCCTCACATCAAATCTACACGAGGCAGAGTCGAGCTGCCCCCCAAAAGTGCACCATGGTGGCTGCTCACCTTTAAGTTGCTTTCGGAATTTGGCCAAATCATTTGTCCATTTGAGCACTTCAGGGTTGGCTGCTTTGTCGCTGTGAGAAGGCTGGGAGGAAAGAAAAGCCATGCTGAATCTGTGTTAAACCACCAGGAGAGATTCACTGAAACAAATGTGTCACACAAAGAGGTACAACGGAATTTGGATCCAGCACAGAGCACAGGAACTGGCTTCTGGCTGTCAGCTGCACACCTCTGAGCAGCCCATTTCAGACCTTGCTTTAATTGCTCCTGCCTGTCACAACACTGTCTTGTGGGCATCATGAGATGGATTTTCTTTTTAGAAAACACAAAGCATTTGATGGCAATGATTGTTGCAGGAATGACTCAGAGGGCTGGATGCACACTGGAATCCTTCTGTCTATTGTTTCCTAACAAGAGGGTACCTCTAAAACAGAGGAAACATAGCATGAACAGCTGGAAATGTGTTATGACACATGTATCCACACCAAAGGCTGCCTTCCATCCAAAGCCATCAAAATAACCCAAATGCTAGGCTACAACAAGCACTGGACATTTCTTTCAGCCTTTTCCACTGCAGGCAAGACCTTCCCAGTGCAATTCTTTGCCATTTAGATAGCCAGAGATGCACACGTACAAAGCTTTAGTTCCTTACAAAGCTTTCTGTGCATCAGAAGGGCATGTCAGGAGCAATTAAGAGTCCAGTGCACTGCTACTGCTCAGCAGCACCTGACTGTGCTTCCTTGATCAGGAGTGAAGGCAGCTGCTCTCTCCCCTCTCCAATGTACAGGTGTCCTGGGATTACCATCATGCAAATGAGAGCAACTGCGCTTCCCATATGCTGAAGTTAAATAAATAAACAAACAGCAGTTGAACACAGCTATTCTACACACTGTCTTAAGCAGTGGTTGAAATTCTATGAGTTCATTAGCCTCCCTCTCTTGTACTGCATGGATACTGCATAATACCTGGAAAGGTAATTTGCTTGGTGTGGATACATATTTCTGGGGGCTAGCAGGTCTTCTGCCTTTTTTTTTCCTTTCCTCCTTATAAAAGCTTTTAAGCCCTCTGTGTGTTCACCCACTTCCCAGGTGTCCCTTCCCTTTGCTGCTAATGCATACATCTCCACATAATTGCTTAACTCCTAGAAACTCACTCTGTATTTCCTCTCCTCTTCGAATTTGTCCTCAAATCTCCTGATCTTTTTCTTCAGCCCCTGAATCCTCCGGGTGAGTTGTGCAGGGGTAAGGTCTTCTCTGTCATCTTCGTAAGATCCTAAAGATGAACTCCGTCTCCTGCCAAGAGCAGAGATTGCAGGAAGAGCTTATCCAAACAGCCTCAGTACATCTTGATGCAGACAAGGCTACTTAAACTTTGTGTAAATAAAGGCAAAGCCCACAAAAGTGAGAATGCCATGCTGCTACTCCGTAATGACAGACGGCAAAAGATACTCTAACAGCCTCTTACAGCAACAGCAAGTCCCTAGATATTAATCCACAAACCCAGAAATTATCAACTACAGAGAACTTTTATAAAAATATCAGTTTCCTGTGAAGAGGGACAGAAATCCAACGCAGCACAGCTGACCCAAAGACATGCTGCTTGATGCAACCGTACAAAACCTTTGCAGCTGGATGTGAAAGTCAGCACTGGCAAATCACAACCCACCTCATGAAGGAATGACAATTGGGAGGAGAAGGAGGCACTTCTGTATCATCCAGGTACTGCTGGCTCTGTCCATAGGCATAGAAGCGAGGGGACAGCATGGGATCGCTGTCCTCATCAAGAAACTGGCGAATCAAGCGCCCGGCCTGCGGGGAAAGGCGAGCCTCATCTGAGTCTAAGCCGTCTCGCTGCCATGAGGAGAGAGCAGGGATGGGCTCTGGGAACAGTAAGACAAAGGCTGGTTTTATCGGGTTTGTTTCATACATAAGGCCGACTCCAGGCAACTTTCTAATGAACCTTGACCCGCTTGGCCTGGACCGTGACTCTTGCCACCAGGCATTCTCTGGTCACTACTCGCATATGCCCTGTGCGTAAAGCTTTACAAAGCCTGGACACAACAGGCAATCTACACAAATATAAGTCACAGAAAACTGCCCAAAAGCTGAACAGGAATTACCATGGACTGACACCAAATGAGGCAATCACCAGCTAGCACCTCTGAGGAAAAAGTTATGCTGGACAGAGAGCATTACTGGCACATGGTATATGGAAGAGGCAATCTGATTCCAGAAGGATTTTTTTTCACTTTCAGGATGAACAAATGCTGTAAATGAATAGTATATTAATGGTTCTCCTGTAGGCCCAGCACTCCAATGTGACCTTTTTGCCTGTTATTGAAAATTCAAAGCCTGGGAATAAGCACAGGTTCTAATCTGCAAGCAAAAGGTGCCTCACATTATCACCTCTTCCACAGAGTGCTCAGCCCACATATTGACATTTATAGTAATATGGTCTGAGTTTCCCCTTTTCCCTTTCACATGCAATCCTGCTTACAGCATGGCAGAAAAGTGAGGAAATCTTCAGCCCTCTGGACAACCTAACCAGCTAGAAGTAAAAGCAATGCTGTACAGGGAGGTGGTGGAGTGGGAGAGAAAGGGAAACCAAATTTAGCACTGCTGATTAGCATAATAGAGCCCACAGAAAGCAATTGCCTCAATCTTGTGATCACTCCCTCCAGATGCCATAAGGAGTCTAACATTTTGTGTTCAGATAGTTTACTAAGCTGATTTGCATGCTCCTACTTAAACTGTCTAATCCTGTGGTGCTAAGAGCCAGGCTTTGAACTTATAAATCTAACAAATAGTTCTGGAGTCAAGTAACAAAACAAAAACCTTATAGAAAGCTCCTAGATCAGCCACAGAGCTACAGACTAATTGTTTCCTGTGCCTGGTGTGTCTAGTCTTCATTCACAAAGAGAAGGGGCTTTTGAAGTTATCAGTTTATGAATAAAAAGCTGTTTCCTTTTGCTGAAGAAGGTTAACGTTTTCACGGATCAGAGTGGACTGCATGAGGACTGCCCTGCAGAACCTCTGTGCTGTTTAACATTCCCTGTCTGTACAATTTGAGCAGTGCAAGATCATCGCCAATGCAGCAGCAATGGGCTCAGTGCTGTTGTGCCTGTGCACATCTTCAAATGATGGTCTCCCCCTTTTCCCTTTTCCCTTAGCACATGGATACAAATGGCACATCTCTGCTCAGAGGCTGTGCTGCACGCACACTGATGTGCTACCCTGGATGGGATGACAGGAGGTTTTTGCACAACCTTTTTGCCTGACAGCCCCTCGAAGGTGTTGTGGTAAGAGAAGCCTGGCTCACAGAGGCCACTTCCATGAGGTGTGCAAGTCCCAAGTGTATGTAGGCTGTTTTGCCATGGTTTGGAAAGCTTATGTAGCCTGAACCTCCTTCAGTTAATTTCTGGAAAGAGTTTTTCTGAGCTCTGTTCAACCTTGGCAGTTTCTAATACCTGAAATATTTTGCATCCACTTCCGTGAATCTCTCATGATTTTCGGAAGGGTCTCACAAGATCTTTTGCAGCAAAATAAAGTGTAATACAAAAGGGAAAAAATTACTATATTTGACTAGCAGGGAGTTAAATGATGCATGAAATTCTTCTGGACATCTCTCATTTCTAAATTGTTTGACTACCTCTCACCCCTAAACCGAATTTCCTCTTGGAAATTGTTAAATAACACCTCCATGGGATTTACACAGATGGAATAAACTTAGAAAAAATCAGGCATATTTAGCAGTAACTAAATTAAGCTCCTACCACACCAGCTAACAAAGCCATTATTAATCATGCATGATGCATGTGACTTTGTCCAAGGTGGATTTAAAACCAGATACCACGCGACATTCAGGGAACTGCAATGGCTCAAAGAGCCTCTGATCAAACCCCAAAAGACAGCAAAGCACTTTATGTAACCTAATTGAGACTGAGGAGTGTCTACTATCTATTTTGTTGATTTCAAAATACTCTCCCTAAAGAGAAACTCCCATTCCAAATGAGAAAGTGTTAAAAAGGAGAAGAAAAAAAGAATCCTAATAGGAAAAATAAAATTTGAGACTTGACAGAAGAAATGGCTGCTATAGAAAATCAGCTTTCTTTGACCCTTGCTCCTGGAAGGCCTGGCTGTATGGGTAATTTTGTTTCCCTTGGTGACCATATACATTTAGAAGACAAAACCTCATCTAGACACAAAATGGCTAGACCCCTGAGAGCAACACAGCAATTCATAAAGGAACATATTTAGATATGTACAATTATGGATTTTATCTACATCAGACCACTAAGAGGACCAGAGCTGCAGTCCAACTGCCTTCTTTCCCCTGCTGGCCAGGTGCTAGGCACTTCAGCTGGAAGCACTGGAATTGCTGGATCACACAAAAGCACAGGAACCCACTAAGGGTAAGCTGCTGCTTTTTCTGACAGTGCACAATCAATTAATTCCTCTTTAACAGGATGCATAATATCTGTTGTTATTCAGTTAGCCAAGATAGCTACCAAAGCATTGAGCTTTTTCTGAAGGCTGCTGAACTCCTGCACTAAATGGTTTTGAAGTATCTGCTACCAAGTCCAGTTTTAAAGCATCCACTATGATGATTAATGTTGTCAGCCTTTCCCCTTTCTGCTAATTGAAGAACAAAATCTCAATAAAGAATATAAACATTTCACCTTCTCTTTGCCACTGACTTGACAGGGTGGTTACACTAACTCCTCTTCTGTCCTGAACAGATCTCTCCTGCTCAGGGAAAACTCTCAGTTTTCTACTCATCTACACATTCTTGCCACATACTATTTTCCCCCCACCATTTTCCAGAATGACAACTTTTCATGAAAAAAAAAAAAAAGGGGGGGGGGAGGGAAAAAATATTTAGCCACCATGGCTGTACCAGTGCAGAGAAAGGATGACAAAAATTTTAATGTCTTGGTCAGACTCTCTAGGCATTTCTTCCAGGCATGCCTTTTCTAAGCTGGTGCAGAAGCAGTGAGCTGTGTGCTGGTAGTGAGCCTCCAGTCCTTCATGAGTGCTGCACCCCCTCTGAAAATCCCACAACCACCTCATGTTTCAACAAAGCTGTCAGCCATCTGCCAGGTGTGGCTCTGCAGAGCTCTGGAGGCACACGGAGCATCGCCTGTGGCAATACAACCTCTCTGCCAACCTGCTGCATGGAGGGCTGGAGATTTTAATAAACCTGAAACATTAAATGCTTCACACGAGAAGAAAGATTTATTGCATCAAACTGGTGTATTATTGGTGAGCTTCAAGCCATCTTGCTGACAAAACCTGACTTTTTTTTATCACCACATTGTATATTTGCCACAGGGTTACTGGGGGCTGCAGGGCCAACAGAGGAGTGTCTATGCACAAATACCACTTGAGGTGCAGCCAGCAAAATGCCACAGGCATCTCCTGTTTCCCTCTCTGCAGCCACACAGCTCATCCATGCTGCTAACACTGCTGTTACACACACCCATCTGTCAAACAGACAGCGCCAAATATTAGCTACTCTAAACTGAAATAGGTCCACAGGGATTAAAAAGTCCAAACTCATTACAACACCTGGGGTGCTAGTATCAAATGCCACTTGAAAGATTCCAGAAAAACCTCTCATGATGAATTAAAGAAAGTAATTTATAACCTCATCCAAAGGATTCACTAGCTCAGTAATAACCTATTTTCTTTGTTTTATAAATAACTTTATATCCTTGTTTGAATACATCAGGAGGCATTCTTCCTATGTAGATCAAAAGAATAGCCTAAATACAGCGTTACCACACCTTTTCACTTAGCAAGATGACACATCTCTCAGCTAGCAAGCAAACTTTGTATTTTGCTTACAGCATGTCATAACAATCAAAAATACAATTTTAATACATTGATGCTATTCAGTAAACAATGCAATTATTTTTTTCTATACTTAGTAATAAAAATAGAATGTGTTTCATCACCACCTGATTTCTTATGCTAAAGAGTGTTACACACAAATACACTGATCAATCTAAGCCCACAGTGCTGAAAGAAAGAAAAACTAAATGCAGATTCCCTTCTGCTATACTTATATGGATTTTTCTGCATTACTTTGTTTTATTCCATGGTAAAGTATCAATTAAGTCAATGTCAACACTTTTTGTAGATCAGCTTCACCCTCAGGGTCTCAAGTGCTGCAATACTTGAACTCAAATTGTATTTTTAACTTCTGCTGTTTTTGGTTTTTTTAAGCTTGAAGAAAAATGCCTGCTGATTGTTTCGTAAGTGCTTGTTACTGCAAACTCTGCTTGAAATCTCAGCTACAGAACTTTTTTAAAGTGTCAGTAACCAGGTGACATCAGCAGCAATCACACATCATATTGATTTACCAAACTGCCTGCTCAGCCCAATCTGCTGACGGGGCCAGCCGCTGCTATGGAGAGCAACATACTTCCAGATTTTCCTTGGGGACAGGATAGCAAGTTCTGGGTTTGATTTAGAAACGTTTGGTGAGAAATCCGCACAATAGTGCTGGACTGTGAGAGAACACTCTGTTCTCCTCAGTCACTGCACCCGACTCAAACGTAATCCACAACAATTAGAAACCTTAGCTATGGAAGCAGCTCTGAACATGCCTGCTCCCAAAGCCATCTCAGCTGGCACTCACTGACCAGCTTAGCATGAAACCCAGCAGTCAGACGTGACATCCCAGTTCACAGGGTCCAGGGCAACAAAACTCCCTGATCTGCACCTGCCAAATGCACACTGGGAAAATGCTTCTGGCACATGGGAAATGCATCAAGGCAAGGAGCTCAGCACTTGAATTTTGCTGGGGCACTGCTCACACCCTGAGTGCATCAGTAGCCTGATGATTCCTACACAAACCTCTATACTTAGCAGGTGAGGGGGATGCAGAAGGTGGGCACATGGCGAAGTGTGAGGCTATGCATTGCGGGGAGCAGGGAGAAAATGTCTCTGTCTTCTCTGTGCTCTGCTTTAGGTAAAGGGAACACAGCCTGGAGGCGTACAGCAAACCTCTCCTCTTGTGTACAGATTTGACCATGAGGCGAACATTATGGGAAAAAAAAAAAATCTAGTAGAAATTACCTCTAGTGTAACATGAAAGGCACAGGCCCTTGCCAGCTCACCCTGGCAGCAGTTACCAGAGTTCTGTGAGCCTGAAAGAGTTTCCAAGGCAGCTCTGCTCTTTAAATGATGGAGAAGCTGCCTGAGTGACAAATAAAAGTGAGTCAATGGACAAGGTTGTCTCATGTCATTTTGTGCCCATTGTTCAAGGCTCTTTCCTAACATTTGAGTGGAGGCAGTGACAGATACGACTGAAGCAAGCCCTCAATCTGCAATTGTTCTCACATGTCACTTGTGAAAGTCCCAGCAGTTGCCCTGGTCACTAGACACTCTGTATTTCCTGCAGTATGATAGAGAGGACCATGACCTCAAACATCAGCTCAACTATGTCCTGAAAGAATGGTAATTTCCCAAGAGATGGACCTACCAAATTTGGTAGACCAATGCACTAACAGCTCAGTGTAAGGGCATTTAGAGGCACAATCATTTCTCCTTTTCACTGGGGATGCAACCAGAGCTGTGGTATAGATCCTGCAGAGATGTGTGAAGGTTTGAGTGACTCAGGTTGGCTGGTAGGGAAAGGGAGGATGTCCTGATTGCTAGAGGTGTGGATGGGTGGTACAACCTCTGCCCTGCAAAACCAGTGTCAACAACAGACTCTGCTGTTAGCTACAAAAGCAGTCTGAGAATTGATGTTAAGATATTCCTCTTCCTGGCTGCTGCAAGCTTGATCCCACATCCACAGCTAGGAAAGACTCAGTCTCTCCTTGCTGAGACACAGAAGGCACCATTTTGCTGCTGTCCACCCACGCCAACAAAATGGTGATTCTGTAAGGCACGCATTTCAGAAGATGATGTCTCTCTCACTCCAGACAGCTGATTTTTTTGCAACTGCCCACCTCCTCCTCCTGTGAAATACACGTGAACAGAAGGGAGGAAGGAGCAATCAGAGAGAAGCACAGTCACATGTGCCCATAATCCTGTCTCATATTCACAAGGCAAGAAAGCTAGAATCCAAACATAAGAGCATGCCTACTAAGAGGGAGCTGTACCAAAGAAGCAACTTATTTCATACATTGGGAAAGCCTCTGGCAGACAGAAAGGAGCTGTGTTCCCCCCTTCATGCATTCATATGACTCCTGTTAGTAATGCAGCAGGGAAAAAAAAAAAAAAAAAAAAAGAGTCATTATTTCCAAAGGTTCACAGGGAGGCTGAAGCCACACATCACCTCTGAGAACGCAGACGTGCTCAGCCTGGCTTGAGACCCTGCAGGGCTCTGCTAATTGGCACCTCAGTAAACATCCAGCAGTCAGGGCCGCCTGGGAGCCCTTCCGTGGCGCTTTGATCAGCAGTGCTGCATGTGTGGTGATTCCACCCAGGGAATCCCCACCTAGCAGGCAAATGGAAAAATTCCCTCCTGTGCACAGTGACTGCTTGCCTGGCTGAATCAAAGGCAGCCATGGCTACGAGTTTTCTTTACTCATGCCTGAAGTGTCAGAACTGCTCCCCTCCTAAAGGGAAAGGCAAAACATACCAGGTCACGTACGCTGTGGAGGCAGGAGCAGAGAACTTCCCTTTTCAGCGTTCTTCAGAGATTGTTATTTCAGAGCAATGAATTAGTTGCACATTTTCCTTCTCTTCCTTTATTAAAACACCATTTGTGTTCTCCTGCTTCTTCCCTGTCAAAACCCATCTTTCAGTCCTAAAGCATACACTAATAGAACTCTGGCGTGTACACAGACACATACTCTGTAACTAGAAAAGGGCTTGATCCCAAAACTGCTGGAAACCTTAATTTCATCTCAATTTCAAATGACATTGAAGTCATGGCACCTACAGAGTTTGCCCAGATTCCTACTCTTACACGAGTAAGTGTATAGCCAGCCAAGCATGTACTCTGGAGAGGAAAGCTAGGAAATAATATTGAAGCAATTTAAATGACACACCATCAATTTAACACTGCCATTTGAGCTGATGATCAGAATCCCTTCACAGCATACACAAAACAAAGTTGTTTGTAAGACAAAGTAACAGACAGACAGCATTTTTTACCAGCTTTTCAGGTCTGAATCATTATTTCCAAGCAGTGATTGAAGAAGAAAAGTTCATTTTAGTCTGTGAAATAGCCAATTGCTTTGAAGTGTAGTCTAGCTTAATTACCCAGTGATCAGCCACTAAGAAATAAGGTATCTTGAAACACTCAGGGACTTAACAGTACTAAGCAAAACATGAAAGTAAATTCAAGAAGAAAACATTTCATTTTCTCCCTCTAAGTGTCAATTAGAGTTAGTACCGCTCAGTATTTGCTTCCAGTTTCTCCAAACTTTCAGTCCTATATTTAGAAAAAAGTTGCTTTTCTATTGTTTTTAGCAAGAGAACATGGTCACATAAAGATACACCCAGCCCACTCAGGTTTCCCTCTCTCTCATTTCACTCACATAACCAGCCATCACACAATCCTACCTTCCCAGTTGTTGTCATCACACAGTGATGTTAAATCCAGCCGAGGCACTTCAGATACAAAGCTGTTTTCCTGATCATCAGCATCTTGATTTCTTTGCAGCTTGCTTTCAGGCATGCTTGGATGTTCTTGAATCTTCATACTTGAAGTCAGCTATGTTCCCATACAGCCAAAGAAATGAGAGAGAAAGGAAAAAAAAAACGTTTCAGGATGCAGAGGGGGGAAAAAGCCCCTGCAGTCACAGCAGCAGTAAGCTCACGCCTTTAGTTAAAAAGATCCAAATAGACCCTGGTGTTTCCAGCTCCAAATCCAAATCCCTTGACTGGTGACCCCTATGTACTAATTGCTCACTCACACCAGTAAAAACATCCGTCCATCTGCCTTCCTTGAATTTTTCCTTCTTTAGAAAGCTACTGCAAGTTCCCGGGACTGCCTGCCCTGACAACTGCATGCAGCTGAGAAAGCCTCCAGTAGTGGATTGGGATGAAATAGGAGGGAGGGAAGCAGGGAGGCAGGGAGAAAGGGAGAGGGAGGGGGTGGCTGCGTACACTTCCTACAGGAGCGCAACTCCTTCGAGCAGCAACAAAAACGCTGCTGCTGCTGTGAGGCTGTAGCAATATGGTGCCTTCTAAAAATCAGGCACCAGAGCTCCTGAGGCAGCAGCCGCAGCCAGCCAGCAGCGCAGGCTACGTACATGAATGCTCTCATGCAGGCTCTGCTGGCTCAGATCAATTAGTGCCAGCTAAGCTGTGCTGGCTGCACATTCCCTGATTTCCTGTGGTTGTTTTCTAGCTGGGCGTGGGGAGAGCAGAACTATTTATGGAGGAGCTCTGGGTATTAAAGCAGTGTTGCGCAAATCCAAACGGCAGTAGGGTTTGGCATCTCAGCTGGAAGCAGTGTGGACTCTGGGAAAACGCCAAAAAATTCACACAAGCATCCAGTGACTTAGGAATTAGAAAAAAAAACAACAAAAAAACCAAAAACAAAAAGCAGAATTCTGTCAAGTACATGATTCATCAGCTAGTAGTACCTAGAAGCAAGTGCTGTTTGTCTCAGCACTGTTCCCCCCTGCACATACCACATGTCGTGTGCATTTATGCAGAAATCCCTGCCATTCCCACAATCCAGAGGCACAGTGCGCGTGTCTGTGACAGCGCCTGATGAGAGCGCTTCTGTCACTCCAAAAAAAATTAGCTGTAATGCCTCACAGAGGGCAGCAGGGAAAAGGAAGTGCAATGCATGTACACAAACATTTAGTGTGATATGTGTTACCCCACCAACAAACACAGAGCTAGATGAATACACAGGATTACGTTACTACATAAACTACTTGGATTTGTTAAGAACAGCTTAGGCATAATTCTCTCAAATATAGTCTAGTGGGCAGACAGCATGCAGATTTTCCCTCTGCAGGTGTTTTGAAAATCTAGTAAACAATCTGTATATTCTGACATGGGAAGAAAATGGGCTAAAAGAAAATAATCAGTATTTCTGGACCTATTTTCCTTGTGAATCCACAAGCACGGTCAAATGCTTCAATATCCTTAGTACAAACCACTTTTTTTCATCTGCAGAGAGCTAATGATGTGCTCAGTGTATTTTTTCCCTTTTGAGCAGAGAAAAACAAGTAACTTTCATGGAGAGGGGAAAAAAAGTTGCCCAGTAGACAAATCATATGAATAACTGTTTTTATCTGGATTCAATTCCATCAATCCCTGCAATTGAACAGGGTGCTAAATAATCTCATCTAGGCTTCCTTTCCCACAAAAGGTTGGATCAGGTGATCTTTTGAGGTCCCTTTCAACCTGGGCTGTTCTACAGCTCTAAAAATCTGGTCAATGAATACCCTGGTATTTGTAAAGAGTGTTCTGCATTGTATTTGTGTAAGGTGTGTATTTCCTGTTCATTTCAATAAATAGCCTTTTTGAAACATTATAACAAAATGAAACACTAGATGACAGTTTGCCAAGCACTAATAACTCGTGCAGCTTGACGCTAAATCTGATTACAAATGTGTTTATTGTGAGAGCTGTACATGGAAAAATGCTAATTCACCATTCAATATCTTTTAAGCTGCTTCCAGGTTGGGAGGACTTAAATATTTCTCTAAGGTCCATTGACAAATTTCCTGCCAGGATCTAAATAGTCTGTGTACCTCACAAACAAAGACTGGTCACTGGCCAACTGTACCAGTTGATAAACTGCTTGTAAATTGCCAGCACAGTATTTAAAGGTGATATTTTAAGACAAGGAAAGAAATAAACCATGGAGTTGCAAAATAGGTGCTATTTTTAATAACAAAGAAGTGTGAAGAAAGGAATATATCTAGATTTTAACAATTTCAAAGGGAGCAACCTGAGAATATCACCTCGTCACCACTACTGATATTAATTAGAGATATATGTCTTTCTATGAAGAGTGCACAATCTCCTGACTTCTTATGACTCCTAAAAGATATCTGTAGCAGATATAAGAGCACTTCCCAGATAGGTAAACATTCCCATTACACATATATTAGAAAGATGATATCCATGTCTTCTTCCTCCTAAAGTCATTTCAGTTGTTGGAAATATTTAAAAGCTGTTTAAAAACAGGCCTGTGCTCTGCCTGCAGCCAGTTACTCTCCCTGCAGCCAGTTACTCTCCCTTCCTTGCTCACTGATGTAGGCTCTAATACAATGAATAAATCATTAGGTGTTCTGAAGAACAATGGTGGTACAAACCCAGGAGACTCAAGAAAGCAGATGTTTAACTTCCTTTGCATTAATGCTCCAAACCCATAGAGTGGTAGATAATTGAGTATTCCCATCACTTATTTTCCGTTTTGATTTCCTGATGCCACCAGCTGCCAATCTCTAGGAAAAGAATCAAGTAAGGGAGAACTACTTTGCTTTACGTAGGGATGTGCCACAATTTCTTACAAATCAAAGGGGCAACGAGTTGATGATGTTGGTAATAGTTGGCAGCCACAGTTCACTGCAGATATTATATAAATGACCACAAAAAATCTTCAAAGCAGGTACTTGAATTTTGCTTCTTAGAAGCTGCTTCTGCAGCCATACTTTACAGGCATCAGTAACTACAGACCTAAGTAGCCTGGGGATAAGTCAGCTGCATTGGTTCTCCCTGCTCCAATGAAGATTCAGCATAAAAAGCAGCTCAAACAGAAAGAAATAAATGGCAACAGAAAGACTTTCAAATTCTGATCAGGAAGTTGTATTCTGTTCAATTACATGAATATTCAACTCTATACAAAAGGTTTGATCTTCCATTACAGTCATAAGCAGGAAGCATCCTTAAGCACATCTTAGGAATACAACCTGATGCAAGAACACAGCCATTCTGCTGCCTTCCGCCTATCTGAGCTGTGCCAACACCCCTCTCCACTTGGTGCCATGTTGGTATGAATCTCAAATACTTTTTCCTTATCAAAACCTGGGTAATAGAAACCTGTGTTTTTCACCCTGGAGTTTAGCTACTTCCAAGGGCAGATTATGAAGGTTACAAAACCACTGAAAATTCATTCGGGGCTTGTGTTTCAAAGTATTTTTACAGTCTCATGGAGACCCAAGGCAGCACAAGTCGTAGCCGTGGCAAATTCCAAATCCTCTTCCTAACATCTCTGGATTGGAGGCAGGGTGAGAGAGAAGAGAGTAAGAAAACCCCTGTGCTTTCCTCAACCTGAATGAATTGTTTGTTATGAAACGTATGTCTTTAAGCTGCCCTAAGCAAAAGGCTTATAAGGGGCAAGGAATGTAAAACAACTCAGCAGGAATGTAACATTTTCTTGACCTTGTAATTCCTATATAATGCACAATCTCTGGGTTAAGATTCCCTCCTGCAGTTAAAATTTTACACTTTAAAACTTTACCTAAAGTGTAATTTATTTTAAGACTATGATTTCACATTCACATGTATCTCCACCAGGCTAATTTAAAAGCTTAATAGGAGTATTGTGTGGCATGGCAGCAACAGCAGCTCTCCCACACACAAGTGAGAAACGTGAAGAACAAGGTGTTGCAAAATCTAGGCTCTGGAAAATACAACAGCTCACGAGCAAGTGCAAGGGATTACTGACCCTCTGGGAGTCAAGTAGGAGATCCATGTAAGCCCAGCCAGAGCAGTGATCAAAGGCAGCCCTGAACACCCTTTGCAGGGGCTACATATTTCAGGGTTGCACAAACTTCACCACCTACCACACAGCTGGTCAGAGCTCAGCCCTTAGCAACCTTTTACCTTTCCTACTAGGTGGAAATAATTCCTATCAGAAGTGAAGTCTTCAAAGGCAAGAAATGCACAGTGGCTTTTATTTTTAAAAGAAACACAAGGGGAGTCTAATTTAAAAATACTACCAGCCTTCATTCAACTCCAGACAGCCAGGGAAAGCAGACAGTGGCTACAGATGTTTTACTGTGCCCATCTAAAACAGATGCACAGTTGATGGAGAGGTGCCTCAGATAACTCTCCCCAGTATTTTAAATGCTTGGCTATCTAGAGGTGTTTTAAGAAAAATAGATGAAACTGTAACTGCAGTGGGGTTCAACCTAATCCAACCCCAATCTTTGATTTGTTTAACAGTCAGACGAAAAACACCTAAACACTAAAGCCAGTGCAAGAATGTGTATGTCTGCGTGTGTGTGTGTGTGTGTGAGAAATGGAAAGTTTGGGGGACAAACTTGCCATCAGAGTCACCATCTCCCCTCCTGACATTCATCCCAGCCATCAACTTTTAGAAAGAAGCAGGAGGTGATCCAGTTTTCTAAGACAAATGGATTACAGACATCTATGTTCAAAGGTAACAGGCTGCATTAGGAAATGATAAATAAAAGACCAAATTATTTTAGAGAAATCAAGAGAGACAAGCTAATCTTACTACCCTGGCAGATAAGCAGTCAGATGCCCTGTTTGCCATAACTGATAAGGGAACTTCACATCACTTAAACCACAGTGCTGACTTCAGTGATCCTTTCCTTTTTGGCAAGGAGGGATCAAAGGGACTGAAGCAGAAGCTATCAGACTCCCCAGTGGTTGAGAAGCTCCCCAAACTATGTAAATAAAAAGCAGAGGTAAGGGACAGAAAAAGTACATGCTAACCTCCACTTCTCTTGTGAAAAACAAAACTATATGCATAACTACTTGTTTCTGCTCAGTAAGATGTTCATTTAGAGACCACAAAACTGAAACACAAAAACAAGAACAAAAAAAATACCAACCTGAGAATGCCTGCAAAAAACCTCATCGTTTTCACTTTCTTTGCTATAAAAAAAAAAACCAAAAACAAACCAACATATTACAAACACAAAACCAGATGTGTTTTGTAACAAAAACAACAGGACTTCTGCACACAAAAGTTTTTACATTCTTGCTACTTCTGCACACTAACTAATTCAGACAGTAAAGGAAGGGGCACTTTGGGCTGCAGCACTTCAAGCTGCTAACCTGTGCATTTTTTTCTTCCTCTCAGGAGCTATTTGAGAACAATAATGTCATTTAATTCCAGTGCCCTTAATTCAAACCAATACACCTCTCTCAACAAATATAACTGTGGAGAGAAACTGTCATCTTAGGGAGCAGAGTGAGCCTGTACAGCTCTCATAGAAGAGTGAAGCACAAGGGGAAGGGCTGGATTCCCAACCCAGAGGCCAGGTAAGACAGGCCCTGTAGTCCCGTGGGGAAAGTGCTGGTTCAGGTGCTCCACTGCTGATTTCTTTTCAAGTCTGCACCATCAGCACCGTCAGTGACATTACTATCAGGCTGGGAAAAAGAGCCTTGGTGGCATGTGCTGCAGGGCAAAGCCCACAAAACACACAGTGCCTCCATGAAGCTCTGCTTAGAAGTTAACGTGGTGGGTAATCTGCTCTGCACCATAACTGTCACCCCCACATGGTGGAAGATCTCTCAGACTGCACTACAACCACAGGGAAAGGAAAACATATATATATATATATATATATACATAAAATAAAATAAAATTAAAATCACCTTTCTTCAGATAAAATTTCCATGTCATCAGGTCCTGTTCTGTCTATAGGCTTGGATGAGCTAAAGCTTTCCATACTCTGCAATACAGTAAATATTAAAGCAGTAAGATATATGTGAGAAACATTTTCAAGCTGCAGGCCATTAAATAGCTCAAATACAGAGATATCCAACAGGACCTCTAGGAAAAAGGTAACATTCATACTACTGCCCGCTGCACAAAACAAATCCCACAATTTATTGCCCATAAACTGCAAGAAAATCCCACAGCTCACTGCTTGGTCTCTTTCATCAGACGACCTCAAAATGTCAAAAATAGAATAACGTTGCATGGTACCCCGCCAGCTCCCATTTTACAGACTGACAGACAGCCTAGGCTTGGGAGCAACTCTTTGGTCTGTGCAACTCCTGTAAGAGCAGGCAGCAAAATCCACAGCAACCTCTCAGCAGAACTCCTTATGCTAGAAAACACTCCACTTCTCAGCCAAACCCTTCCTTAGTTTCTTCTTAAACAGGCACAAGAATGCAAAGAGACTGCACAGATGTAATGCTGGGCTAATATGAATGCAGGGCAAGAAATCCAACTGGTTATGACCACTTGTTCTGAGATTTGTCTTGGCTACCGTTAAGAACATTAACACGGCTGAATACTGTGAGGATAAGCCATGTGGCCACTTCATGCACATGTCCAGGAGGCTTTCTACCCTGGGTTTTGGGCAAATCCCTCTTAAATAGGAGGAAGTGGGTTCCTGCCCTGGAAATGATGTGCAGAGACTTCCTGGGGCAGTCACAGCCCTCTATCAACTGCTACACCTCCAACCCCCTATGGTGACACGAGTCAGTCATTGCAGCCTTGCCTAATTTGATTCTTCAAGTCCTACTGATACCTGGCTACCATGTCCCTGAAATGCAGTTACAAGCTTTTAATGCTTTGTGGTTGGTTTGCTTTGCTTGGGAGTCTAAGTGGAACTGACAGTTTTTCTACCGCTGACCTGTGCTTTTGAGCCAGATGCAATCAGACAGCTTAGAGGAAAGCTTCCACACACTGTCCTACATAATCTTTCAGGCTGTGAAAAATAGGAATGCTCAGTAAAGAGTGTTTAAGGAGAGACAACATCACAAACTTGTTTACATGACAAAGGCCTATTAGTAAATGCTAAGGTGCATATTATGTTGTACACCAACTAGGTAGTCTAATTGGGGTTATTATTTGATGCGTAAAGGTGTAGCCAAAAGAAAGCTAAACCATCACACATCCTTCTGGCAGTCTCTGAAATGCAAATATGTAATAAACATACTCATTAAAACTTAAAAAGCAGCTTCTGCTCTTCCAAAACAATAGCACCATGTTCCTTGCAAGATGTTTCATAACAATACTTGCAGTTGATCATCCCATTGTGACATTTCCCACAGCAGAGCAAGCAAGAACCACACTGATGGTCATCTTGGTCAAAGTGCTTTCAATACAAGATTAATTCATTTTACATTCCTTTCAGCCTTTGCCCTTCAAGAAATCCAAAAATGAGGGGCAGGATAAAGTGCAATAAACACAGCTAAGTTTGAGAGTTTCTTCTGGGCACATTTGAAGACTTCATGAACGTTTTTCAGGTCCACAACTAAAGTGGACACTTTTGTCAGTATTTCCTTTCCTAAATCCTGAGAAAAATTCTCATTTACACTGAAACTGCTTTACACTCCACAGGCACAGAGAAAAGGTGTTGAAAAGATCATAAGCACTAGACCTTTGCCTATCTTAAAGTGCATTGCTACAAGCAAAGACAGAAGTGTGAATGTGTCTAACTCTGCTTTCAAGAAGTATCACATGAGAAGATTATGGATACTGAACACTAAATTTAAGTTACTAAATTGAGCACAGCGTACAATTTTTGGCATCTTGCCTTCTTTTTATCATGAAAACAAGCAAATCCACCTCTCTCTAGAATCGCTGCACAGGGTATCATTACAATTTTGTGATCTAAAGAAAATGAGTCCAAACACAATGTCACATTAAGAACTTGCTTTCAGCAGGCTCTAAAACTTAATCAAGCTCAACTGAAGGAAAATGCCCTATAGCTCAGGACAGTGTTTTCACACAGCTCTTGCTGTTCCTGTTAACCATGCAATGCATGCTTGGTGCAGGCACAGCGCTTCTGCCACTGCAGGCACACCCTGCGCTGAAGCACAGTGCGGTTTCTCAGCTGCTGACACTCCAGTCAGTGTTTGCTGTGGCTGAGAGGGAAGGAAGGTGCACCAGTTTTATTCTACAGCTTGCGTAAGTTGGCAAACTGTCTTCTACTGTGAAGGTCACACAAGAATATGCTGGGAAAGTTCTACAGCGTTCCAGATTTTTATGACATTATAATGAAGTCATTGATGTTTCAGAAAAAGGTGGATAGAGGAATCACCTTTTGGACCAACACACTTCAAAGTGCCTTCCAAATTGCAAACATCACAGTAAAACACAGGCTTTAGCAAAATGCCATAAAACACCTTTGCCATGCCATTATCAACTAGTCATTTGAAATCTAGTTTCAGAACTTAGCAGGAATATGAAAAAAAACTTGACCTGAACATGAGAACCTACATCTAAGGTTCCAAACTCCTTGCAAGGCTTTTGAGAGACTGGGAGAAAGACCTATTTCCTTTTACGATTTCCAAAATGCTTCACTGAATTCAAAAGCAGAAAGTTATAGAAAGAGAAAATGCCTATACATGGAGCAATAAAGGATCACAGCAGAAATATGGCTTCTCAGCCTCATCACAAGGGTAACAAGTGTGGGACCCAGTGTTTCCCACAGTCCAAAACAGGCACTTAGGCCTGTACTGCAGGCAAAAATGGTTATCTAAAGGATGTGTACTGAAATAAAACAAGAGTTTTTCCCATCCTAGGAACAGGCATCAAATAGTGCAGAGTGCTGGCTTACCGCAGGACTGTCCTGGTTGTCATTAAGCTCTGAAAGCTTGGTGCTGGATTTCTGCCGTTTTGATTTATTCCTTTCACTAAGGTATCCAGAGTTGGTGTCTTGTAATTTTTCTACATCTTGAGCAGCTAGAATACAATCTTCAAGACTGCTGAATCCAGAGGGAATGTTTTCTTTGTTGACAACTTCCCTAAAAAGAAAAGGGATATTACAACAAGAGGTTGTTTAAAACACTCTCTTACTACATTTTTGGTAGCAATAGGGAACTACCTCATGCTGACTGGTGCAGTTCCGTCAACATCATCTATTCCCTATGAAACCAGTATCTCTGGTTCTTCCCAATGCAGCCAAAAACACGCACTGTCCAATGCTAAATCCCACTGAGGAGTGACAGCCAAGTGTTTACACCACAGGTGAGAAAGCTGTGAGGACCAATGTCTGGGATTTGATTCACTTCCCACTAAACACACAGAAGCCTTCACATGGAAGCTGGACTAGCCCCTGGCTGCCTGTGGCATTTTTATAGAGAGTATGAGGCACATTTTCCTTTGGGACACATGCTTTTAATTTAGAAAAGTGATTCACAGCTGTGGTCCAGGGATCTCCTTTGGTGCATGACACCGCATAATTGGCCCTCTTACTCATAACTCTCAAATGCAAGAGCAGGACTGTGGTGCTTTAGCCAAATGCTTGATTTCTATTTGGGAATTACACAAAACATAAAAGGGAATGCATCTCTGCAATGGCAAAACAACTGCTAGGACAGAGGACTGTTTTGCTATGTTGGGAAGCAAACGGGACAGGCAGCCCTAAGTCATCTCATGATGCACTCGCTGGGACTCTCTGGGCTAGCAGGGTTTGTGCATGTACACCAGAAGCCTGACATACGGCTTATCTTGCCCCGTTGGATCTTTCAGCAGGCAGCTTTCCATTTATCACTTGCTTAATAGTCTTCCCTCTACTTTGTCCAACAGTGAAGATGCACATACACATCACTACACTATGGAAACAGGAGAAACACAAGGCATCCCATTACCTTGCCAGAGGCTAAAGGCAGCTTGCTTACACTCCACACTGAAACTGGGACATTGCTAACTCTCAGTGTGGCTGTCTTACACAGTGCTGTGCAACTCCAAAGCCTGCTTTCATGAACAGCTGGGGAATTCATCTAGACTTGACTGGTGTGATAAGAAACCAGTAACTCTGCAGTATCTGGACAGTGTCAGCATGGCAAGTATTCAGAACAAAAACAAAACTGGAAGGTTTCGGTAACTTTCTAGATCACAGATCTCTAGGTTTTGTTGGTGGAAAAGAGATACAAAGAGGCATGTTAAATCTCTGACTAAACTTCTAAGATAACACATTTGCCTTTGTGGAAGTTTTTACAAACCCTTCAGCAGACCAATTACACATACAGAGCCTGTAGATCATGTAATCTTCAAAGCCTGGGAGTTCACCTATGTGATTTTGTTATAAACACTCTTCCTGCCTGTAGTCCCATTTTGTGACATTACAAATCCTCTTGTGATCTATCACAAGGCAAGGAGATGAAGTCACTGACAATCCAAAAAAACAACAAAAAGACATTTTGAAAGGAATTCTCAATTTTGGTAATTTATCCAGAGAAATCCCAGCAATCTGACCTAAGGGAACCAGGGAAAACAATCTGGACCACAGCCAGCACTCAAAACTTCCAATATGCTTTAAATCATTGGCTTCAGCTTTCTGGACTGAGCCTGAATAACTGTGTCAATCATATCTAGAGGCACCTCTGTAATGCAGTGTTGAAGAAAAGCCCTGCAGTACTATATGCTTCTGAACACGTACACTAGCCAGTCTCTGACCTACTTACCTGAGAAGCCTGTCAGCAGGGCTACTTAACAAGAAAAACTACTTTAGAGCTGCTGCCAGATACTTTGGTGACTTGCAAATGCCAATTTCCCAGGCCACCTTTACAGTGTATTTTGCTTCACTATGAACATGGTGCCTTTTTTTTTTTTTGTAACTATAGATTTTTATACAACAGCAGCACTGACACATCTTGGGCAACACCATGGATGCAATATTAACAGGAGGTATTGATGGTTATGCACCTGTATAAAAGTACCTTCATATAGGAAGCTACAGAGCCAATAGAATTTGGGGAATTCAGCACCCAGGAAACAACAACAGGAGACTAGATGTTTATTTTGGAATCAGCTTCAAATCCTAGCAATGCCATACTGCAGTGAGGCATACACACTCTTTACCAGAACTAGTTCTGTGTTACAGATAGACACATGAGCAAGCACTGATTAGAGCATGGCCTTGCAAAGTCTGTGCTACAGTTTCTCAAATATAGCTGTGCCTTGTGTAACAAGTTTGTTAAGGCTGTGGTAGTAATACATTTGTACCACACAATATATGTCACAACTAGAGGAGTATGAATGGAAAATCAGGTATTATCTTTACTCTGACAGACATTTAATGAAACTCACCAATAAATCATGTTTAAATTTTTGTATAATAGGGTGCATAAAAAATAAATCTTAGAGTCTGAATTATCTAATTTCTAATTTCAGACAAACTCCCAAGTCTCCTCACTAAACCCAAACACGAGCTGTGCCTCCACACACAAAAGAGGAACTTAATCTCATTTTTGAAGACATTCTGAATCCAGAAAAGCAGCTGAGCCAAATGTTTTTTATCTAAAAAAAGCTACAGGCAGCAGAGCCAACTACTTGGGAATTTCCACTAATACAACAAATACTGAAATTCCAAATACCGTAATTAAAAACTTGACTGCATAACCCCCCTAGATTCTTATCATGCTTTGCCCCACTCCATGATCTAGTAAACTCTGCATTTCCCAGCTCTAACTGATGCAATGGAGCCCTGCACAGGCACTGCAGTCTGCTTGGCACTTTCAACTCAGAGCAAAGGTCAGTGCCTTTCATAACAGAATGCAGCACCGCATTGGTAAGAAGAAGTGACTGGGGTAGACTTAAATATACTTTCCAAAACAAAGAAATCAGGCTCATACATGTCTCTGTTTCTCCGGGCTTCCTCCTGCTCTTTGTGGTGTCGCCTCCTCTGCCTGGCAGACACATTAGAAGAGGCTGAAGATGTCCCGGATTCAGAGTCCTCTGAACTCTGGCCGCCTGAGCCATGAACATCAAAGAGATGCTGCTCCACGGCTGAGCGGATTGTCTTCTCTAAATACCTGTCAAGCCGAAAAATAAGGTCAATTGAGCTCAAAGACTTTGTGGAGCTCCCTCTCTGCAACAATAAATAAAACAAGGGTATCTGTGGGTTATGTTTTCTTAGGATGGCAAAGCAGCACAAAATGTTCCAGCGCTATGACATATGCAAAGAGCAAAGCCAAAATCTTCAGCTACCCGCTGGTTCAAGTCCCTCAGAATAGCTAAGCCTTTCCAATTAATATTGTTCTTTTTATTTCTAGGGATGCCTGAAATTTCAGTAAAACAGCTAACTGTACTTACTGCAACTACAGACATTAGTGCCTAACTTTCATCCTCCACTTAAAAGTCCCTGCTCTGACAAAACTGCATTTGATACCCAGCCATGCTGACAGTGGTGAAGTCTGTTGTGCAAAACCAGCTCAGTAAGGCAATGATCACCTGCAAGAAGGTGATTCACTGCTGTCTCACAGAGGGATGACAATATGCAAACAGCAGCTCACTACAAACTCCTCATATGCATTGTGACCAAGCATGGGTTTTGTTCTGAGTTCATGCCGTTTCCACACATTCTTGGGCCACATTCTTGTGTATCCACAGCCACCCTGACACTGCTGAGACCACCCTCACAGCCACTGGCACGAAGAGGGCTTCCACACAAGCCACCACAATGGTGCCCCTGCAGTTGCATCAGTTAAAGATGTGGGACTACTTGAACTTTCAACACAAGTGACTTTTCATTTTGGTACTGCCATTCTCTTGTAATATCCCCTTCCTTCCTTCATCAGAGGGAAAATATTTTTCCTTCCTTCATCAGAGGGAAAAATATTTTTTTTGCTTCAAAGAGATCATATAGAAACACATTTTTGTAAGCATCCCCATCCCATCTCTGTTTCTTGCAATGCTTTAAGCAGTCACTGAAAATGGGTTTTTCAAACATGCATGTCCAAAGTCCATGTATGGCTTCTACTGTTTTCTCCATAATTAAAATGTTATTTCAGGATTTGCTGGTTAATTTTCAACTGAGTAGCTACAGTATGGGCTGATTTCTCCTTTACAAAAGCTGTGCTAAGTTGCCGTACTTGAAACCCTGCTGAGACTGCAGTTCCTGGAAAAGTCAGAAGACCTTAGCAACTGCAAAACCCCAGATGGTTTAACTAGGCAAGCATGTCTGTATTTCACTATTGACAAAGATCAGTTCTGCAAACCCATCAGCCACTGGGAATTTCCAGCTCCAGCAAAGGAGCCAACTCACTTTAGCTCTGTTCCTCCCAGTTACAGCAGTAGGGTGAAGTCACGTCCTCTGCTAGGATGCAACAGGGAGCAAACAAGAGCAAGAGGATGATACAGTGCAAACAGCTTCTTGAAATATGCAAGCTCTGCCTAAGCAAAACATCACAGAAACAGTGAGCAAAGAACCAAGGGCCTGAGAAGTTTTCAGAAGAAAGTGATTTATTATCATTGCAGATGAATTGCTTTGGGAAACACTGCCTCTTTTTGTTTCTGTAAGAACAACTCTTAAAGAGAAATCAAAGAATAATCAGCAATACTTTAGAGAGCTCCAAGAAAGACAGCTACAAATTTGTAAAAGACACTTACTCTCCTGTAGCAGGAACATTGCTGTTGACCTGTGATACATGGGCACTGTACAGAAGAAAAAAAGAAAAGGAAGTTAGATCTTATTATCAAAATGAGGTCTTAAAACTTCTTGCTCTTTGCAGTGCTAAGATTTAAAGGTCTGAGCTGTCTCAATAACAATTGCGTACACATGCCACAGGTTTTCCCCTCAAGGAATTTTCACTCCCACTGTGACGTGGCACATTTTGACAAGTCAATATCCTCAACGATTAATTTCCCTGTCATTCTCATGCAATAGGCAAAGGTCTAACAGCAAGTATCTCAACCTCAACATGTTACAGATTTTTCATTTTCGTCTGGGCTTTCTGCTGTTGATGTTTTAGCCTCATCACAAAAGTCTTTGCCTTTTGAAGCTGACTTGAAAATGTATGACTTAATATTTAACTGCTCTCTCTGTTTAAATATTCTCTCTTTGAATATGCTCAAAGAACATATTCATATTCTTTGCTTCACGTTTTAAAAAATAAAATATATGCACTCTTCTCACCCTTTTACCTCAGTCTGTTATCAGGCTCAGGAAGAGCTGACACAAACGTAGGTGTTATCGCATGCTGTTCAAAGCCCTTCTGAACAAGCTGACCTGGCACAGGTGTCACTGCTTTCTTCCCTCTGCCAAGCTGAGTCCCATCCTACCTCTTTTTCAGCCACTGACTCAGCTGACTCTGCCTTGCAGATAAGGTGACACTGCCTATTCATCCCTCCTGTGACCTCCCTTAAGTCAAATAAGCTACAAGACTAGGGGTTTCAAGTTATTCCTGTATCAGCAGAGTACAACTGGCTGATAAATCCCAGTAAAATGTGGTCACGGTACAGAAGCCAGGCTGGATAAAGTATGTTCTTCCTGCCAAAATAGCCATTCATTGCTTTCAGTCCTTACCAGTTTCTCTCAAATCATCTCGTTACAGAACCATCAACAGCTGATTTGCCTTTGCTACCCAAAGTTTTCCTCCCTGCTTCCCTGGAATACTTTGCACTTCACTGTATGGGGCTAGAGCTAGCTAAGAAGCTGCGGCACTCTCAGATAACCACTCTGTGGCTTTACTGGCTTTGAGTGTCACTTGGGCAGAAGGAACACAACAGAGGAAGACAAGGGCAAATGAGGGGTCACTACAGCTAATTTAACAGAACCAACAAACCAGCGTGACTCCTGCACAGTGAGTTACAAATCCAGTTGCAAATTGCACTTGCAATGTGCTTCAGGCTGAGCCAGTGTGTTCACCACACAGGCATCCTCTCCAATCCCAGCACAGGTCACAGGAGTGGTGCCACACTAGGAAAGTCATGGACTTGCCAGTATGTGCCACATTACCTGCACAGGACCTCAGCAGTTGTGTTATTCAGATAATTTCATGAAGAGATACAAACAACTGCTACCGTACCTATTATTACAGATATAAAATCTGCATACAGGAAACAAAATTTGCAAGATCACTCTCTTCCCACATCTAACATCTTGACTATCAACTACAGGATGGCTTTGGAATTTGAAGTGCACATTTCAAGCACCCTGTCTGCTTTCAGAACTACGTGGCCTCTTCCCAGCCCAAAACTATTTTTTAAGACCTGGTCTCTCATGGGAGATTTACTAGCAAGTAAGGTGCTAGTGTGGTAGGCTAACCCACATTATAAGATACAATGCATGTGCTTGCTACAGCACCTACATCCATGGGAGTAGGTTAATGCTGTATTATCTTTTTATAGTATTTACGTGCAAGCCAAAGTGGGTGAGGGTGTCTTTCATATCACACTTTTCTTTTCTGTTTTCATGCCCAGAAAGTGGTAGGAAGAAAGGATTGTTTGGATTTTAGCTTTTTTTAAAACATCCCTAATTTTTTTCTAACACCCCAAAACATTCTGTAGTTGTCTAATTCACAGTTAACCGTCTGCTTTACTAACAAAAATTCAGTTTTAAGTACATAAACCTGACTAATTTTTAATGATGTGTGACAATTAATTAACTGTATCTAGCAAAGCCCTATTCAGACAATACAGATTCTATAAAAAAGACAGTAACATGGTGATTTTCAAACTACGGGCCAATAACAAGGAAATACATATCCACTACATACCAGCTGAGTGGATGACTACAAAGCAAAGCTCTGACATTCTGATTTTATTGTACTGAATCCAAGTTTATCCCTAGCTCTGTGATAACCACACTATTTTATTAGCCCCTTCTCAAAAAGACAGAGATTTTAAATTAGAGCTTTTCTAGACACACTACCCTACTTTTAATTCCACAGTTGATTACTTTTTTGACTATTTCATTTTGAAGCTTAATTTCAATGCATTGCTAAATTGCTTTATTTAACTCTCCACCAAGCTTTCTTACACCAAGGAAGTTTACATCCAAAACAAATGGCAGAGGGGAGAGTGTTACACAGTGGGTTTAGGATTCAAGCCTGCTGCAGGACAGAACAGGAGGTGCACGAGCATGCTGGCAAACCCAGGCAAAGACACCGCCCTGTAAGGATTTCAGAGCCCAGACAAGCAACCAGGTAGGCAGGGTGTATCCTGCGGGGTTTTCCAAACTTCTTGGGTGGCAGAAGTCGCTCTGCTTTCAGATTTATGCGGAGCAGGCAGGGTGAGCCATGTCTGGAAGAGCCCTCTTGGCATGCCTGCCTCCACAGGCAGCTTCCTTGCCCAGTAAATCATCCGGACAATGGGAACTCATGTTCTGCTTCAGTTAATTATTTTCTCCTCACATCTGCTCCATTTCACTGATACGTACGGTCAATTATCTCCACAGCTAGATTATCTTTATTAGATTATGCAGCTGCTGTTGCAGAGCATGCTGAGAAATACCACATTCTGATAGAAATTACAGGTTCTCCTCAGGTGACTGAAGGCAGCAGGACAGTTTCCCAGTGCTGGGGGACTTTTACTTTCAAAAAGCCAGCCAGAAAACCTGCCTCAAGGTACACAACTGTTTTAAGTGCAATGAACTTTTGAACTGGTTTCTTATGACCCTCATGCTTTTCCTTTAGGGAAGTCTGACCTCTAGCACTTCCCAGTTTTGTCTAACTTGTTTACCCAAGTCTTTTGCTCACTTTCAGAGGTGCTCCATCAGCTCTGGATAACATCTTACTTCACACATCAGGCAAACTCTTACTGCATGGCCTCCTTTCTTCTGTTTCAGCCTCAAGGACGAGAAGGTGGTATCTTCCATCACCATTAAATCTCACCTGATTCCCCTAACTAGTACTAAGTTTAGAAGGTGTGCACTAGAGCAGAATTATCTCATGCAATGCCTGCACCTTGTTTGGTCTGCATTGGGCATCTGGCGATAGCAGACAAATAACCAAGCTGGATACCAATGTCCCTTCTCCTGATTTCTTTCATTCAAGCCACTATTAAGCAAAAAATCTTAGCATCTATATAAAAAGAGCAAAGAAAAAACATCAGAGCAAACCAGCAAACTGACATACTGGGCATAGTGTCTTCCCAAACTGAGTTTTCATTTATGAAGTCATTTAATTAATTCTTGACAATATTTAATGGCCTAATTCATAAGCTATACTTGCAATCTGGTACCAAGGTCACTTGTTGCCAAGATGTATTTACAGTCCATTTGCTTTATTCAGGAAGCGAAGGTGGGTTTTGTTCCTGTTTCTGCTTGTTTAAAAGCTGAGCACAACAGTAAGAAAGCCTCAATAGATGCAAAAACTTTTTAACATTTTGCTGTTCTAGCAAATGGCTTTGACCTAACAGATGGGAAGTTCCTGAAGTCCTCTTGAATATATTATTTCAACCCATGACCTAAAAAATTCCTATTCATAAGTATTTATATGGTGTAAATGCTATCCACTCTCCACACTGTGAAATGCAATACTGCAATCTGATGTGGAATCCATTTTAAGACAACTACTTTATCTGACACACTTTCACCAAAGGGAAGGGTTGTGATGGCAAATAAAAAGTGAAAATAAAAAGTTTAAAAACAAAAGGGGTGTGCTCTTAGTTATTGGGATGTCCCATCACACAGAGAAACACTTCCTTTATTCTCTCAGCATCTTCACAAGCTCAAATCAAATTATCCTTCCTTTAAATGTGGTACATCATTTTTTACACTACCTTGTTACTACACAGAAAACTAACCCCATTAAAAGCAACTTTCTTCAGGATTCCTAATGTTTTTCACGTGCACCTCCTTTATGACGGATGCACACTGACACCTACTGCTTGGAGCAGAGACAACCCTGCAGGGAATTCAGAGAGGCCACATGATTCAGCTGGGTGAATTTGCATGGCTGTGTCTGCAGAGGAGGGAAATAAACCTCAGAGAGCCTCAGACCTGCATGGCAGCCAGGCACTCAGAGTAGGGGTACCCAGTGGCCTGGTGTCTGCTTCAGCCAGTGCTGGTGGGATGGACATGAACACACATCACATAATGTAATCGTGATCTGTGAGGGGGCCCAGCACTCCTGTGGATTTAGGACCTGTTAAGGCATGTCCCATGGAGGGAGAAGTGTCCAGCGGGAAGGTGGCCAAGCAAATTTCTGAGCAGGTGTGAAATCTAGAGCAAAGTTTTCCAGTTTCATCAGGAAACTGACCTGAGAACTAACAGCACAAAACATCTTACCCAATAAACTTCAGGCTAAGAATACCTGACTTGCATTATTTATAGAGTTGTCTCACATAAAAAATGTTAAAAGGAGAAAGAATCAGCCGAATAATGCCCACAGGAGTACTTCCAGGAAAACAACCAGGCAGAACTGTCCAATGCCTTGCCCTGCACTCATGGGTATTTAATGCAGTCTTTGGCACTGCTTGTGATGTCAGGTCTCATCGCAATTTCAGTTTAGTGCTCTGCACGTTATCAAGGAAGCTCCATACTACAAAGCTTTTGCTTTTCTCCCCTGTAATATCACTCTGGCTGATCTCAGGATGTACCCATCAGGGAGCTTCCCTGAAAGCATCTACATGACTAATGTCACATCTGAAGCACATATGCCAGCACAAAGCACGCCTGAAGATTCCCTGCCTTCCAAAAACTCATTGCACACATGGAATGGAATTGTGCTTACAGGGAATTGGCTGCCAGATGCTGCTTCACTACCTGAAACTGCCGAGTGTTTCTCAGTACTGATTACTCAATACAGCTGGCATTCACAGTCTTATGACAGAATTATACAAGGAGCAGTACAAGAAGCCCTTCTTAACAATCTCAACTTCCTTTACCACAAGGTTCTGTTACAAAAGGTTTTGGAACGTTAACGCCCTTCGACTCCCTGGAACAATCAATCAAGTAGCAAGACTTTCCTCTTCTTTCAACAGCATAGAAATCTTGCCTGGTACTGAGTACAGCTGAGCCAACAAATTATCTAATCAAAGACTACAGAGAGTGAGAGGATAACCCTGGTCAGCAGTAGGTGAATTGATTCAAACCCTGGATCTCTCAGATTGGTCAAACTGACATCGTCCTTATTATGCCCAGTGAAAAAGGGCTCCAGCTACAAAATTAATAATTTTCTGCCCAAATATATTAATTAACTATTTGTATACATTCTTTCTTTCATCAGTGTTGTTCTTTAACATAAACATCCTCCCCTCTCTGTCTAAAACTGAGGGGGAATATGTATACTCTGGTTCATTTCTTACGGTAGCTAGGACCTCCATGCTCTTTTCTCTATATTGTAAGTCTTCCCATTTCTTTAATCATCTTCACAAATCTAAAGCTATTGGAACCCTAATGACTTGCAACTAAGGCCTCACCTGTATCTTGTACAGGTGTATCCATACTCCTTCTAAGTACACTGAAAATACTTCCTTTATATATCCACTGTCATGTGCCTACTTCAACTCGAGTATTTTCATCCCTCCATGAACAAGTATGCTCACGTCCTTTTTTTTCCCTGGCATTTCCAAATGTGAGGAACTCTCCTTTCATAGCAAAGATTTTCATTATTAGACCTGATATATATGACTTCATTACTTATGTTTCTATTTTTTATAGTATATCTCTTAAATATTATGCTTATCTTTATAAAAAATATGAAAATATCTTATATATATGATAGAGATATTTATTTATATATATATATATATATATATATATATATATATATATATATCTCACTCTATATAATATTTTACTGTCATATATTTTCTCCCAGAGGACATCCCCAACCCATCCACCCTCCTAAATTTCTGTTATAAGCTCAATTAATGAACATGATTTGATTTTATTATGATAGTGGCTATTAAGAAAAAGAAGTTCATGACACTTAAGAAGCTCCAGCAGCAATCCCCTTCCTCTCCTACCAGCAATACCTACAGGTCTCACCTCCTCCCCACCCATCTTTAAGTTCTAGTACTCATGCCCACTTTTTCCATATAGATCACCTGATATAAAACATTTTGATGATATCACACAGCTTCGGTATACTCCTTTTCTTCCTCTCTCTGGAAAGTCTTTTAAAAAATAACTTGGTTATACTGGTGTTACCACTCTTTACAAATCCCTGTCACATTTTATCTCATTTACTGCTTAGTCTCATACTGTTAAAGACTGCTTATTCCTTTACAAAGTAGCAGAAGTGGTAAAGTCTTGACTTTTTCAGTATCTAAAAAAAAAAAAAACAAAACCAACAAATCCCTAACACTAAATCAGTGTCATTTTGAGAAACAATGTATTTATTAGTGGCATTCAGACAGTTTTGACTTAAAAGTTAAGACCTTCAGCATTTGTCTTATTGTTAAAAATAGCAACTAGGCAAAGACCTCTGTTGTTAGCTGTGAAGCTACAGCACTGAATAATCAAGCCTCTGATTTGATCCTACAAAAACTGATTTATGGAGGGTGTGCTGGTTTTGGCTGGGGTAGAGTTAATTTTCTTCCCAGTGTGTGGCTGTGTTTTGGATTTGTGCTGAACACAGGGTTGATAATAGAGCGATGTTTTTGCTATTGCTGAGCAGGGCTTAGACACAGCCAAGACCTTTTCTGCTTTTTGTATTGGCAGGAAATTTTGGTGTGCATGGGAGGCTGGGAGGAGACACAGCCAGGCCAGGTGACCCAAACTGACCAAAGGGATGTTCCAAACCATATGGCATCATGCTCAGTGCATAGAGTGGGGGGAAAAAGGAGGAAGGGGGGGACATTTGGAGTGATGGCGTTTGTCTTCCCAAGTAACCATTACACATGACAGGGCCCTGCTCTCTGGAGATGGCTGAACACGTGCATACTTGTGTGCACGGCTCTTTCCTATTAACCTGTCTTTGTCTCACCCCATGAGTTTTGCAGCCCTTACCATTGCAATTCTCTACCAAATCCCGCTGGAAGGAGAGTGAACGAAGCAGCTGGTTGCTGGCTGGGGTTAAACCACAACAGAGGGACACAACGTTCCTTCCATCTGGCAAAAGCAAGTATTATGCAGTGTTTGGAAGCTAAAGAGCTCTTGTTCTCACTTACTTAACTTGTTGTATAATTATCTATATGGAACTACTGCATAAACACAGCAGTGACCGCTCTGTACCCAAACATTCGTGATTCACTTGAAGGATTACTTGAGCATTTCAAACTATCTAAGTGTGGCTGGTAGCAAAAGAAATAGATTTGGCCATCAGACAGCTAAAGCAGACAGTCTCCTCTTCCTTGCCCATGGTGTGAAATGCAATTCCTGCATATGTCATGCACAGCCTCTGGGGCAACAATTAGAACATTCAAAGTTACACAGAAAAAACTGGCCACCCACTCAAGTTCTCAGTTGTTAAAGTAGCAGGAATTGCCCAGCCAGCAACAGCTCGACTGCCAAATTAACTGCGCTTGGCAACTGACCTCAGGAGGACACATTTCTGATGTGTTATAAACAGAAGCAAGACTTACAAGCTGTTCCCTTTATTTACAAGTAACTGTATCCCAGCAATGTTACAAAAGACATGAGCTTGGCAAGAAGCCTGTCAAGGTGTGCTGCTCCCTCTCTACTCCTACCAGCCATTTCTTCACTTCCCAGCTATTTATTCCTGACTGTTCCCTTCCTATTTGCAAGACAGATTCCCATGGAAACCCATCCCTTCATTTCAGTGGACACACTCATTCTTTGTTCTCCCCCCTAATAAGCCTGAATCTCTATTTAAGATACTCAAACTTGCACCCTTCCCCTCAGAAATGTCCTGCTCTGTTATCAGTTTCCTCAGGTCCACTCCTTGCTCCCCATCTCCTTGGTGATCTTGACAAGGTCAGCCAAAGAGACTCTCCTTCATGGATCATTTTTCTATAATCCAGGAAAGGGCTTGGAAGGACAGTTCTGAGCAGTAAGACAGATGGAAATGTAATGAAATCCTAAAATCATTTGAAGGTCACATTTAGCCAGAAAAAAACAAAAGGGCAGACAATTTTCAATGGAAAGATAGGATGAAGATTTAAACTACGGAAAATTTGAGACAGGGGAATGTGTGTATGCAGCTAAAAAACAATCTTCTGAAGGAAAAGGCAGAATCTCCTTTGACAATGTGGAGTTTTCGAGGCACAGACTGGGCAACATCTGCACAAAAAGATTGCAGGGAATGATGGTGCATCAACAGGAAGGCAGGATCATGCAGCCAGGCTAGTCCATGAACAATTCCCTGACATACACTTCTGCACAGTGTGTATTAACTGCACTCTTTCTATGCTTCATGTTAGAAAAATTCTTTAAGAAAAACCCCAGGCTACGAAGATAAACAGGAATATATGCCAGAGATTAACAAATTTTAGCCATCACTGTAAGAATTCCAATTATCACTGTTCTCACATAAAGCACCACTGGGATTTCTTTTTATTTGTTTAAACTCTGCAGAGATCAAAGAACCCAATTATAATATCTGGCCCTTCTTCCTCTGCAGCCCTTCATTGTTAATTGCTCTGGCTCCTGTTCTTCAACTAAGTATAAATGAAAGCACTGGAACTCAGCCTGCTACTGAAGCAAGCAGAGCAAACTTTCACAGATGTCAACAGAATTAGACCCCTTTTACAAGCAGTGACTTTGCCCTCCAGTTGGCAAAACAAGAAACAATTTGTTCAAATGCAGCACGAGCACCATTCCCTCCAGTGAGGCTTGCTGGGTACCCAGGCACTCTCCTGCTTTTCCAGGCTGCAGCAGGGCTGCTGACTCACCATCTGGTTCCTGGTTTCTTTCTGAGCAGCACACACTGCCAGTTCCTCAAATCCTGTAGCAAAAATCTCTCCTGTGCCTGCAGATAAGCTACTCAGGCATCTAAGCTACATAACAAACCAAAGAAAAGAGGAAACCCATGCCCATCTTGTAATAAGACCTTAAACCCTGGGCCTCCTCTCTAAACACAAAAAAATCACAACAGATGGTATCCACAAAGACTCATCCCACTAACTGAGCAATAATTACAAATGTAAAATTAATCCTCACTCTGACTACAGTCTGTTCAGCACTTCCGAACCCATCCCCACATTTAATTCCAGCAACAAGTCAATGCCACATAAAGAAAGAAATGAAAACAACTGAGTAAATACCTCACATAGAAGGGTGACATAGGCCGCTCATCTTCTTGGGAGCTAAAAACAAAACATATTTTTAAAGTTAGTATGCAGCTCTGTCTTGTATTTGCAGCTCAAGATACTCGCTCTTAAAAAGCAGAGATAACAAAAGTGAAATTGCACATGTTACAGAGGCAACACTTAAGTCTATTTTGTCCTCTGGTTGACGCATGGAAGAAAGCTTTAAGTTACTTTGCATAAATCCTGTCAATCCAACTCATTTCTCAATGCCCACAAATGTGGCGTAACAGATCTCCTGCTAGACAGCCAAGAGTCATTCTGACTCCGCAACAGTGTTAGGGCTATTCCCATAGCAACAATAAAGCATTTTTCCAGGAAAATCAAGAGAGTCCTTTGCTGTCTGCTGTTCCAGAATTAAACAATCTGCCTATAAAAGCCAAATTTGAGAAAAAACACAAATGACATCTTGAGTAACCAAAGAAATGCCCATGGCCATAGGTGTATGCATGAGTCCCTCTATTCCCCAGTTCTATCACTCCTGTGGAAAGCTAATTTGAATGAAATTTCTGTAGGCTTGAGATCAGGCATGGGCACTGGATGGCATGGAGGTCCCCTGAGAAAATGCTTCTTTGTGTTTTAGTCGTGAACTGGCCTGGCCCCAACATAGCTACCTGGCAAGTGACTGACTAGCCCTGATCCAGCTCATTGTGCCTGTGCTGGCACGGGTAAGAATGAGCTGGGACACAGAATCACACATCATCTCTTGAATTTTGAAGGATTTTATTTATTGGCTTATAAAAGCTGCTCTAAGCATTCGATAAAGGGAAAAGGAACATCTCTGTAGGATTTGCAGCTAGGAAATCAAGTACTCAGGTACTTTCTGCAGCTTCCATTGGAGCCAGCATGAAGCTCCCTCAGCAAGATGAGTTGAAACTGGTCTGCAGTCAGGCAAGCACCCTGCCCTCACACTATACAGAGCCAGAGGCACATTTAACCACGGCTTATTTCCAACCCAGCCAATGTTATAATTGATCCACAAATATGAACGCCAAATTCACTGGGGGGAGCAGAGCACAAGGGAGGAGGCAAGATACAAGGGAGTCAAAAAGGCAGAGAGAGAGATAAGAAAGCCAGTGTTCCAGAGAAAAAAATGACAGGGATTCAAATCCCCAATTAGAATACAGAAAGATTCATAAATAGACATCTACAGAAAAGATCTTAAAGAACACCGTGCGGGAAACCCGAAAAACTGATTTGAGGGTAACACCAAATACCATGGACAGGAAGGAAGAGAAACTGCCTCTGAAATCGGTGTGGTCTGCCAAAACTTCTTCACCTCTGTAAGGCAACAGTGACTGGACAGCTTTCAGCAGCCCCCCAAGAAGACTGGGAGCACAGCTGCTACTGAAAACCTTGCTGCCACTTCCACAAACCCGTCTTCAGTAGCCTGAACAAGCTGCAATTCCCAGAGCTGCTGCTGCTCCCAGAGGCAGGCAGGACACAGAGCACTGCACAGCAGGTGGAGACTGCCTGCCTATGAACTGAGGCTAACAGCACCTGAAGAGGCTTTGTGAGAAACTGCTACAGCTTTGAGACTGCCCAGAAAAAGTTGATGGAAACATGGAAATGCCTATTACTCCTTTCCCTGAAGATAACCTGCAACAAAAGCATGAATAAGAACCTCTGCCAGGTAAGGCTCTCTCCCCTGATGGCATGCAGTCTCCCAGCATGCATGCATGCTATCACTTTATTTAGCACTTACAGAATGTATATTTTTTTTTAAGTGCAAAGAAAGTACTTTAAACTCACAAAGCTGCTGGTGAAGTTTTTTGCTATGCTCAATTCACTGCATTAATAGCTGTACTTGCAATCTCAAAGCAAACAAGTCCAAGTAGTGAACAGAAAACAAGGAAAAAAAAAATATTTTCTCACATAAATGGAAGTTCACAGTGCCATCAAGATTTCTCTGCACCAATGCTACTTCAAATGACAACACCAAAAGCTGCTCTGTGTACAAGTGGCAGTTGCCAAAGCCATGCTGAACATGCTTTCTTTTCCATCACAAACACTCCTCCTTATTTCAAGGTTTGTAATTAACTTCCAAATCAAAAAAGCACAATCATACTGAAAAAGTCCAAATAATCTTTTACATTTATGCTCCCAATATTTATTTTGACAGAGCAGATGGAAAAGCAGTATTCAGCCGGGACTCTGAATCCTCTTGCATTTCCTTCCCTTTCTTCCACAGCAAGTGCAACTGGATGCTTCTTAAGTTCAAGCAAGTTTTTCTAACTGTACAAAAATTTATCCACCCATACAATGGAACTGAAGAGAAACAAATATTTTAAGCCCATTAGCTGGGAATGGCAGAGAAAGAAGCTCTTACAGAAGTCAGAAACCAAATATCAGTTTCATTTAGATCATCAAGTTTCAAGATTTCACATGGTTGGTAATAACTGTAGCTGTTAAAAGCCTCTCTTACTCAATAGTGGTTCATAGTTTTACATGTGCAGCAAATGAGCAGTACCTGAATCTGGGATGAAGACCTCTGAACAAACTAGTATGAAATTCAGACTTTTAAGAGAACCATAAAAATCTTCTGAATTTCTACCTTGTCCAGCAAAGAACTTACCCATTAGACAGACTTAGCAGTAAATTAAGTTTTGGGGTTTTTTGGTTGTGTTTTTTTTTCTAATCCTCAAAATTTTGTCCAGCTTTACATATCCTTTATGTCCAGAAGACACTAAAAGCATGAAATAACTCTAGTTATTTATTCAACTATCACTGATTACCTGGACAAGCAGGTGATTGCAAAATACAGCAGTCTCTTTTTTCTCAGGCATATAAATAGCTCCCCTAAATCCAGGGATTAAACAGAAATTAATCGCTTCCATGAAACGCTTGGGAGATTACCTGACAATTTCCTTCTTGTTAAAAACCAAAACAAATACCAGCCAAACTAAAAAAATACCCAGAACAAACATAAAAAACCACAGCAAACCAAACTTGTTCTGTCTATTTCACAGGTAAAGAAGTAATACTATGTATGTTTGTGACCACCACTGAGCTAATAAAAAGTTTATCAGACTGAAAGGAACACCAATTTAGCCCACAAGTTAGTTTAGCACATCCTGGGATTTTCAGGCACATCCTTTCTATCCCTGAAAAAAGAAATAGGAAAGCCTGGGTGAAGTCCAAATGTTAAATGATAAACTTCCATTACAGAAGGAGAGCTATCCTTTTTTGCCTCCCTCTTTCGCAACAGGAATGTTACAGGCAACCGTTCACCTCTCACATTCTTAAACAGGCAATCATGGTCTTTCTTTTTTTTTTTTCTGACATCTCATAGAACCACAGAATCGTTGAGGGTGAAAAAGACCTCTCAGATCAAGTCCAGCCATTAAAATCATCTTGCCTTTCAGGCAGAATAAGGGACTGCTGAGCCTGTTGTAGAACACCCATTCAGATGGACAGTTCCCAATTTCCTTACGTGCATAAGGAATATCCCTGTCTCAGCCCTCTCCTCACTGGCCTGAGCTCCTGCTGCAAGTCAGAGGGTGGCTCAGAGTCCTTCCTCCTTTATTTGCACTTAGTTCTCAGCTTTCTTCTGTCTTAGCTTCTTGGCCCTGGAACCTCCATTAGAAAGCTACTGCTGCTTTCCTACACCACAACTCCTTTCAAAACACAAATGTGACATTTAGTCGATGAAATAAAACAAAACAAAAAAAAAACACCGCCGATTTTGGCTTTGGGATTTGTTGTTGTTGGGTTTTTTTTTAAGAATTATGAAAATGTACTTTGACTCACAGGTCAACATTTTGCACCGGAGATGAAGGGTCTAAACACTGGCAGGGTCCTGCTGCTCAGCCAAGGTCATGTTTTCCTAATGCCTTGCCATAGGCTCTGTTTGTTCTGACCTCAAATGTTAGATAAGGGAATGGCTCACTTTCTATTCTACCACAGAAATTCTCGACTTCAAAATAAATTTAATTGTTTTTCAGTGAGAATACTTTTTTAATGTAAAGTAATAGCTGCTTTTATTTTCAATGTAATCAAACAAAAAGGCATTGAAAAATTCAGTGGCATCAAATTACTAATGATATCAAAAGTTAATGCAGGTTTTGGAGGGAAGAGAAGGAAGGCTAAGTTTGGGCAACTTCTTAAGACTTCAAAACTATCTCCCTCTTGTTTTCTTCTCATCATTCAGAACACCTATGCCTCCTTGGATTAAAAGACATGCAATTTTAAAACTACAGAGGATTTTAACAAAATTGTTTATTTACTTATTATGACATTCAACACCAACAACACTAAAAACAGCTTCAAGGAAACATTGATTTTGAGGCCACTGTAGTGCTTTTTGCTGAAGATCTCATTCACAAATTTTTCAGCACTTCTTCACCTGCCCAAGTAATTTCCCCATAAAAGTTATTTCAATGTTGCAAAAAATGCAAGATTGAAACAGCTCATGAAAATTTATTGCATGCTTATTTTCTCAATAGAGCCATTTACTCATAGCTTGTGCTTCACAGCAGTGGGTAAAAGACAATGTTTTTGCAAATGAGAAATAGCAGGCAACACAAGCTTTTGCCTTCAAATAAATCCTTCACAATAAACTTCCTTCAAATAAATACTGAAGTACATTATGCAAAAGAAGAAAGAATAATACCATCCTTGGTGCAAGATTAACCATAAATTTGATCTAACATCATAATACTGCAGTGATATAATGGTCATCATTAAAGTCAGGACCTCCCTCAATCCTTGAGCAACGCCACCCTTGCTCTATATCCTTAGAGGGGGAGGAGGGAATGCCATATATGCACTGTTTAAAAAACAAATGCTTAACAGCTATTTTCCTGTGAGAGTTATTTCCATGCCAACATTTCCATTTTCCCTGAAAATAATTCAAAACCCTAATATGTTGTTTCAGATATCTATCTCCAGTCTTCGCAATAGTTGTGCTTATACCTAACCATGCATACCACTTGAAATTTAAGTAAGCTATTCATCAAATGAGCCACATGTCAAAATTCAAGGCTGACAACCCAGCTTCATTATTCTGAACGCACATATTCTGCAAAAGTATCATATTATGCAAAATATCTCCAATTACTTGGGTGGGGGTGAATTGGTATTTGTTTAAACATTAAACTCCAAAGGATCCCACCATCTTCCTCAAAGCTGTTTCTTCAGCAGTGTTTTTCCTAAAGATCTCTCAACTAAATTGCACAGGCATCTATCCATAGGCATAACTATGCAGGCTGTGCGTGAGGGGGCACCGAGATTGAAGTGTGCTGCCTGAACAGGAAAAAAGTACACTGAAGGCTTTTTGCACACCTCCTCCTACTTCAAAGCAACACCAAAGATCAGAAGTGTAGGCTATCCCATGGCAAGCTGAAGTGAGCAGAACTTCTTGCTGATTAAGTGCCACTGTGAGTAAGAAGCAGATTTTCCATTTATATTAACATACCTGAATATCCCAGAGCCCTTAACAGCATAATTTTGTATAATTATTTTCTGCTTACTATCCTCCTAGATTGCAAATATGTTTATCTTTTATAAAATGACGTCAATGTTAAACAGCTCACTTTTGTTGTTTTACTTCTTAAGCTAGTTGGATCTTATTATGAAAGATGGGGCAGTGTCTTTTCTTTTACTTGTGGTTTGGCAACAATCCAGAGTAGGATAAAACTAGAAAATGGCTCAGAAAGAGGTGGAATGAATGTACCAGCCAAAGTCTCACCTCTTCTCAGAATTTAGCAGTGAAGTTGCATAACACACACATACCTGTTGCATTATAATGGTGGAGAACTGTTACTAGGTAACCAGCGATTTCAGTTTCAGGACTGTTTGATAAAAGCTTGCACACTTCAAATAAAGGTATCTAAGAGGCCAGTTTTTAGGTAAATATTCATATTTTCTTGCTTAATCAGGTGGACAGCCCAGAGACAAACACCAAAGAAAATTTCCACACCAATTTCCTCTTTTAGTCAGAGCCTTCCACCCCCAGTGATACTGAGGAAGAGCTTCCACCGGCTCCTACACTCACCACGTCACAGCTGTACCCAGGGTACCCAGCTGTGGGTCAAATCTGAGCTTGGAGGATGAAAAATTCACACAGCATTTTCTAACAATCTATGACTTGAGGAAAATGAGAACCACGGGTTTGAATTTCTCTTCATTCTTCCACCAGAAAAAAACCCACCCAAACCCAAAGCAAACAGAAAAAACTGGATACAAGTTCTCTCCACCCTCAGAGAGCATACTTCACATCCATATTCCAGAACATACTTCATTAGGGCTTGTCAAGCACTCCCAAGTACCTTGGATAGAAAGTGATAGCAAAGTCCAGACTTATTTACAATACAACTTTACACACACAAATGTGATAAAGAGAACACAGCAGCCACCCAAAAAAAAAGTGAGGTGGAATACAAATGGTGCTCTTGGGAGAAACTGCTGGATATTTGTGAAAGATCCCAAGCAAACCAACCAGTAAGGTAAATCAAACAACCCTGAAAACTGCAAGTGAGACTGCCTATGCAGACAACTGCTGTTGTACAGGTTAGAAACAGATCAGCCACATTCCCTACTGCTGTCAGGTGCACTTGCTAAAAAGATTTGTGATGGCTTCGCTCTTCCTCTACCTTGACTTGTTAAGCAACAGAGGCCACCAATCACAAACAAAGCCCAAGTGTGTACCTGCCTTTCTTATCTCCTACAGAAAGTGGTAGATGTGATTGGCAAAGGCAGCCACAGGCTTTGGCTTTGCACAGCTGTTGTTAAATCTGCAGCAGACTGAGCCAGAATACATGAATTAAAACATGCATTAATAGCATTAGTAATGCTCTAACTAGGAAGCTAGGATACCAAAGTAAGCTAGTGCTATTCTGAAAAGATGATAGCCTAATAGCAATAGAAGAGACAATTACTGGTGGATACATTGTTGGAAAATCAGTAATGCAATTCATGTGACATTCACCAGTGCCTTCTACAGTGCTTGGGCAACATAGTACCTACTGCAGTGAGGCTTTCCACGTCTTCCCATGCAATGAAACATAACCCTGATGTCCCCATTGTCACTCCTTCACAGCAGGCCACCATACTCCATCACATGCCATTCCACAGACATCTACATACAGAATGATACCATATAGTCCCTATGCCTCAATACAAGCACATTATATGATTTTCTGGAAGACAGACTCACAGATCACACGTTATCTCAGTAGACACAGAGCCCTTCTCTCTCTCCCAAGTTTTACACACCAGCTACACATTTGTATTGCTTCAGCACAGGAGGGTTTCCATGGCAGGCACAGCATGGCCAGCCTTGTGGCCCCAAAGAGAGCATGGAGCAGGGGACCTGCAGGAGATGGGCAGGAACAAGTTCACTCACCCAGGAAGGGAACCAAATGTGATTACTGCAGGCAGCTCATTCCTTCTTTCAGCTTGGCAAGTGTTCTAAATCAAAGAACCTGAAGGGTGCCACTACTCTGATTTAAACCCAATAACAGGAACCATGCACTGCAATTTGTCCATGCCCTCAGCTGGAACATCCTGTCCACTGCACAGGGACCACAAACAGTGCTATCCACACTGGTACTAACCAACAGAGGTATCACCTTTCCTGAAGCTGACAAAAAATGCTCAAAGCCAGCAAAACTCTGCCCTAAGGGAGGGAAGAACAGGAAAATAAAGGTGCAACCTGGAGAATGCCACTGTAAAGGGATCTGGCAATCTGTGCCAAAGAAAACTAGGTGCTAAAAAGTACAGTATACACAGCCTAAAAATAGATCAAGGAGAGGGAAAAGGAGCCAGAATTTCATGAATTATTTTAACTGAAAAACTCAAAACAATTCTGTACCATACTTATGGCTTAATGGAGTTTGAAGAAAATCCTTCACTTTTGAAATGCTGACTGCATCTCTAACTGATCAAGTCTTAGTCCTTGCAACAACAAAGACTCTAATTAGAGCCAGCCTGTGAAACCTATCTTCCCCTGGGGTGAAGAGTCAAGAGCATAATAACAACCACTTGTTCCTACTGCTGCTAGGACAGTCAGATCCTTGGGAACACAGAAAGGTTAAAAATATTATGTGAGACTGGTCCTTCAAATAGAAATGATGCACCGTGACTGCTTCTTTAAGACGTTCAAATCATATTTCTGTTTCTCTGCAGTCATTAACATGGAACCCCACGACTGCAATAAAGCCGAAGAGACTTCCTCCACATCTACCTGCAGAGGACCCTGCACTTTACCAAGACAATAGTTTGGGCAGCAATTTCAGCTACTATTTTATTGTGTCCAAGTAAGCAGCAACTCCGCAGCTTCTGCTGAAACAGCATCACCACCGTGCTGAAATGGTACGGTCAATTTTTTATTTACTGTTTCGTAGATTACAGAAAGATTGATATTCAGGTCATTCAAATACTACTAGGGAAGGCATAGATTGCTTAATTTTGAGAACTGAATGAGCAGTAAAAAATAGATATAAGAATTTGATGACCCAGTGAAAGGGCTGTGTACATTCCTCCCCGCAGTGGGTCTGTGCCCTGCCATTTCAGAAGCTTGACTGCAGCTGTCCCTGCCATAGCGCGGCGGGAGCACATGCCAGCACAGGTACTTGCTCACAGCTGGTGCTGAAGGGAGGTGTGCGCCGGTACCCTGGAAACACCCAGCCCTTTTCCTCCGAAAACTAAACGCGTCGCCCGTGCTGCGGCAGGCTGGGTGTGTGCGCTGCCAGCCGCGGGTGGGCTGTGCGCAGGGCAGCCCGGCCGCTCTCCCGCACCGCAGCACGGCCCCGCTGCGGGCAGCCGCGGACGGCTCGCGGGTACCCGAGCGCACGGAGCCCGCGGAGCCGCAGGGCGGGCCGGGGTCCCAGAACACCTCAGAGCTACTCCTACCCCACACGGAGAGCGCTGTGGGGATTTCGGGGGCGCTACATCGAGCCCGCTCAGCCCGAGGAAGCCAGAGATCCCAGACTCCGGAGAGCCGCCAATAGCCCCACTTGTTGCACTGCCCCGGCGTCGGGGCGGGTATCCCACTCCCGGGCGGATATCCCCGCTCCCAGGTGGGGCCCGAGTCCCGGCTCTCCCGTGCCGGGCAGCCCGGCAGAAGCCCCGCGCTGGGTCCCGGGCCAGCTCCGGCCGGACACGTACCTCTGCAGGGGCATCACCTCGCACGCCATGCTGGCCATGGAGCCGCTGCCTGCTCGCTCGGCCGCCCGCCGCGCCTCTCGCCGCGCCCGCAGCGCCGCCAGCGCCGTGCCGCGGGGAGCGCCCGGCCCCGGGGAGGGGCCAAGGGGCCGCCAGGCCCGGGTTGGCGGCTGACGACAGCCCGCCCCAGCGCCCAGAGCCCCGGCCCGGCCCCCCAGCTGCGACACCCGCCCTGGCCCCTGCCCCTGCTCGCACCGCCGGGCTCGGCAGGCACAGGTTAACCAAAAGCGGCTTCTGATGTCCAGTTGGTTCTGAGGCTGCAAAAAATGCCACAAGCTGAGGGCTAGTGGCTACCGGACACCTTTCAACAGAAAGACCCCACAAGGTCTTCTGTATCCCTTTCAGTAACTGTAACCCACGGCCCTTGTTCCCAAACTCGCCCAGGGTGCAATGTAGTCTCTGCCGAGCTCCCTCCCCGCGGCCGCAGCGGCGCCGGCCCGCTCCGGAGGGGCAGGCGCGGTGCCCCGGGCACCCAGAGCCCTGCACAGCTCCACGACACCATCGCGGGGCTGCTCTGGCTCTGCCCTCGCACACTTTCACCATGGATCGGTGTCCAGTAAGGCTGGCACAACCTCTGAACTTGATCCCTTCGTGTTGCAGTAGATACTACCGCGGTTTGAAAGGCTTGTGCTGTAGTTGGCCACCCAATTCCGGCCCACTGCAAAGAGAGCTCTTCTTCCTTTAATATTTGAACTGATGAGGCAACTGCAGAGCCGAACTCATGCTCCCAGTGGGCTATTCTCAAGCACCCCTGCTTCTACATCTGTGGCTGCTGACCAAATATTGCTGGGAAACAACAAACCACACCATTCCATTGGATAGAAGTTTGGGGCTGGGAAGAGCAGTAGCAAAAGAGTCACACAAAAAGGTTGTGTCGCTTACCATGACAGCAGCCTTGGAAAATGAACAGCACAAAATCACTAAGGTCTTGCACAGAAGCATCTAATGGCTACTGAAGGAACCACTAAAATCAAAAAAGAAACCCAAGGTTTTATTTTTCACCTTCGCACTTCCTCTACCCAGATGGCCTGAGGAATTGCTTTCCATTTCCCCCAACACTGGACAGAAACACCGCTGCTGCTGCTGCTGCCTTGCCTGTGAACAATGTTATCATACTGCATACTTTGTGTGATGGGGAAAGGGACGATCCTAATCTGGTAAAGGGGTGTAAGAGATCCTTTCAACACTTCACGTGGTACAAACATAATGGCATATGTCAATCTTCAAAAATTCAAGTCAATATTAGAAGTACCACCCCATTCAACCCTAGTGAGGATTAGAACTGGCTTGGGAGAAAGCTGTGGTAGGAGCTTAGTACCTGTATGTTTAAGACTTCCATAAGATGTAGGTCATGCAAACTAAACATGAGTCACATCAGCTTTCTGGAGAAGCAGCCAACACACTCAGGTTAGCAGAGGGTATCAGACACTTCACAGGGATGCCCAGCAGATCCTGACCTTTGTCAGCAGGAGGCAGGGGCATTTTCTGTCAAAATCAAAAGCAATGGGCAGCTGCAGCCTCAGAAAGCAGTTGCATGGAGTAGAGACATGGAGGTCAATTGAGATGTGGCTTTGCCTCAGTACCCTGAGCTGTTTAATATCTGCTCCTGTCAGCTGGCTGGCTGGAAGAAGTGCATTAGTAATGCTTCTGCCCATTGCCTCAGCACAAGCTTGTTCTGCTGTGACACTCACGCCAGGCACAGCACAGGGTCCCCTTTTAGGGAAGTCAGCAATGCTGATAAAGCGCTCTGCCATTGTGGATCTGGGCTGCTCTTATCTGTGGCAATTAAATGAGCATCTTGATGACTTCCTGTTAAATTAAATACACCATATGTGCTCATAAGCAACTAAAACTATGAGAGAAAGATTTCACTCTGATACATAAAACTACTTCAGTATAAAACAAAAGCACCTTGTGCAGTTACACAATTGACAATAAATCAAATTGCCTTTTCCTTGCCAGTCTTTTTTTATACACACACAATTATTCACAGTTTATTACACTTCTATAAACTGTGTGCTACCATCAAGATGCCATTTAAAAAAATTAATTTTCCACATTAACTAAGGACCCATCTACATGGGCAAGGAGTGAGGGTTCTCCAGAGCAGCTTGTTGAATAAACAGAAGCAGAATAACTCAAATAGCTGCTGTACTATGAATTTATACACTAGCTGTTCTGTCATAACTTCCATGGGACTTGCTTATATAAATAAGCTTTAAAGTACTAAGCTCCTTGACAAAGAATTCACTAACAAAAAGAGATGCTGCAATAATCAGAAAGATTAATTTATGGATTAGCATCAGTGAAGAAGGCTAGCTCGTGGCATCATGGTAAAATGAACCAGATGCCAACAGTAAAGTTGCAGGGCTCCCGGTGCCCTCAACACCTTCAGATCTACCTTTTGTTTCTGTTCTCTTTTGCAGTCCCCTCAATGGGTATCAGTTTTCTCCTTTGCATCCTCATATGCCTCTTTTAACATTGCCAAAACCATCACAACTAAGAAGAGTACACGTGCTCATGTTTCTCTGCACTCGCTGGCATGCAACTTCAACAACTGTTGAAAGAAAGGTGACCAAAGTTGAAAGAAATGCTAGCTGATTGTTGGTTTCCCAAAGTTTTAACTGTTTTGAGAGCAGCTGCAGACACTGCAACAAAAGATTTTAACACGGAGAAATGTCAGAGTGAAATTTTTAAAACTCCTTTCGAGGACTGTGGCCAACCATTGGTGAGAGTGGTAGTACAGGATATATGTCACGTCACCTTAGTTCAAGTCACACTGTCTCAATGGACCTTTTGAATCTCTCACCTGCTAAACAAGAACACAAATCTTAATTCTTTACCACCCCTGTTCATGGGCATGGACCACAAGTGATTTATTTGTGGCACAAAGCAGGCAGACAAAAGCTGCCAGAAAGCTGCAGTCTTATCTCCAAACAATTCCACTTCCTTCACACATATGTTTATGCTAAAACCAACTTGCTACTTGACAGAGGCAGGAATTCCTACCCTCCCCTTGCCCTCTTATGCCTTTTTTTATCTTGCTAACTCAGGCTGGGCTATCGCATATAAAACCTGGGTTATACAACATTTTGTTTTGGATTTGCTTGTACTTGTTGAATTTGTTCTCCCATATTAAACATGGAGTTTCATATAGTTCTTGCATTCCTATTACTCAGAAAGGCCAAACTCATCTGTTGGCAGCAACAATGCACCACAGAAACCCTTTTATGGTACCACCAACCATAGAAACAGAGGACGAGGAAAAACCCTCTCGCAGGACAGGCACAGCATCCTCTCCACTGACTGTATGCTTCCTAATGTATTGTAAATACCTCAGGAAAACAGACAGCAAATAACAATAAAAATTATAAAGTTCCTTGAAATACCAACGCATACAGCCACACTTCAGCACCTACACCAAGGCAACACCTGGGTTCAAACTATTTGATTTGCAAATTTCTTACTGAGTTTCAACAAAGGAAAAAAAAAAAACCACTGGCTGGAACTGAATATGAATAATCACTTTTCTCCATCAAAGTTGAAAGAATAACGGCACATTTGGAAAGGAAGTCTCCTGTCAATCATCATTACAGAAGTGCTTTCTCCTCTTTCTTTCCTTTCCATACTTAGCTGCACACCAAGTAATTTTCTAAGCATATAAAGCAACAACAGAAGAGGATCTGTGAGCAGCACCAGAGGATACAAGGTATGTGATCTAAATAATGGATTTTATGAGGATGTGGTTGTGTCTGCCTCCTGAAAAGCAGTTATCCCTTGCTTCACTGCACAGTCATACACAAATCAGATACTATTAAAAAAAATAAAGCAGAAAAAAGAGGCAATCTTGCCTGGTCTGACAAAATCTGAGGGCTTTTAGCGTGCTGCTCAATACCATCAATTTATTCCCACAATGTTTACTGAGTTACGCAATAGTTTCCCTCTGGCAGAAACATGAAATGCAAAGGAAAGACATTGCCAGACTGAAAATTACAGAATGTACTTTTCAAAAAAACCCCAATAAAAATTAAAAAGGCCACTATTTCTGTACACATACTTATATTAATACACACATTTTCCTCTTAAAAATATCTTTGCATAAGAACATCTGCCATTAAAAATGATAAACACCCTGCAAAATCTCCCACAGGATAGAAGACTTGTGTGCACATATGAAAAAAGCAAGTCACATGTAAATAGAAACTGTACTTGGAAACTGTAGCCCTTCAAGTCCAAACAAAGCAGACAGGCAATTAAAAATGTCCCCTCCAAAAGGGCACAAACAGGAAGAAAGACCACTAATGTCAAAAACATAATTTAGTGAAAGGGGAATCCTCAGAAGGTTTGCAAGTAGTTACAGTAACTTTGCAAAGCTGGTACTCAGCCCTGTTTCACTCAACAATGTTTCAGTGACTTGTAAGTAAATGTTGCTGGTGGCTATTTTTCTATGTTGTGTGCAAGCCAGCATTAAAACTTTGAGTACAACCATGTAAGAGTAAAATCTGGAAACTATGTGCAAGATGGGGGACACAACATTGCACTTACAAGCCCTGAGTGACTGTGTGGCTGAAGAAATTATCATCATCCTCAGAGACATCAACATGGATGTTACATGGAAAAGGTGTATTATGCCTGTATTTCCTACTGGGTTGGTTGCTACAAAAGACCTTAATCAGTTCAGGAATTCCCATTCCCAAGCAAGTTAACTGTCTAGATGGAATTTGCAGATTTTTCTTACTTATTTTTGTAAGTGACACTCCTCTTGTCCAAAAGAGAACCTGGTTGCCCTCAGCTGACTTCATTTTGCCCCTTTTATTTTTTGCACTGGCATAGAAATACAAGCCTTGTTGGTGTATCTGTGGAGATTATACTGGGTTTTGCACTGTTGCCTTTCTGTTCCTTTCTGCACCTTAGAGGTCAAATTACCTTTTAAACAAAGGTAGTTAAAATCTGTTACTGAGGAAATATATTCCAGAACTATTCTTTAAACTCGCAGGGACAAGAGAAAAGTATGGACCAAACTGAAAGCTTCTGAGAGCTTCAGGTGCTCAGCACTCCTGATCTCATCCACCACATAAGCACAAAAGTTCATTTCCCATTGCAGGGGACACCCCACACTCCCTGGAGACCTGGATTTGCTGCTGTTCATTAAACAGCAGTGTCCTTTGCAAGCACTGCCACACCTGCTTGTCAGCTGCTTTAACTTGTTACAAAGGACACTCACCTCATGGGATAGCCCAGAAATTATTTCTTGGCCTTCATCCTGGAGAAGGGGGAGGATTGGGAGTAGGTTCCTAAAGGGTTTCCTGGGAAAGCAACAAGTAATGAATGGTTGTGCCAGCTAATCCGCTGTGGGAACGGGGTAAAGCATGCTGAGTGACAAGGTCACTAGGTTCTTCATTTGCACCAGTTAGTTCAAGTGCCAGAGCATGGGAGAGCAAGCAAACAAGCAGGAGTCCAGTCTCGTACAAGTTATTTTTAAAGCAGGCTTTCTCCAAAGCTCAGCTAAACTAAGGAAATTTCGTCCACTCCTCTAAAATGTTATTTCTTTAAAACACTAAACTGTTATTTCTATAAAACCATCTGCACAAAAGCTTTTTAAAAATCCAGCTGTTTCAGACCAATGACAATGTCATTGAAAACAATGCAGAACAAGCATTCAGCTGTTCTGAATTTTAAAAAATTTTAATTTAGGTATAAAAAAAAATTTAAATGAGTCCCTGATACTCCCTCCATGATTTATATTACCTACCAATAATGTTACTGTTTTTACGTTCTCCCATCTGCCAAAAACATCCTTCCAATCCTCTACAAAATCACTATCCTTTGAAGTCCATACCTCAGCACCCTTCATCTTCCCTGCTTCCTAAAGCACCTCCAAGTGATGTGCTTGTAGTTACGAGAAACAAGGATTTGGGAAGTGGCTGAGGGAAGCAGAGGAACAGGCCACACCGTTCACGTTTGCTGCACGTGGCTTTTTACTCCACTGAAAGATAAACTGCTGTCCGTGTTGGCAAGGGAGGCAGCCTGGCAAAGTCATGGTCCAGAAAAAACCCTCCAGGAATAGCTCCTCTTCTTCAGCTGATGACGTGACTGAAAGGAGTCCTCCCTTTGCACCAGTGCCCCAGTGGCTGGCCTGGCTCCCAGGAGAGCTGGTGGGAAAAACATGACTCGGCAGGAGAGATCGACTCTGGCTGGGAGGCACTAAAACATGAGTGAGCTGGGTGAAAATAACTCCAGATCTCTGCCTGCAGCTGCAAGATGCATCTGCCACAGAAGCAAGGGAGATCCTGCTAAAAGGCAACTCTGACCAGATCCATTAAAACCTGACCGCATCTGAGCAGAACACAGCCCTCTCAGGTCAGCCCTAGGGCTTCTTCCTGCACCCAGCTGTGTGTACAGCAAGAAAGAACAAATGGTTGTTTATGCACAGCCAGATACAGCGATGCTGGGCTTAATCAGCACAGCTCACTGCTGTGCCCCTCATCTGCAACATCAGCTTTGAGCCCAGCTGCTCTGTACGTGTCCAGGCTGTGCAAACACACTCCTGTCCCACTGAAAGACAATCCTGTCAGGAGTGGCACAAGTGGATACTGCAGGAAAACAGAAATTCAGCATACATTTCATTATCAGGAACATTCAGAACAACATGGGTAAGGTCTGTAAGTTTTCAACTTCCCAACCACCTTTCAGAGCCTCGGGGAAAAAACCCAACTTTTCTACTCAAGGGGCATAAATCCAGCAAAAGTTAACAAGATTTTAAAGGTATCTTTTCTTTCTGTGGAAAACAAGTTCTGTTATAACAGTGGTCACCTGATATTTTTTTTTCCAATTTGACAGTTTCTGAAGTTTCAGGGTGGGTTTTTTTGAAGGAAACATCTATAAATTTTATATAAATTTTATAAAATACGGTGTAGTGTTAGTAGTGCTCCCAATCATTTTATAGTGGCTAAATAGTTCCTAACCATAATGCAGAAAAATAAAACTGTTATTTTATTCTATATTAATCCCTCCCTATGTGATTTAAACTTTCTGAATGCACAGAGCTTGGATATGGTGAAAGGACCTGAGAAATTGGTGGTGATCTTTTGTCTCCAGGAGTCCTGTCAAAGTCTTAACTGAAAGTCATTAACAACCAAGCAGCTTTTAGATTTTCTTTGCAACTACCGAGTGGCCTCTCTTTGCAGGCATCTCTAGCACAAACTCCCTATTTCAGCAGGTGCATAATGAAAAGAAAAGCTTTGGTACAGGAACAGAACTATCTTCACACTTCCTAACTGCAACCCTCTGTGGCCAGGAGAAAGGCACTGAGCCAATGTAACAAAGTGCAATTTGCAGATAAGCAGTCAGTTTGGGATCCCACTTCTCACAACAGATAAAAGGAGAGGAAATCTCTCATGGCCACTGACCATGAAAAAGGATTTTACAACACTGAAACAGCTCGGAGCCAAACTGATGCAAACAAAGTGACAGGAGCAGTGAGTGACAACTCTGCCCTGCCACGCTCAGCCTCTTATTAGCCAGCCAGCTGACTACTTTGATTAAAAATACACATGTGTGTCACGGGAAGTCACAGCTGAAGCCAGCAGCCTATGCTGCAACGTGCTGAACACAACGTCCAAAGGCACAGCTCTTCCAGCTGAGCCGGGAAATTGCAGCAGCAAATAAACCTGACTGACAACCCAGTGACCTCTGCCTGCTGATCTTCCTGTGGGGACTGCCTGCAGGACACAGGCCCAGGTCCCCTCTGGAGAGCCACAGGAGAAGGAATACCTCACAGCCTCAGGTGGCAGAAAACTGCTGGCTCTGCAAAGCTACCGGAAACAAAGCATTGTGTGCTGAGCCCCCCTATCTGTACAATGCACCAGGCGCTTCAGCAGACAGGCTAAGGAAGTTGCAGGAGAGGGAACTACACACTGAAGTAAAAATAAGTCAAGCCACGGTGCAGAGGCTCTGCTTCTTCCCTACTTGCTTGAAACACGGGTTAACGATGGGTGTCTTGGTTTATGTAAACACAAATATTAAAAACAAAGATTTCCAAGGTTGGCTTAAACTCATTATTCACTGTGTGTTCTCCAATAAGAGGTCACAGATCCTTTTGTTTAAAAATAACTTAAAAATCATACAGATATTTGTCCTTAATTTCCTCAGCATATCTATTATCTGACCCAGTTGGTATCAGAAAGCCACCAGCTTCATGAGACGTAGGGACTTTCTCCTTGCAGCAAAAGCAGAAAACAAAATAAAGAATCCTTTTAGCTCAGAGAGAAATGCTTGAGGTACAGAAAGGGAGTAATTTTTTACCAGCCCTGTTACTCAATTACTGTGAATTTACTGTACTCCCTTTCTGATTTCTAAGGCTGCTGGATGCTGGCCCAGGAAACAGGAAAAGCTAACATACTTGGCTCATGGACTGAAAGAATAACTTTTGTTTCCATATGCACATTATGACAACAAAAGCGCATATGTATCTTCTACCTCGAATAGTCACCAGATCTTTGTTTCATATGTGATTCTTCTTGCATTCAAGAAGAACCTTCACTTCTGTGGCACAGGTCAGGGCATCAGATTCAAAATGTTCTCCATCCCACAAGCCATAATTTGTCACCGTGTAAATCTTGCAAAGAGAGAGAAAGATAAAATGGCCAGAATTATAAAGGGAAGTTAGAATTCTGTGATGGACAAAGCCTAATTTAAAAGAGTAAACTGTGCAGAGTAGAAGAGAAAGGTCAAATGCTTGGAAAAGTACACTGAAATCCACCCAGGTGACTTGCATGGAAAAAATCTACATAATTACACGTGTCTGCAGCTCTTACTACATCTGGGCTATAGACAGGGGAGACAAACCCAGAAAGAGCTCAGACCACACCCTGATCTGCCATTCACAGTCACCTGCCTTGGAAAGACACAGAAATCACATGTCTTTGTCGCTGTGTTTTTAGAAAACTAAATGCTTTTCCTGACAACTCATTATGTAAGGCTGTTCCTGCTGCCAGCATCCCACAATGCAAGAAAGAAGGGAATTGATTGCATAGGAGGGTGGAGACAAATGTACTCACGAAGTTAAATGAGTCAGCTTGGAAAAACTAACTCAACACAACCTAAAGAGAGAAAGTGGCAAAAAGCAACAACACTTTACATAAAAAGTCCTCTCTGAGGGCTCAGAACAGGGCCTGCCAGAGGCTGTTGCACGTTGAATGATGCAGAAGGCAACTGTGCTTACCAGCTCCCCACCAACATTTCAGACCTTTACCCCTTTCCTGAATCGTTTTCTTGAAGAATCCTTGGCTGTTGGAGGGCAGCCCTGCCTGCTGCCTGGTTGCAATCCCTTATGTAAACCTGGCAGCAAGGCTCCTCAGTGGTAAGGCAAATTATTACTTTTGATGGGGACTGAATGTACTGGCATGACAGACTTCAAAAACAAAAAAACCCCAAACCTAAACAAAAATAGTCAGCTAAGCCAACAACACTAGCCCCCCAGTTTGATTTGTTCTGGCAACAACAGGCCAGTTCTTATCACATGCCAGAGAATAATGATAAGTTTTGGCTTGCCTCGGTTTTTAACCACAGCTGCTAAAAGGAAAGCCAACAAACAGGGAATGTGTTTATAGTAAGTACAAACTTCTCAGTGTACAAATACACGTGTGTTTTCATACCTCAATAACTAGCAGTGAAAATACAGTGTCATTAAAAAGAAGGCACGGCAGGGTACATTAACAAACCCTTTATTTTAGGGATGCTCCCACACTACTAGGCACATGGTGCCTTTATTTTCAGGACATAGGTCAGATGTAAGGATTTTTGTGAACAAAAGGTTGATGTAAACAAACCTTCTCTTTGAGAACATGCACATGTTAGAAAGCCAGCACCGGGTATCTGTGCTGGTAAATCTCATTGCAGCTGTGACAGCAGTCACAAACAGGAATCTGTGATCTCTGGCACACATAGACATGGCTACAAAATACAGAAGTCTGGCTTACTGAACGACTGCTGGGGTTGCTCTAAGCTGTGGCTCTCAGGAGCTGCACAACGCTTTTCATGAAGTTTGGCTGCCATACATACACCCATTCCCCAGCACCCGACCACTACCAGGCAAGGATGGGTACCCAGCTGCACTCCTTTGGTATTTCCACGCACAGAGCCTAACAGCACCACAAACGCAGGATGCTCTCCCACTGAGGGATCCCCCTTGAAAACAGTCGCAGGAGTGCAAAGACATGCAGTTCCAGCAAGTGCAAGAATATGCAACACCAAAGCATATTTCAGCACCCTTTCCTGGGCAAAAGATCCAGCATAGTGTCAACCAGAGTCTGCAGACAGAATGCAGCTCTGAGCCAGTATCAGGAAAGACATTTATGCTCACCATCCTCAATCCCCTGCTTCAGATTTTGACTGCAGGAAGCATTTTACCTCCTTCCTGAAGGCTCTTTCTGCTCTTTGCTTGTATACAAAGTTTAGCACGAAAGGCGAGAGCATTGCTTGCAAGAGGCACTCCTACCTTTGTATCCATGTAAATCTTAATACATCTAACCCTGAAGTAAAATCCATTTGAATCTATTATTTGAAGCAATTTTTTGAAGTTTTAGTACCTCTAAACATATCCAAAATCATGCCAGTTCCTACTGCAGTTATGTATGAACCAGAGCATACTTCTTGAGGAGACTTCTTCCTACTAGATAGAGAAAGAAAGAGGGACCCAAACAGGGACTCTCAGCTTCACAGAGCTGCAAGCCCACTCCTGTCCCCTCTCACTGAAGGTCTGGTAAGGCCCCAGGGTGGCCCATTCTCTCCAGCCCACTCTCCAGTCCCAAAATTGTTGCCTCCCCCAGCTCCTGAATCTGCAATGTGAGTCTTGTGGATCTCACCCAGGTAAAGGCAAAGGATGTGTGTGGTTCCCAGGCTCCGGAGGTTTGGCTGCCCTGAAGTTCTGCACAAGAACTCTTGCAGAAATGAAATGAGACTCACAAAAGTACATAACAGGCTGCATATTGCCTAAAGACTTTAATCCTTTTTTCAGAGGACAAGCCTCTTCTCTCCTGCCCCTTCCCTATTCTCTTCCTTTCTCTCTTTCTTTCTCCAGTTTTTGGATTTACTCAAGAGCTGCATTACAGGTATGCTTTTCTGCTACTGCATAATTAGCAGTTTGCCCTTGGCATACAGCTATAATAATGAAGCAATTTTCAAAAAAACACATACATTATGTGCTAGTGGGGACTGCAGGTACATAGAGTTAATCCACTTACTTTGATCAGAAAAAAAGAATATAACTTTACATATAACACTTCCTTAAGATAACTGTTGTGAACAGAAGATGAGACACATTTTTTGCTCTGCAGTGTTTTGACTGCAACTGATATATTCCATATTTCAGATGACAGCAGTACCTTAAAAAAATTCCTGCCATGAGGAGTATCATACCTGTAAGGAGGAATAACATGACTTTCAATATTTCAAAAAAATGGTCATTTTAGAAGACATAGTCACTACTGTAGTTGCTACTTAACACATGGATCTTCATTTTAAGGACAACTGTAAGAAGACACATATTACCATGCATTTTAAATAGTATTAAAAATTACTAATCAACCAGAAGTCGTTCAATTTCTCCCCGAAGGCTCTTGTGTCAAATGAAACTGACGGAAAATTTATTAAAGATTGCAATCCTTCTTGGAGGGGGCCTTAGGGGCTTAGTGTGTGTGGTTATTTTTTCACTGTTACATTTGTGAAGCTGCTAAAGGTGGAATTCTGCATCTACTGTTCTGTGTAGCCCTTCATCCTCTTCTAATCCACCCATATCATGATATCTGAGCATGGAATGGGAACAAACCACAGGTGTTTTCATGAAACAGCAAATGATTATCACTGCCAAGAACAGCCTTTATTCTTTTCTAACAGAGATCATATCATAGCTGAGCAGATATAGCAATTTCACTAAAACTTATCTGGCAATTACACATAATTAATGAGAACATTTATTTTAGTACTGTTGGTAGCTTGTGACACAAAACCCCCAACAAGAATAGCAGTGTGTTTGCAAAGCACTTTGTAATCTAGGTCAGATGCGAGAATCCTTCTGCTTAAAAAGGTGAAAACTTCTAATAATAGCCTTGCACTGAAATAACACCAGGTAATACTTCATTGTGGGCTTAAATTACATGGGAGTGACACAAGGCTGCCAAAAGCACATTTAAAACCACTCCTGATATATCAGAGCACTACATTGATGCCAGGGAATCAACGTTTGTGCCCACTGCACAGACAGCTGTCCCTCAAGTGTGTTTGGTCTGCTCCTTCCCTGGTCCAGGGCCTTCTCTCCATCCCATCCTGCCCAAAAACCTGCCACCCTGGAGCTGGGAAGAAAACAGCAAACACAACCTACTCCTCCTTCAGCAGCAGCAGTAGATCACTGACAAAACAGAAGCAAAAGGCAGTGTAGATATTCAACGCAAGTAGGTAAGTATGTACAGAAGTGTGACAGGACAGAAAACCAGGGCATTCTTGAACAAAATGGGATTACAAGAGAATTCATTTCTACAGTTAATTAATTTCCCTGATAAAATTAGAAATGCAGACATCTTTCAACCCAAGGCCCAAGCATGAACCAGGCTTCTCCCTAGTTACAAACTCATTTAATTTAGTGCTTAATGTCCTGTGCCAGCACTGACCCAACTGTCCCATACTTCAACAGCACTCTTCTAAGCAATTACACATTGACAGGAAAGCAGGAATCCCTGCAGCAAATAATTACATCGTTTGGGGACTGTTCTCCTAAAAGAAAGGCAGTTTGTTGTGCTACCTCATGAAGTACATCAGTCACACACACCTTCCCAGCCATGAGACCTGGCAGTTCTTTATTTCAAGCCTTGGACACTTCATTTCCCTTTATACTTTGGAACACATAGCAGAGTACAGGCAGGGACACACTCTCTGCCAGGATCCAGCATACCAACAAAAGAGGCTGGAACTTCTGCCCCAGCCCCACCTGCCTGACACTGTCTAGCTGCTAGAACTGTATTGTCTTCTCTGTTTTACCAGCTGACTTGCTCTGATAATTGATTTCTAACTCAGTCAAAAGCAGCTGGATTAATGAAGCCATGTAAACAAACCTGATGTGTTCTGGCTGCAGGAATTTTTGGGGAAGCCTGGGGAGAGCGAAACACACTTAACACAGCTAGAGCATGTGTGCCTGCCAAGGGCTAGAAGCCAAATTCAACATCTATGCTTTACCACCACGACTATGAACCAAAATTTGGTGTTAGTGCATAATTTGCTAACTTGTCTCATAAATTGAGTGCTGTCTGTCTACACTGGTGCTGAGAATAGCACACATCTCCCGCTTACACAGTGAAGTCACCCAGTTACGTGTCTGGCAGCACTGCCTCTGCTTTGTGTTCCTGGCTGGTATGCTGGGACACTGCAGTGTTGTGTTTCATGACACGTGAATAGCACTATTTCCCACATCAGGCCAATTCCATATTTCATATTTCAGTAGCACAGTCCAATTTCCCGCAGTAACCCGAATCCCTCATGTGCTGCACAGAGAAGAGACAACAGCAGACTTAATTCAATATCCTGAGAACAACAAAAAGATCCCAGTTCAGTCTGATGTGCAGGCAAGGACTTCACAAGAAAGCAAAATGTCCATTACCTGTTCACCTAACAGACAATCTGCCAGCAATTAAAACTCAAAATACTCTTTTAGATAGATACTTTTATAGATGCTTTACACTAATAGACTCTCATAGATAAATTCCAACATGCTCTTATAGATAGTCTACACATACCCTTCCATTCTTGTCTGACTGGAGTAGTACTATCAGTAGCATCAATCTTGGCAGAAAGAGAAAACCTTTCAAAAGCCCTTTCCTTTCTGGATTTAAGAGTGAGAATAAAATCAGCCATCTGTTAAGACTTAAACTGGGCAGATCAAATACACTTGATCATTCAAAAGAGACACACTTTAGTTGCATCTTGTGCTCAGTGTAATTTCTATTGCCTGATTGTAGATCAGACTTGTCCACCTGCACTCCTCCACCAAGCAAGCTACCTTCATATGCTTGAGATTTTATGTTGGAAAGGCCAACCAAAGCACACAACTGGCTTTGGAGTGTGTGGACTCAACAGGAAAAGGCACATTATCTCACACCCTAGTATCCTGTTTTAGTGTTCAAAATGCCCAGAGCCAGAGATGCAGGTACAAAACAAGGAGACAAACACAAAGACAAAAAAAAAGAGAACACTAACCTGGAGAAAAACAAATCATTGTTAATGAAGGAGATTTCATTTGCTAAGTCCATCTTCTTTGCACATGAACCACGATTTGTTTGGAGGCTGACTTGAGGTATTCCATCTGACTGGCCTGGTTGTGGCAATAGGCACATTTGGCTGGATCGTTCCATTGGGGGTTTGGTCATCTACAGCAGCAAGGAGAGAGAAAATTGAAACGTGAAAAGAAGAAAAGCCAGAACAACCCTTTCACATCATCTGTAAGAAGAAAGACATTCTGTACTGGTGTACAAACAGCAAAGGTGACAAGGTGCAAAACAGTATTACAAAATACATATAAATCAAACACTCGGCTTGATAAAGACTATTTAAAGAAAAACAAAGGCGTGACTACTGAAAGAGCAGGGGCAAGAAAAAAATTAAGAAAAGAAAGGTAAGTGAAATAAATACTTATTTTCTATAGAACAGTAGACAGACTAAAAATGTTTGCTTTGAATTTGCTTCTTGACACTACTGGAAAACAGATTCTAACAGCAATTATTATACCTCATCTCTACCCCCTTCCCACCCTTTTTAATGACAACTGATATCAACATGTCCCCTAAGAATGCTTAGGGGAGAAGAAGAGCAAGTTTGGAGGTCTGCCCTCATTTTAACAGCAAACATTGAATCTAACCTTTGTGATTACCTTCAGTTTTCTCCGATGTTCACTTCTGGTTTTAGCCTTTGCAAGATCCTGTGGCTGGGAGTTTCACAACATTGTTACACATTGATTAAAATCAATTTAAAAGTACTTCTATTTTAGGTATAGTGACATAATCTTTCCCTTGGTTTTGAATTACCAGAATTTACCAGTAACTATTCCTTAATCACCTTCCTCATACCAATCTTGTCTTTGTACTACTCCAGTAGTGGTCTCTAATCAGACAGAAAAATATGAGTTTATATAGTCTCTCATTTTACAGAAGTCATGCTCATGTATTTGATCATTTTTGCTGCTTTTCTCTACATCTTTTCACCTACTGTTAAGTCCTTTCTAAAATGTAGTCAGAACTGCATGTGGCATTATATATGAAGGCAGATTTAGAAGTGGCTTCTCATGAAAATCTAACCTTTTATTTGCTTTCATGATTGCTTAATTTGGATCTCATCAGTATACACATTTATATAATCTGTGGGGTTTTGTGGACACAGCACATAGTGATGGAAACTGAACTAATCAGTTTTTCACCAATACAGAGTAAATTAGAAGCCTTCTGAAAGTAGCCAGCCTTAGTTTTTCCTGCCTTCAATACTTTTCTATTATCAGTACATTCAGTATTTTCTAGGTCATTATGGAAGCAATTAAATAGCATAGATTCCAACAAAGATCCTTAAGGGACTTCTCAGAAAACCTTTCTCCACCGATAAACCAATCATATATTTTTATTGCTTTCTAGTTATTAATCCATAAAAAGTCTTTCCTTCTAATCACAAGATATCTTTGCTTCTTTAGAAACCCATTAAAACCTTCTGAAAATTCAAGTGCACTACACTGACTATACTTATGCACATGTTCACAGGCTCTTCTGTGACTATTTTTTCTCTAAAGAAATAATGCTGGTACCACCTAATGACTTTAATTATCCATTTGTTTCTCAGTTCTGCTGCCTGCTGTAGTTGTTACCAATCTGCTGAACAGTTAATCAGAATTTCTGAACTCCTTTTCATACCTGGCTTACCCTAAGGTTTTTTGTAAAATTTATTTTACTTCTGTTTCTAGTACTTTGTTTCACTCACAGTTGCTTTCAAATGATTTGTGCGTGTTGAAAAGTTTAATGGGACAGAAGGCTGATTCTTACAGAGCTTTGAAGAGAATAAAATGAAAAATAAAACATGTATCAGTGCAAAGGAAAATCAGAGAGAGATGGTGAGAGAGCTTTCCAGTTTTAGCCTCTGGACCGCTTGCTCTGAGTAAGATCCTGACTTTGCTGACGTCAATGGGCATTTTGCCTGAAGTCAGGATCTCACCTTTGGACCACTGCTGGTTCCAGCAATGCTCTGTCTGCCTATCACCTGCAGCAGTCTCTGGCTGTTGGCACCATGGGAGCTGGGCACACAGCACATGGGCACCAAGCAGTGCCTCTCAGCGGGTACAAAACAGCAGCAGTGCTGTGATTGAAATGGGGCAAACCCTGTCTGTGGGGAGGTGGGGAGGCAGGCAGCTACACAATGGACACGTTACAGGAGAGAATCACAAAAGGAGGCAGCAGGGCCCAGGGTGGAGGCACTAACTCACTGAACAAGACGCCAACCCCCACCTGGCTACAACCACCTTTCAAGTACATGTAGAGAGCAATAATGCCTCCCCTGAACCTCTTTTTCTCCAGGCTAAACAAGCCCAGCTCATGAACATATGACCTGCTGCATACTGAGGTGCCTGATGTGGCATGGCATCTGTCAAAGCTGCATTTTGTTCCCAGCAAAAACTAACCACTAAAAAAACACACACCTAAAAATCTTTGCAAACACATAAAAAGCTTCACTTTGGAAGATGACACCAATAAATCCAAGGACAAGCCAGAGAGTAGTGATGCTTTGGCTGAAGAAAAAATCACTTGACTTTTGTTTCCTGTAAGTTTTTTCTCTGGTGAAGCTTAACCTCAAATGGCATTTGACAAAGATCAGACTCAGCCTGAAGCAGGTATGTTGTGGATTGTTACAGCATAGCTACAGACTGTGGCCACTGAAAGCATGAGCTCTGCTGAAGTCTGCTGCTACATAATTTAAAATACACCTTCATTCTCAGCTAAATACATGCAAAATAGCATCAGGTGCTACTGACGATCAAAGGGACACGAAAGGATAAGAAAAACACCAAAGAACAGAAAACTACAAGGAAATATTACACCGTACATTCTGCATTTGGCTGTGGAGTTTTGTTGTCTCAGAGTTCAGATGCAAGGAACTGTGTTTGCAGTTATAATAGAAACTAGTCAGTTTTATGACCAGTATAAACATGCATCATGATAGGTGTTGAAGAAAGTGCAAGAAAACCTTTCACCTCGAGGCACAAGCTGACCAGTCAAGTGACATCATCCCACACAATACCAAGATTCTTCATAACTGACTGGGTGCATCATAGGGATGGTTTCACCACCCTGTGAGGTGTCAGAAGCTCCTGTGTCCAAAGATCAAAGATAAATGTAACATATTCTGAAGATCTGACGTGGTGTGGTGACTACTCTTTCTGTTTTTGAAGAACAGGAGCTCCAGATGAGTCTGGAGAGTTCTACGTATGTGAATCAACAGTTTATAGACACAGATCCTTAGCAGAGGTCATCCTGCTTTTCTGAGTACCTCACTCATGTTCTCCAGTACGAAAACTAAAAACTTCCAGTATCTCAAGCTATGCATCAACATGCAAATAATTGGACAATTCACACCCATTTAAGTAATTATGAAGTCTAAATGCAGATCTTTTGGAAGAAACTAGCAGTGAGTTTGTATTTAAATGTCATAATTGAAAGGATAATAAAGATATTTCTATAAAGTAATCCTCAAATAACCCGCCAGCTATTTAAAACATAGACAGCACATTCTTTTGTTTTAAGGTGCATGAACATAGACAAGAGAAACCTTTCTCAAAAACTTGCTTAATACACAAATGGAATAGAGTTGTCCACCAAAACAAAGAGGTCCATATCACTTTTTGACAGGTTTCATACTTTGTCACCCTAGTGCTCTTTCAATTTACAAGGTGTCTATATCAATACAAACATCCCATGGAATAGAAAAAGCTACATTTCTTTGCAAAAACACAGGCATGGCTGAGTGAGGCATGGAAATTTGGAATGCTGGTTTCTTTCTCACTCTAGTCTCAATCTGGCTAGCTATCAGCACAAAGCTTTAATGCCAGTCTATCCACTCATCAGCATTACCTCTGCTTCATGAAGGACTGAGAAAGGGAGAACTTTAATCAGCTGTAACTCACGCCAGACAGCTGATCAACCTGATTCAACCAGTACTGCCCAGTCAAACGACCAGGGAATGAGCCACTGGCCAAAGTCACCCACACTTGGTCACTGAAACCTCTTGGAACAAATATATTCCACTCACTCCATTCACACACAGAGCTTACACCTCTCTGCCAAAATTAATGGTAATGACAATGACAATTACACCAGGCCTTGTCTGGAGACACAGATTTTGCCAGAGGATTTAGGACACCCTGAATTGCCCCAGAGAATCTGGTGAAAATTCCTGCTGAGACAGCAAATCCCGTATTTATGCTATACTTGTGTTGTTCTCCAAAATTTCATACTGCAGCCAATTCTCACACAACACCAGCTCCACCACCATTTTATTGCAGTAAGGGACTTCTGGGATGAATCTGGATGGGATAAATCTCCTGCAGCTGTGAGGACCAGATATATTTCAGGCCCAAAGGGCTTTCAAAGGCAGGGATAAATCTGCAGCAAGATTTTTCAGTTACATCCATCTCACACTTCATACATTATTCTCTCACTTTCTATTCCTGTGCTCCTACTGAGGGTGTGATTATGTTACTGGCCATGGCACAGAATTTCTGTGTGTGAGGAAGCAAGTGCCAAAGTCATGGTTTAAATGCTATGTGGACTACACCAGTAGGGACAAAGAAACCAGAGAGGATGTGGAACAACATAATCCAAACATACCTGAATTATGCTGCCATTCTTTTTCCATAACAGTAGAGCCAAAGGCAAAGGAAGAACTACAGATGTTTTCTGCCAGACTTCTGCAAGGCCTTTGACACAGCCACCACCACAGCCTTGTCTCCAAATTGCAGAGACACAGATTTGATGGATGGACTGTTTGGTGCATGAGGATTGGCTGGATCCAGAGAGGAGTGGTCAAGGGTTCAATGTCCCAGTCGAGACTGGTGACAAGTGGTGTCCCACAGTACAGTTGTCTTTAGTAGGGCTGTGGTCTTACTTAAAATGGTCTTGTGCCCAAATACTTCCCCAAAACACAGTCTATTCAGAAAAATAATAAAATGTAAAAATGTCACTAAAATCCAGCTTGATTCATCACTTCACCTACCACCTACAATATTGATTTTAAAACCACATAGGCATATTAAAATTGTGAAGTTCTTCTCAAATTAAAGATGCCTCATCATCTTAATTTACTGACACTGGGAGACAAAGATCAATAGCTCTGTTATCGGTCCAGGTTTAGCAGAGTCCACACATACTTGAAAAATAAATCAGTTACCAACTCTCTTTCACACTCAGAACCAAGCCTGAAATCCTTCCTTGATTAACTGTCATAATGAAACCATAAAGTCACGATAAATGTGGTCATTTACAATACGTGCAGCTGCCACTGCCAAATTTGGATTTCTCTTACTCTACTTGTATTTTTAGGCATTGGATGACTAAAACACCTCCTCTGCACTCTTCTCAGATATCAAAGTTATAAATTTGATGCAACCCTAAAGTGTGTGAAGCTTTAAAGTCCATGAAATTCTGATGTTTTACGCAAATTCAGAAGTCCTAATGAGAACAAGACTTTGGAATCAAAGATCTGAGTATTGTCTTCCTTTAAACCACATCCCAGTCCTGCTTGTCCAACTTAATTTCCTTTTATGACAAGGTAACCCATCTAGTTGCTTACAGTACTGTCTCTTACAGGATCCTGGACAAAATGTCCAGCACACAGCTGGATAAACACACCATGTGATGGGTGAGCAACTGGCTCATGGGCTGGACACAGAGGGTTATAGTGAATGGGGTGACATCAGACTGGTGACCTGTCAGCAGTGGGGTTCCACAGACCCCAGTCTTAGGCTCTGTGCTCTTCAACATCTTCATTAATAACTTGGATGCAGGACTTTAAGGAATACGAAGTAAGTTTGCAGAGAACACTAAATTGGGAGAAGCTATTGATTTCCTCAAAGGCAGGGAGGCCCTGCAGAGAGACCTCAGCAAATCAGAGGGCTGGGCAATCACCAACCATGTGAAGTTCAAAATGGGAAAATGCCAGATTCTGCACCAGGGATGGGAGAGCCCTGGGTGTACGGACAGACTGGGGAATGAGAGACTGGAAGGCAGCACAGCAGAAAGGCACCTGGGCATCCTGGTCCCTGGCAAATTGAACATGGGTCAGCAGTGCCCTGGCAGCCAGGAGGGCCAACCCTGTCCTGGGGGGCATCAGTCACAGCATCACCAGCCGGGCAAGGGAGGGGATTGTCCTGCTCTGCTCTGCACTGGGGCAGCCTCACCTCAAGTACTGGGGGCAGGTCTGGGTGCCACAATGTAAGAAAGTTATTGAGCTATCAGAGTGTCCAAAGGAGGGCAACAAAGATGGTGAAAGGTCTGAAGGAGAAGCCATATGAAGAGCAACTGAGGTCACTTGGTCTGTTCAGCCTGGAGAAGGGGAGACTGAGGGGAGACCTCACTGCAGTTACAACTTCTCATGAGGGTTAGAGAAGTGCCAGACACTGATTTTGTCACTGTGGTCACCAGTGACAGGACCCAAGGGAATGGCTTGAAGCTGTGTCAGGGGAGGTTTAGATCTGATATTAGGAAAAGGTTCTTCACCCAGAAGGTAGTTGTGCACTGGAACAGGCTCCCCAGGGCAGTGGTCACAGCACCAAGCCTGACAGAGCTGAGGAAACAACACCACAGCCTCCATATTTGACCAAAGCCCCAGGGAACAGCAGAACTGCTTAAATGCTTGAAAGTAAATACACACTTTGCTAACAGTGCTCAATTCCAGAGGTAAGGAGCTAGCAAACATTCTCAGAAAGCCCATGAAATTCAAGTACAGCTATGCAGATACGGCATTTCTAACTTCAGAGGTAGTTTACTTGTCACTGGCTGTGAATCCCATAATTTTGTTTCAGTAAACTCCCAAGGTCAAAATCATGTCTCTTATAAACCAAAGCAGATTCAGTGAACAAATTCCAAATTTTCCCTGAAGGCTAAACATTAAAATTGTACACTCCAGAAAGATGCAACCTGACCCCAAAATTACCCTGTCCTTAAAACATTCAAAATTAAGAAATCAACCCAGCAGTAACATTGTCTAAACCTGTGACTCTCCATGGCAGACACACAACAGGAGGTTGCTGAAGTGAACCAGCAACACCTTAAGGCCCTTTTTACGCAGAAGGTCAGGCACATTTGCCTAAGGGAAACCCTTCAGCCTCCTGCCCTGTGCAGTTTTCCAGATGGCTCTGTCAAAATGCTGCAAGCATGCAGCCTGCATGGGATGCAGGCCAAAAAGTAACAAGATGTACGGGCCTCGAGCCAGAAGATACAACCAAACCTTATGGCCTCCTGAGAAACATAAAAATCCAGCATTGGTCACAATCCCAAATGTATCCCACAAGGATACTGGAAGTTATTCGCATCCAAATCCTAGAGTTCTGACTACACAGCTGGACACTGCTCCTCTTGGAATAACTTCTTCCTTTTATTCACTTTGGACTCTATTAGCTTGAATGGATGATGCATCAATAGTAAGAAGCACAAATGTGGCCAGATGATCACAATCACAGGAGAAATGCATGAATTAACTTAGAAGGCTGACTATGGTAACAATTCCTGCTCTCAGCCTCCCACAGGGCAGACTTTCTGCTTGTATCTGTATTCACCTGCCCATTCAGAATAATAGTGAGAGCAAGAAAAACTATGGTAAGTTACTGTAGTTACAATGGGCATGATCCAGTATTTCAGTATATTCTTAAAATAAATGTCACCTCCAGTGAAGGAATCCTAAAGCAAATGCTCTGTAACTCTCTGCTGTGCTGTTAAAGGGCAAATGTTAATGAGCCCATCAAAAGCCAGAGAACAAAGGTATGTCAGTGCAGTGCCCATTACATTCCTCCATCCTTCCTGCTGGCCAACTGTTTGAGGTGTAAACAAGTAAGTGTTTGCCAAAGGATTTCTTCATTAGAAAAATGTGAAGCTGTGCCAAAATCCAGAGCTGTTCCACTGAAGTCCATGTAAGTAGGTTGGGAAGTTTAAAACAAGCTGTTAAGAAACCTATCTTTCTCCATGTATGGTGCTTCTCTTCACAGCACGACAATGAATTACACAGTAATGAAAAAATTTGCTGCCAAAAAGACACTGTTGGCACTGGCCTGAACTGTGCTATATCCCATAAAGTGCAGCCAGATCCTTCAATGAAAACAGATTAGTTTTACCTCTGCATTTCTCCTGCCCTGCATTACCATACGGCGAACTCATTAACCAGGGAACCTGAACAACTGAGAAGACGACTGTAAAGGCTGACTCCAGCCCCCACACTTCAATCCCTTTTCCTTCTCAGCAATAAAGAATGCTGTTTACAAACTTTGTAATAAAAGCAGGTTCAGGCCTTAGGAATTTTGAACAGAGGTGGAGCAGCACTCTCAGGCATACTAATAAACTGGCACTAAACGTGCCCAAGCTCATTTTTATGGCCCTCTGAATCAACACTGGGTAATACAGATAAGCTGAGACTCCACTAGGAATTCCACTAGACCACGTAACAATCCATCATCAAAAGGACAGGCATGATCCTGTTCTTGGATCATTCACCTCTGAACTAGAAAAAGAGTTAAAAATACATTCTGTACTCTAACAGAACCTTCAAGGTGATCTCACAGGTGTTTTTTAACTCCCATTTTTATGGCATTGTATCTTCATTACAACCACACCTCCAGTTATAAGCACAAGTCATCACAGACAAATGACTCAAGTTAATCATGAAGGTGTGTTAGATCAGATTCTTCTGTCATTTGCTAGCAAAAGTTAGAAATCAACATACCTGCAGCCAACGTAGGACCAGGCTTGCCACTGACTGAATACTACAAAGATAAGCATGCAACCGTCAGGGATTCCAGGAATCATGCAGTACAAGAATTGCTTTTATTATGTTGAACAGAGATGAAAAAAGAGAACAGAAGAGCATGAACTAAAAGTAGAAAAACCCCTGACAGCACACTAATAACTGCTCCATCGTGAATTCTGTAGCATATGTAGCTACAGCATATGTAAATTCTTGTGTTTCAGTATAGAAATGCATTTAATTTGCACAAAATAATACTTCCAAGGGAGCAGGAGATCCATATACTGGGAACACAGTAAATAGCACTAGCTAATAATCTATTAAACATTAACTTCCAAAAGTCTGCTAAATGCAGGCTCTGGCAAGAGGTCTTAATTGCTCTGGGCAGATTGCACACAAATACATTTTTCTGATTCTTTAAGAAAAGATCTTATTTACAGTTTATTCCAACACTTGCAAACCTCCTGCCCCTTCCCTACTGTCCTTCAGTTCATGCTGGTTTTTACAGACAGTTTGTAGGAGTGTTATAATCTTATAGTAATGTTTGCTATAACATTACTACAAGATTATAACACTCCTACAAACTGTCTGTTTCCTCTAACTGTGCAGCACACCTTTATGTTAATTAAGACAAGGGAAAGAACTCACCACCATTAACATGAAAGATGCCAGTTGAAAGACAAAACTTACTAGGAATATCAGGCAGGCCTAAAATTCCCATTTTCAGGCTAAGTTCCTAGGCTACTTGGAAAACTTACAAACAAACAAAACCAGAATCTCAAACACAGTTCAAGTTGATAATCCACTGTTGTCAGTGTTTTGTTCTTGTGTATTAGCTCCTGAAGGATGGGCATGATGTTTGATTTTACTGTTTAAAATCCAGAAAGTAGGAAGAACATGCTCATTTCCAATAACGTAATGCTTCAGTAACAAAGCACATTTTGGAATAAAGTTTGCTTTTTTAGACATCCTGTGAACTTGCAGATCAAAAAGTTAATTCAATTAAGATAGTTTTGACCACAGATAAACTGATTCTTAACTCTATTACATAGATTAAATAACTGCACATGTTCAGAAGTGTGACTCTTGCTCTCAGAACACTCTTTAGTACTGGGATTCAATAAACATAAATTTAAATTTTCAAATGCAGGTATTTAAACTCAGGCACTTGCATTCCACACAGAGTAGTAAAACCAACATTTAGTCAGGTCACACTTGCAAGGACTTAAAAAGCACTTGTCTGTCAGCGTTTCTTTTAAGGAAGTAAGCAATTACACCAGCCTTTGTACTTGCATTAAAAAATAATAGTATTACATAACTACCTATAAGAATTTCAGCGCATCTTTGAATTACTGAAGCTTGATAATTCTTTGAGATTTATATTTATTAATTTTTAGCATTGCTTTCGAAATTCATTAAGCAGTGGGATGAAATCTCTTGTCCTTTAAAGCCTGATTTCCCTTAAAAGCAATGACAAAGCTCCTGTAAAACTGGAATAAATTAACTTGGAGCCACAAAATGACTAGCATGGAATAGTACTACCTGAGCATCACTCTGCTAGACCATTACAAATCTCCAGAGAATGCTCTAAGAAGTATGGCTTATTAGCAATGGCATACTTTCCATTCTCACATGAAGAAAAAATCTCCAGTGCAGCAGATTGGATACAAAACAAACTTTGTTTTGTTCAACTGTGCGTACTCAACAATCAGCATTACCTGTTTACACCTGGAAAGTTACACAAGCCCTGCTTACTGTCAACAGCTGCCAGCAACCACCTCTCCATGCCATACTCCCCAAAACCTGCCCAAACTAGAGTACCTGCTCATGATGGCATCAAGTCCCACCACAGTAACTACGAGAAATTTTTTACTATCAAGAGTACTTGGGCCAAAGTAAACAGTCAGAACCTGTACAGTATACTGTCAAATCCAGGTTTTGAACTAAGTTTCTGTAATGATTTTCATGTAAGCATTGACAAGATCACAGGAAAAGCTAGAGAAAATTTGACTTCCTAACTCTGACAGGCAATATTTATTGGCTGTCAGAAGTGTTATCAGCATGAAGCAAAGCTTTTACTCATCTCCTGCATCTGAAAATGTGGCAAATTTAGAGACCTGCAGGTCTTCCTAACCTTGCACTATAATAATAAACTGCACTGGTTCCTTTATCCATTGTCATTATTAAGTAAGAGCGATTCATACAGCATACTTGCATCTTACACTGCTATCCGTCTTGGATGGAAAGTTCAAAACAGAACAGAATGCTACCCTTGCTTTTATCCTTTTTAACAAAATGTTGAATTGGCATAAAAATTGTTGTGTTTCAGTCTCAGTCAACTGTAGTCACGGAGATACTGAACTGTGCAGTCAATTTCAAGTCTTTTGTATTTGTAGCATGCTACCACACTGTAACACAAGACCTTAAATGCATCTGATTATGACTGCTTAAGGAAGAACTTAGGAAAAAAAATAGCTACTAAAAACACTGGTTCTACATTGTGCTGTATTTTAACGACAATAAACTTATTTGCTGATAACATGGTATTTCAAGTTATCTTTGGGATAATCTCATTATTAATGCTGTGCTCATCCTCTCTTTCCAGCTTGATTCAGTAATTAATCTGTTTCTGGTCTCACAAACTGCATAATCAGAGGAAACTGGTCTGTGGGTTTCTCAGTTCAAGTTTTAAATGCTTCCAGAAATGACCAGATCTATTTTTCAGCTGTTAATCCATAGAAGACCACCTTAACTAAAATAAACTTGAACTTTTATCAATGTGGAAGTTTTTCTTAATTAAAGCACAGACTAGGGGTTTTTTACAGAAACCAGGGGTCAGAGTCCCTTCTGCAATAAAGAATGTGCCACTCTAACTTCACCAATATGTCATCGAATTTACTTCATCAAGTGTTTGGCCTTGTGCCCCAAAAGAGAAAAGCTATTATATGGGATTGCTCACTGACTCTGTGCAGCAGCTTTGACAGAAAAAATAATTGTTGGCAGCACAGTGATTAGGGCTGCAAATACCAGTGGTAATTTTTCATCAGGAAGAAAATGCCCAACCACCATGGTAGCTTTTAGGGTTCATGGGTGGTGGAGATGTTCTGTTGGACTGTTCACTATGTCCTTCAGTTCAAAGCAAAAAAAAAAAAAAAAAAAAAAAAAAGAGAGAGAGAGAAAAAATCAGATGACCATCAAACGACACTAATGAAAGCCACGTTTTTAACAAACAAAAGGAGTCAGTTCTTCACGTGAGAGGAAGCAATTTGTAGCACACTTTTCCAGATGACATGTTGGAAGCGAAAAGCTTACACACGTGCAACAGAGACATAAGACAATTACTCTGGACATCATTAAATACACAAATCAAGAGCAGGAAAACTTCCTAGAATAGTCATGAATTGGTAGAAAAAATGGAGGAAACACCTTGTTGCCCTATCCTTCTCCAACCTTGACATCTGCTTATGGGCAGTGCTGGAAGCAGGACACTGGGCTAGATGGATCCCCAGTGTGAGCCAGCACAGCCACTCTTATGTATGATGAACAGCCATTAAGAGGATTATTCAGTGAATTCCATGCTGCAAATGACTGCAGGAATGATGCATTAGCTGATTGCATGAGGACAGACTGCAACAGCTGACTTTTTACTGGGTCAGCAGCTGTACAGCACAGAGGAGGGGATATTCTGTTTCCCCCCACATAACACTGCAGTGCAGCCTTTGCCTCAGGTAGGTGTCACCAGGGTCACACCTGTGGGTTTTCCCAAGGCTACAACTGTGCTGTGCATGGAGCAGTGCAAGAGGAACCGTGGATTTAAGAGTTCTTGGCTCTCCCTTCATTTGATGTTGGAGTGGCAAATACACCAACTGCTGTGCTAAGTTCCCTGGTGCACAGCCAGGCAGGTGTGACATCCAGCAGTGCTGTCAAGGGTGCCAAAGCAGTTACAGAGCTGCTCTTCTTACTCACAAAATGAAATCAATATGGAATCTCTTCCCCTCTGTGACATGCAAAATAGTCCATGGCTGATTAAGACTCCAAAAGACATGCAAGGTACCAAATTATCTGTATTTCTAAGACTAAAACTGTGTGGCCAATGGTACGGAGATCTTCAAAGGCATTTTCTAATTCACATGGTCACAGGTATTTTCATGAATGTTAACTGGATGGAATAACTGATTTTTATTCAGTTATCAGTTCACAGAGTTGTCATTCAGTGGCACAGATCCCTTCAGGAAAAATACAGGAAATTATTTAATGTGAACAGATAAGTGAAAAAAAAGTCTCTTCACAATGCATTAGGCATCCCTTCCATTTTGTACCCAGAAAGTGATGAGAACACCATTGTTAGAAGGGAGAACAATGTCAGTAAATCATGCTAAGCAAAACAGGTAACAAACATCGAAACACCTAGTATTTATAGATGAGTTTTTTGCCTTGGCTGCTATTAGCATATAAATACTGGGTCAGTTTCTTCCTGTCTGCTGTTCTGCCTTGCCATCATTTACACTATACTTTAATAACCACAGTTCAGCAAAGCTGTTTCAGATAGAAGTGATAAAAAGGAGAATCTCCGTGTTTGCAAAAAAAACGCATCGCTGCTTTTCAATATAAAACTAATACTCTATTCAATTCAACTTTCATTTCCTTTTGTTCTCCCAAGACTATTTATATATATGACCTTTTACCTGAGAGCATATCTCTTAATAAACAGCTAAAGGCTACTCTGTTTCACATCAGCATAACCTTAACCTACTGAACTCATCACCATAAAACATGAACAAAGGTCATGAGTTGTGATACGTAAGCAAGCTAGAGATGTGGAAATCCATTATTTTTAGAGAGGACTGCAAGATGGGAAAGGAAATGACAAACATAGTAACAATGCTGTGATGCACCTCTATGTTACCAACTCCATCGGTGGAACATTGTGGTATTTTCCAGGAGAAAGAGTAAAATGTGTCTCCAACCATGCAGAAGGACTGGTTACTGAATGTTACAAAAGGTTAAACTGGTAGTGCCAGGATCAAACAGAATTCCAGAATTTGTAAAAGGTGACAACGACTCCACTGACAGAAAATATTAATCTTCCATGCCCAACCTCACAATCTGCAACTAAAACACCCCTGTGTTATCAACACTGTTTCCAGCACAAATCCAAAACACAGCCCCATAACAGCTCCTATGATGAAAATTAACTCTACTCCAGCCTAAACCAGCACACCATCATATATAAACAGGCAGAGGATTAACGTGTCAGTGACCACACCCCATCTTCTCATAGCTGATGTACAAATAAGAAGCCTGTAGCAGGAAAAACCCAAATTAAACATTTACAAAGTGGCACAAGATTATTTCTCTCTTGCTAGGTTTACCTAACTCCGTATGTATGTGCACAGATGTGTTCAGAAACAACAGAGCTCAGATCAGTTCAGGGGAACACTTTATTCCACCTTTCAGTTTTGAAAACTGGAATCTGATTTATCTATTTACTGTAATATTATTCATAAATGGAAAAAGGATGATCTAAAAGAGAGCTATGATCTAGATATGGGAAAAATCCAGGCTCTCCAGATCTGTATCTCACATCACACTTGCTTAAACTCAGTCTTGAAAAAGCTAAATTGCATTTACAGATCTAAAAATCAAAATACTCACAAGGAAAAATGTTTTTCATGCATGGAATTCATGGTATGTTACTTTCAAAAGAAATACCTGATCTACGGTAAACGAGGGAGTCCTACGTCTCTCTAGATTGTTCTAGTTACTCATTTAAGATTCTCTACACACAAAGAACACACCCCTTTCTTAACGCTGAAACTGAGACGTTCGCTGCTGTCAACTGAGGTCAAATGCTGCTGGGTTCTGCTGGATACATTGGATTTTCAAGAGCGTACACATCCAGACTTTAGGAGCTTCTGGCCCCTTGTGTCCCATGCATCTCATGCTCCTGTTGCTCTCAGACTGCCCTGAGCTCAGTTTATGACAACAAGCTTTGGAGCACTGGAAGTGTTACAAGCACAGCAGAGTGTACCAATCACCTTCTGGACAAACTGTGATCTTCACAGCACCCACAGAGGGGTTTTAAAAAACTCATAGAACTTATACTGAAGTCAATAAGCATTTCACTGCTCTTAGTATGGGAAAAGGAATCAACTTAGTGCTGACTCCTTTAGAATCTCCCACCTTGAGAGTTTTCCAGATAAAGCTAATGGCAGAGGCCAGCAAGAAATTAAATGCCACAGACAGAAAAACCTCTTACGCTTCTTTACTTTGGATCAGCTCTGACTGCCTGCAACGCATCCTTGTCACAAAGACCACACTGACTGCTGATTTATGCAGAGGGGATAATGCTGATCATTTTGTGTAACCTGATTAACTGAATGGATAATTAAGGAGAAACAGAATAAACACTGAGGAATCTAAACAGGAGGAACTGAGAGATTTGTCTTAGTTGAAAAATTTTCACCTTCTCCCCAATCTCCTTTTTCCCCCATGGGTACAGCAAGGATGCTCAGAAACAGCTGGCTACTGCAGAAGCTCACATGCTTATTTTACTGTACACAGCTTCTTGGTGCTGACTCGGATGCCTTCCTTTTGAAAGCCTGAGATGGACTGCTCCCAAGTGCTAAATCACAATGTCATAACCCTCCAAAAAGCAAATAAAAAAACCCCACAACAAAACAAAAAAACAACAACAAAACCCCCTCAAATAAACCCAAATCAATAACAGACAATGAATGAAAAACACTTCAAATAAAACAAGTGCAAGTACAAACCAGGACACACATACGCATATGGATCTTATTTTCCCTTCATTTTAGCTATGTGGAATTATTACGGGACAATGATAGTTGCAATGGGTATTTGTTTCAAGAAAAAACTGTGAGAGCAAAAGCAAAATTCCTAAGAACCTCAATTGCATAATTTATCAGCTATATTCAAACAATTTACAGTATACTAGAAGTATGGACAGCAGAAGAGAAAGGGACATTTGTTATGTGCCTGTCTTTCCTTTATATGCCCTTAAAATCACGCCAAATTTCTTCTCATAATGTGTTAAAATGGAAATATGGCTGGTGAAATTCTAGCAAAACAAGTATCAGCATAATAATTTATTACAGAGTTTAGCATTAGCATATTTGTGTAAATATTCAGGACTGCATTTAGTAACACCACAAGTGACAGATTTATAATCCTGTAAATGCTTCAGTGAATTTCAAGAGCAGAAACATTCTGGTTTAATAATACATACACAGGGTTGTCAAAGCCAGCAGAGCTAGAAGCGCTGGAAAGCTATTTCAAAATTACACAAGGAATTGTTCAGGGTTTTTTTCACTTGTCTTTCTGAATCACAACCTAAACATAATAATCCTGCTCACTCCAGACTGAATTTCCTAAAGGTGAAGGGTTTGGAGGCTTATAAACTTTCCCCTACAAATCTCATCTTGCTCATTTCCTGTCAGGTCACATCTTAAAATGTCATTCTGGCTGAATCACTATACACCCTTACTATAAACATGCCCATCTGCTTGCTGATGGACAACTGCAAAGTGAATTCTAGATGAAGAAATACTAAACTAAAAAAACAGAGACAGACTTCCACAGGTGCACCTTCTCCTCACGCTCTTTCCACCCATCTTTACATCTCCCACATGAACCCACTCCTACTCTTGGGGGCTCCCCAGTCCACGCAGGAGCAAACTGGCATGACTTTCACAAAGAAGGGGACGCTGCACAAAATAGAAATGTTTGCTCAGATCTTCAGAAAGGATTTCCAAAGATTCGTTCCTGCTGTCTCCTGATGGGAGAGAATTATTCCAGTACTGAAAGCTGACCATTAACATGATGCTAAAATGGTCCCAGACATGAAAGAAGAATAAAGGAAACTATCTCGACCCTGCAGGCTTAGCCAGGGCAGTGTAACACGGATTAGAAACGGATGCCTTTTTTCCTGACGTAAATGAGGGGCTGCTCCTGTGTCTGCTGAGTGTGTAACCCTGAGGTGACAGGGAAAGCGACTTATTTAGAGGGAGCCTACCAGTCATGGAGTTGGTGGGTTCTCAGAAGTTTCTCCCAGATCTTGTCAAGGGAATAGTACCTCACACTATAGCTGAGGAAGGGAAAGAAGTATTTAGAAGTGAAGATCTACCTTTTTTCATGGGGGGAAATCAACTGAAATATTGTGGCTTTCAGTGGAGCTTTACAACTGACAGCAGAGGGACTACTCAAGCCAAGATGGAAAACTTTACAACAATGTTACCTTTCCTACCTCTCCTCAGGGACGAAAGGGTCAAATCCTACCTCAGTCTGAATGATCTGCTCAGTGTTAAATGGGAAGGAGCACACATTCCACTTTAAGCTAAGTTAGCCGGAGCACTCCTCCTTGACAAAACAAAAATGCACTTAGGGGTCTTGCCTGGCTGGGATGGGGCAGCAGCGGGGTGCCTGCATGTCAGAAATCTGAGAGCAGCCTTGCACAACGCTGTGCATGTGCTTGTGCTGCCATGTAAAAGTGCAGAGAACTACTCTGCCAACTCATCCTCCCCACTGAAGTGGTAGCTCTGGCTAGAAGACTGGAAACAAACAGGATAAAAATGCAGGAAGGTAATTGCATCTAAAATAAGAATTCTTTTGAAACTATTTGTTTTTGCAAAAATCAGTAAGAGACCAATTTCTGCAGCTCTTCAGGGACTGAAACCTGCCTGTCCAGAGGTCATCAGAATGCACCTACTTTATATTTACAATGATAAAATTGTACATTTATTCACTTGACTTTGTAAGATTGATTTTCAATTCTATTTTAATGTTATATTATGTTAATATTATTTTAATGTTGTATTAATTTCCTAAATGTACTTGCTTTTTCTTCTGCATCAAGTGAACAGGGTATGTATTCTACCACCCAGCAGGGGAGGAATGGGAAAAGCCTTTTGCATTCCTGTCCCAAACATGTGATCAAATCAGGAACAGCACTACGTCCTCATAATGTCAGTGCAAATATTTATGTGCTCTGAGCTGAGTGGTTCTTGAAACCAGAAGTGTTCTGTCAAGAAGGCATTGGAGGGAAAAGGTGAAAATACAACATGAAAAAAATATCTTGTAACCCTGCATGACTAGGTAATAGATTATATGTTTTATCTGAAGACAACACTGAGCTATCAACCATGCTATTAAAGGTGACATGTTACACCTCAAACCAATGGAAGGAATAATTCTAGAAATCTCCCAAGAGCGAGTCTCATAGTAGTTTGCCTGCCTAAATTTTCCTTGACACTTGAACTAAATAAAAATCTTCACTGCCTACCTTTGATCACTAGAGAAGGCCAATTATTCCAAGGTCCCAACTCATTCCAGTTGTAGCAATACATCACTGGCTAGAGCTACAACATGCAGCTACAGTTCAAACAGCAACTCAAGACCTTTGTGTACTAAAGGTCCTTGTTCAACATTATTTCTGTTGTTACCACAGGTTTTGTAACCTGTGGTATTTGTAACCTGTGTATTTCTTCCAGAAGTTTACAATATTGGCAGTACTACAACTCAGGACTGACTAATCATTCATTACATGAGTTATCACTCAATTTAGTAACACAAAAATCTATCAAGATCATATGGATTCACACTAGGAATTCTGTTCCAAAGCAAAATAAAAGCAATGTTGTCTTAGGAATCCCTGACACTTATAATGTGAAAATGCACAATATGGCAGATGTACTGACAGAAAATGAACTGTTTACACACAACACTGCCTAATAAAAAACCAGGTATTTATGATCCTGACAACATGACCACAGAGCCCACACCTAATCAGAACATTCAACCCACTTAACCTATTTCTCCCTAACTAGCAGAGCATATTGATCAACAGAGTGAGACTCTCACTGACCCCTCAATGAGTTAAGATATTGAAGGAAAGCTTGGATCAAGGATTGTAGTAATAGCTGGCTGCAAATGAGACCTGTAAACTCCAACAAACTCCAACAAACTCCAATTTATTTCAGATTTTTAAAAAATAACTCAAACCCTATAATTCTTTTATCATAAGGCATTTCCAAATATAGATATATTTCTGAAGAAAGCACATGTTATACTTCCACCTGCTGGCCACCAAACTGGATGATCATCTGGGTATCATTCTAATGGGTGGAACAAAACTCTTGCAGGCAACTGTCATGAACCTGACAGTTCAATTTCCCATTGAAATAGAAACTATTCCAAGAAAAAATATCATTTTTGTTAAAATTGCACTTCTAAAAAAAATGTAGGTGTTTCCAAATAAACACTTCCGATAACTTCTAATAATATTACAATATACCTGAGCAACGAGCAAGAGCAGGCTTTACAGCCCTGGGATCAAAGCAGGGACTGGAATGCAGCTTGCAGAGATTTCTAGCTGCCTTTTTTTCCGAATTATGATCCACTGAGAAAGTATGCGAAGAAATCCCTTTTACCTGGTACAATTTGTCTTTCCCAATGACCAAGCAACCTTTGAAAGAAGAAATATAACTGGGATTAAGGTGTTCCTTGTGCCTCCTCAGTGCACATACACAACAAGAATGGTAGTTAAACTATCAACAGCCCTACAAAATCATGTCTCTTTTTCCCATCTCTAACACTAATTTTCAGACTCCTTAAAACATATTTTCTTTAAGCTGCCATAGTCTGTACCCGATTCAAATGCTCTTGCTCCTTCTGGAAGCCTGCAGCATTGTGGATTTCCCCTAGCTATGACCAACACAGTAAATAAGATGCAACCTGCTCCACTGAAGCTGTTTTTCCTTTCCAATACGCTGCTCCAACAGAAGCTTGATGCTTCCATGACTTTATCTAATGATCACATATTCTTGTTTTCATTTGACAGCAAGAATAGTGAGACAGGGCTGTGGGTATTTAGAGAAAAATGTAAACATGGAAAAGTAAGGAAGGAGTGAGAGTGAAGGCAATCATGGGAAAGGTAGCAGTGTAGTGACTCAGGGTGAAGTGCTGGCAATACAGTGAGGGATTTGAGGGAAGGGATGATGGAGTACCCCACAAGGAAGTGAATAAATCATCTTACCCTCTTGCTGCTCTCAAAACAAAAGCTAAAAAAATCACTTAAATAAATGCAGCTGTGTTTGGTAAAGGGCAAGTCCTCAGTTTCTTTACTTTCCTTGCCATCTACTCTCCCATGCCACCATGGTTCATGCTTGAACGCAATACCCTTAAAATCTACAGGGCCTCGGTTTATGAGAGCACCGTCCTGAGCATCCTACATTTTTCACTGCTTACAATGGGATTACTTGGAAGATTTCCATCCACCTACCTGTAAATACATCAGTGGCTTTTCCAGAAGCAGTAACTTTGTCTGCAAATAGCTTGCTGTCTTCTAGACACTGTCACACAGGTCATGGCAAATAATTCTCTGAGGCATTTGTTCTTCTATAACAAGACCAGCTTCTACTGTATGTAATGGTTCATGCATTAGCAATCTGGTAATCACTTTTCTCCACTGAATCTCATTATTACCACTTAGTTTTCTCTTCAAGTGTACCATCTCCACTTTATTACACAAATTGGCTAGAACAGGGGGTATCTGCCAGGATACCAAAAAATGTAACCTTTGAGAATGCTACAAAGTGTCCTTTCACAGAGCCACCTGACAAATTTCAAAAGAAACCTTCTTAGTTTCTTTGTTTCATGAAGCTAGATGATTGTACTTCTTGTGTCTGAGTATGTGCCTTGAATAAACTAGAAACTTCCCACCCAAATTAGATTGACAACGAACAAGGTCAAATTTCTGCAGTTGGCTGCCAGCAGAATTTGGAAAGTATCAACAAGGTTCAAAGATGCAAACACAATGTGAGCCCTTGTATTTAGGAATGGCTTATTCCTCTCAAGCAATCATCTGCCTCCAGAGGCAAGGCCTTGGGCAACACTTCCCATCTCACTTGAGTAATTGTACCTTTTAGCCTATCTTGTTGGAGTAATTCTGGCTGTCACCATGTTATTTCACAGCTTGTATCTCTCAGCATCTGTGGGAAATTTCCCAGATCTCCATCTTTGTGCAATGCCAGTTACTACAAAGTCCTTAGCAGTGAAAGACTATCTTGACTTTTGGAACTGGCTGAGGCTTGAAGGAGGTAATCTGAAGCTTTTCTTCTGAGCTCTTTTTAAAAAAATATAGTTTCAACCTGGTTTTGTTACTGAAGTGACCATCAGCAGCTAAACATCACTGTCACTGGCTAGCCAGATCATTTCCACTACCCAGAAGTTACCGTGGCACTGGAAGGCTATCAGTGATTCTATCTCCTTCCACAGAAGCATTTCAGCTGAGTGCTAGTAACAGCTAAAAGACAACTAAATACAGCTAAATACTTCCTCACCTAAGAAAACCAGCAACCCTTCTAGAGGCAGCTGAGTCCGACTCACAGATTCAGCAGACCCTCCCAGGACACACCACACAGATGTTATCAGCTGGTTTCATCTGATTGGCAGAACCAGGGCTCACACCAAACTTCCTGTTCTGTCAAGGTCAAAGACAATATTTTTATAACTTATTTTCTGACAACTTCTATTCCAGACAGTGAAGGCTAAAGTGATTTTACCAGCGAGTAAAACCCTACCAAGGATAAGCATGTAGTTCAACCCTCCCAAACTCAAGAATTCACACCCTGTAAGAGACTGCACAGTTAACACACAAAAAGAAATGAGGCAACTGCAAACCATCCTCATGACCATTTCCTGCACAGACTTGAGACTGTGCTTCCTGCGGTAGAGACAGCACAAGCCAGAACAAGGCACTTTTGGCTGCCCTACTTGTCAGCTTCTGAATTTTAGAACCCTTTGATGTTACACACAAGCCCTCTTCCCACCGAAGGTGTAATACTTCAACTATATCACTTTTCTTTAAGAGCTCCAATGTACTTTCTTCAAAGAATAACTCCTATTTAATGCTTCTCTTCAAGTGCACTCAGCAATGGCTGAGTCAGAACACCTAACTTTTAATCTCAGGTACCTGTTTGAAACAGGCAGACTTCACACAAAGGCAAAGGCTAGGGACCTCACACTGACCTAGAGTACCAAAGTGCATCATCACTGAAGTACACCATAAATGATAACCATGGCAGAAACCCTGAACACTTCTTAAAATTATTCTGCCTCCTCATCTAAAAACATTTAAATTTTAGCAAATATATTTCCTGCATAAGTAAGTCTGCAGCCAACACAGAGTAAGATGTTTAATACAAAGAACTTCCAGACTAGGAATGAAAATTAGCCTATCAGCAGAATCAATGTGTAAACTGCATATCAATCAATAACACAGAACATTATTATAAGAGTCTGCCTTCCATTTATCTAAAAGATTTCTGAATTGAAGCCTGAAATAAGCCTGAACTAAACCTGAATTATTGATTTGCTGTAAGAAAATGAAATATTACAGATACTCACTTTTACCAAAATTATTCCTGTTAGCTCTTCACATACAGGCTTTTCTTCTTCCTTCTTCAAGCCTTCTAATTCAAACAAGGTATTGTAATTTTCCAGCATTTTTGTCATTATCTTGTTGCAGATCTCCTGTTCCTTTATCCCTTCAAATCCAGAGGGCACACTAGAATTGGAGAGATGACAAAGCAGAGTGTTACAGGGACTCAGCATATAAAAGGTCCTGCACAGGGTGTCTGTAACATTTCAGTTGTGGATACAGGCTGGATAGCAGGCACAAGAAACTTTGTCTTGGAAAGGAGGATTGTGCCTATGTTGATAACAACTATCAGTTTGTTTGCAGCTTTTCTTATCGATATTTAATACCACACCTGTTGGCCAAACTACCCTCTCCACAGAAACTAGGTAGGGATCTAACTGAGAAAGCCACCAAATGAGGTGCCACCAACTCTGCTATAAGTTGGTTTTCACAACACACAGTACAGACAGCTCAGGCATTTAGATGCTCTTGTAAATTCAAGAGTCAGTTTACTCCAAAACCTGGTTTGTGATAACGTCAAAGGTACACATGAAGGATAAGTGGAAAAATTAAGAAATCCCACATGCTGAGCAAGACACTAAAAGCTAAACAAGGTCTTTGTCTTCAAATGACCCAGTGCTGTACACCAGATTTTTTAAATCTAACTTTAGTGTTATCATTTCTTTTGAAAGTAGGGTCATAACGCAAAGGGCTTTCTAAAACATGGAGATGGAGGCTGCTTTTTGTCGAGTAGTTCCTAAGCTCCCGTTTCTGGGAGAATAACCAACTACTTGGCTGCTGAGGAAGTAGCTTCTTTTTCTCTTGAAACAGGCCCCTTTGCAGTTTACCACAGACCTCAAAGGCACACAGAAAAGGGAAGACACTGTATGTATCTGCATGTTTCCTAATGTATTTCACACAACTCTCTCATGCAGCCAAAAATGCATGTTATGACAGAGCTCACTGTTCATTGAAGCATCTAGTGACCATCTGCTGGAATATAAGATTTCTGCACACTTTACTGGACAATTTTATTGGCCCCAAACTGACTAAAATTCTGTTTTAATGTGAAAGTACAACCTCTGAAGAATCTTCTGCAATCATTCAGTGTTTCCTATTGTACAGTATTTCCAGCAGAAACACTATCCTCTCAGTAAGCCACAAAGTGGCTGCATGGATGTGAATGATGCTCAGGAGTAATGAAACACTGGGAAGATTTAAGTGAAGAAGCAAAGAAGCCAAAACAAAACAAAAAGTTTCAAGTACCTTTTGGCTGAAGACAAGTGGTTATATGAGAAGAAAATACAACCCAATCCCCCAAAAACAAAACAAATTCCCCTGAGATATTTTACAGGGATGTAACTTGAAAGTAAACCATTGCTTACTACCAAGAGTAAATAAAAATTTACAAATTAGCTACCTACCATGAAACTGTAGCTGTAGTTTATTGGGGCCAGATGTGCATTTCAACAAGAAGGCTCTGAAAGCAGATGGTCCCAGAAATTTGTTGTTAAAAACTGCCTTTTTGTAGGGGTTATTGATCCTTCTCAGTGCTTTATTCTCTGCCATACATCTACATGTCAAGAAGGAGAGTAACCCATTGTAGCAGAATATATCTCCAGAAGAGAGTCTTTACTGCTTTCATTTCAACGTTTAATACATGCTAGAGTAGAAAGACCTGAATTTTAAAGGATTGAATTAGTTTACACTGTAGAATATTGGCAGCTGTAAAAATGTGTCAGTCTCAGCTGATCGATTTCATTAACGTAGAAGCTGGCCTCGGACTAAATAAAAACAAATGGGACAACTTCTACCGATGGATGCGCATGTACACTCAGGCCACTTCACTCTGAACAATGTCACATATTCACTAAAACTTAGTAACTGGCCTGAAGAAAGTATATGTATACAGTAGGCCCATGCAATTACCCTGATTGAAGGAAACCCCTCTTGCCATGCTAAATGATGTGTTCCAGAGCTGGCATGCTGCAGTCTTCTTGCTTGCTACTTCAGGCAAATCCTGACTATTACCTTCCTGATTTGTTACTCCAAAACAGAGTACCACTTAAATAATGGCAGCCCTATGAACCTCATTCCCAGGAAAAGGACTGGAGATGTAATAGAGTATGTGCAAGTCAAAATAAAGACTCCAGATAGCAGAACTTTCACCTAAATCACATCTGCTGGGAACTACAGCCAACACTCCCCTACTGGCAACAGCTAATACGAAAAAACTCTACCTGGCTGAAAAAAGACCCTAGTCTATAATGTTTCCACAAAGCACAAAAACAGCATTTAATTTCTGCCCAAATCCACGGCTTTCTTGCCCTCCCTTCCCCACACTACCTTGTCAGTTAAACCTTATTAAATCAAACCTGTGAAAAGTTCAACGTCCTATTCTGAACAATTCTGTGTGAGTAGGGTGAGATACATATGCAAAATGCTTCAGTCTTTTTTAACACCTCTCTCTGAATGTAACTAAGCAAAGGACTAAGAATTGATTCATTTTAATAGCAATTTAAAGTATTTTATTCATTGCCACCTCTCTGCCACTTTAACAGGCATATTTAACAAAGTTTCTAATGTATTTCTCCTATAATTGCTATTATTAGACCTCAATCATGATAAGAACTATTACACTCTTAGAGCTCTCCATGGTGACATTTTCCTTTCAACAAATATATGCTGAGCTGAAGATAAGTTTATATTATGAGCACACACCACCCTGCCTATTTATACAAAGTAAACCCCATCTGCTGCTACACTGCATGATCTACTAGTTTGACTAGACTTTTCTGAAAATGTGTGTAAAAAAAATAGCATTTTACTTCAGCTCTTCTCATTCTGAAAAGTCACGACATCTACAAATGTCACTTCAACTGACTAGAAAAACCCAGATTTGTGAGAAAATATTCTCTCACACTTCCACACACCCTACTCCTTGGAAATTTTTCACGATCATTTGTGAAGATCTTGTTAAAACATCACAGTATGAAACTGTGTCCATAGTCATGGTTCCCTTATGTCTATTTTCATGTTAATTAGGCATTGCTTTAAAAGTTAGACACACAGTTTACTCCAGTTACAAAGCCCTCAACAGAGGGACTTGATCCCCTTATAGCCACATATGTACAGGTTATTTCAGTAGCAGCACCAGAAGCATCAGTTTCACTACCACAAACACCAGAAGGGTAGTGTAAATCTGCAATTTCTATGGTTATTTCTAGAAGAAGAAATGTTGATAAGTTCAGATCTATCTTAGAGATGTGAGCTGGAAAATTCCCACTGAAGTTATCACAGTGGCTTGCAAAGTCATCAACAGATACACAGCATAGGCAGAGCAGGAGCAAATTCTCTAGTGTCCCCTCCCTTAGATTCCCTGGACACCTGCCCTTCCCAGAGAGATGCTCTGAATGATCTGTGTGCAAAGCACAGCATGTCCACATTAAGCATTTGGAAAAAATGTGCCTTGCCTAAATGAGGCACCAGCATTAACAGTATCTGACGCAGTTAAGAAGGGGGGAGGGCAAAGGTGCATCAGCACTGTGAGTTTCACAGGATATTAAAGACAGAAATTATTGGGGAAGTCATTTTAAAGCAGAAAAAGCAGTAGTTCTCAAATTTAAAACCTTGTTTGGTAATAGGATCAGGCTGTCAACTCTTCATTTCAAAATCTGGTACCTAGCAGCATTTCACACTTCTGCACAATGCCCTACAAGCATGGCTGGCCCACCCAGTGCAGTTCCATGCAGCTCCTGTGCATGCACACCCCACGCCCACATGTTCTTTTTGGGTTCTTCCAGACCAATTGTGTGTCTCCTTCCATATGGGATGCTCAGGAAGGCCAGTCTCAAACGGGTTAAACCACAGCAAGCTCTGTGTCACAGCTTTTACTCAGAAGTAAAGTGACCTGAGGTCAGATTAACTCACTATGAAAGAATTCCTTACATCTCAGGCATTTAGTTAAATGAATTTACCTCAGGGTCTCTGTAAACAAGCAGTACCAAGCTGAATGCAGAGTGGGCTGAATGCAGAGTCTGTATGTCCAGACTCTACTGAGCAGTGCAGTGACACACATGAACATGACTGCACGTGGCATAAGACAGGCATCACTACAAGGCTCTGTCACCATCCACCACACCTGGGAAACCTGCCTCAAGCAGCCAGGAGGACCTGGGAAGTAGTCATGTGCCTATAACGAGCTGAACTGAGATCACTGAACCGATTTCCCCAGGCAGCAACTGCTGACAGTTCCCTGTCACAACAGAGAACCAGGGATTTCCATGTGAAAGAGTCACCTCATTAAGAATTCCCAACAGTGTTTGACCCCAGCCTGTCTGAGATGAAGGACGAACATTACCATTTCCCCAAGTGGCTTTGCAGAAGCAGCTTTCGTGGAATGACAGCACTGTAATCCTAATTTACAATCACTGAGGGCTATATGCCCTATAAACTACTTTAGCTGCTTGCACAGTACCTTTTGTAGAGAAGTACCACAAAGCCACCTTACCATTCTCCCAGGGAATCCTGCCAGAAATGAAGGGACTCAAAGGACAGGAAGCGCTGCATGGATTTTTTTGTTTCCCCAGCCCTAGCAAAACATTTTCATTAGTACCTCAGATGCCCTTAAGTCCCTCTTAAGCTCTTGCCAAGCAGGCTTCAGGCAGCCTTACTCTAGTTCTGAAATGTGTTCAGAGGATCTCCTTCTGGACACAAGAAGAACAACTGGAGATTTTGAGAGCAGAGTTACAGTAATTTAATGAAGTTACAACTTGAGGACTTTACTGTGTCTGTAAGAGATGCGACCTCATGGCCATAACTTGTCCACTTCAGCTGATGAAAGGGATTTGTCCTAATACACCAGTTCACAAGCTGGTGCAGCTGAAAACAGGTACATATTCATGTCTGCAGACTCTGCTGCACGATCAGTCCATTAAGTAGCTAAAGATACAGCAACACTCACTTGAGACAGGTGTTCATCTCAGTCTGTGCAACTCGTTTATATGCTCTGCATCATTTGCAGGCTTAACTCTCACCAGCCTAGGTGAAATGCATTGACAGATACAACTAGTGAGACTTTTCAGAAGTGTTTTATCTCCTGAGATACTGGAGAATCCTGGAGAGTCAACTCTGGGGCACGTACTTGCCTGCCTGTTAAAATCTGTTCCAGATTATTTTCTCTAGCATCAGATTTATGAGCCTACGGCAACTCAGTAATTCTGCTCTATCAGCATTGCTTGCAAAATAATAAATAATACATAAAAATAATAGCACTAATAACTAATAATAAAACAATAGTACATTATGACTGATAATAACTAATAAATAATTAAATGCAAAATGTAGGCAACACAGGTAACAAAAGCAGTTAAGAGCGATGCCACCACAAAGACTTTACTGACTGGCTTCATTTATATGTAAAATCTTTTGCTTCAGCAAAAGCTCCATTTTTCATCACAAACGTACAGCAATAGAATAGTAGGCATTGTAGAGAGTACAACCTACATGGGGAACAAAGGGCAGTCCACAGCCTAACATCCCCTTGCAAAGTACATTCCTCTCATCTCCAAATATTTCAAAGCAGAGGCTCTTCAAAAACACTCCTTGTGATTTTATTTGAGCTGTATTTCAGAGCTCAAATATTCATGAGTATTTAATATGATTATGGATGAGAACATTTATAACCTTGCTATATTATGCTTGATGCTTTAAACTGCCATTATAGGCTTCAGCATACTTATTAAAAATTCCTTTACAGTGCTGGAAAACGCAGTATTTAAAATCTATACGAACCCTGTAAGAAAGGTTACGGCTGCATGCTCCAATTTGCAATATTTAATGTCTAAAGAACAATATTCAGTACTCGGTTTGCCCTCCATCCTGGATGCATATTTGTTTTGAAGACAGATGCAGGATTGGGGCTGCACTGCCTGAAAACAAAGGCCTACCACATAATGTTTCAAAGGCCAACATTACTCACTGAGGAGTATTAAGTCAGTCCCTCTGCTTTCACTTCAGTTTCATATAACCAATCCATGTAGGCTCCAAGGCTGCGAGAAACCAAGGTAAGACATTCACACATAACTTCAGATCAGATTTCAATTTTTTCAAGTTCAGCATCTCTGAAATACCTACAGTTACCCTACAATCTACCATTTTCTTAGTATCCAAAGATAATATACCTTTGTAACCCTTAGTGCAACTTCTGTTACATACTCATCGTACATAAACAACTGCATCTAACTCCAGCATTTTCACTGGACACCTGCATTTGCCAGCCACTTTTGGGGGGATGCAGCAATCCCTCACAACATGCTTTAATCTCTGTTGGAATGAAACATAACCAAGTTAATGAGGGCTTGAATGATGGAGGCCACACAGAGATCATTGTTTGAGAGAGAGCTGCAAATGGGTGCAAATGGATCCTCTGATTACTGTTAGACCACATGTCTTACCATGCCAACCAAAGGACAGGATAAGTGTAGCAGCTCCTCTGATACCCAGCTCCAGAACAGAGAGGAGGAGAGAAAACCCAGCTGGGTCCTCTCCCTTTCAGCACAAGCTGTCAGAGTCAAGCAGAGCCCACACAGCAGGCCTAAACTCAGGCTATGTCTCTACAGGAGCTGAAATTCAGGTCAATGGACAATAACTTCCTCCAAGAGTAACCACACTGCAAATGTTAATACTCTACACAGATTAGCCCAGTGACAGAAAGGAAAACTATTTTTGTTCCTTCATGCTCATTGCTTCTCCAGGGCTGTATTTCTCAATATACTTGACCTTTGCCTTCCATCACAATAAATCTGAACAACGCAAATTGGGAGAAAACCGTGAACCAAATCTCAGATCTTTTTTTGAGCTGTTTGACCTTGCCCTTTACATGTTCTTATATCTTACATCACACTTCATTACAAGGAATGCAAATAGCCATTTTTTCCCTTCTTCTATTCATCAGAAATACAGAAAGCACAAGATAATATTTCCTTTGAAAAGCACCAGTGCAGTTTGTCAAACAGCGAGTAAGGAAGCAGGGGAAGTACTGGATAAGATAAAAGCAATAAGAGTTGAAAGTTTAGGACAAGGGATACATTACAGAGGACATGATGTAGAAAAACAGAATGAGATTAAGAGAATTGAAATGAAGCCTAAATATCTGGAAACTGGCCAAGCAGCAAGATCTATTCAACTGTTAAACAACTTCGGTTACAAAGTAGGAGATACTATGCTTAGGTAGCTAAATTGTCACTAAAAATAGCTTGCCAAAAGAAGTCCTTCACTATCAGCAGATGGGCTTTATCTTCTCTGACACTCTGCATTAACTACACAGACTCTGACATTAATTTTAGACATGAGTGTGAATTTCTGACAGAAAAATCTCAGTTCTTCCTGCTTCAACAGTGCAATTGCTGACAAGTTGGATGCTGAGCCTTCTTTCCCTGCCGTAGAGAAACCCCCCATGCACTCCTCTGAACAAAGAACGTAAAGCAAGAGGAACATTCGCTTCAGCCTCCTGCCAATATTTAATTTCTGCAGCTTCTCCATGGGCTGCCTGCAGCCAGTAGAGAGAGACAGCTCTTGCCAAGGAGGCTTCAGGCAGCCTTACTCTAGCTCTGAAATGTGTTCTGAGGATCTCCTTCTGGATGCTTGGCCAACCAACTAGTTAAGCCCAATACCTAAAAACAGTGCTGCAAGTTCTTTCCTCTCCCTAACAAATCTTTGGTGATACAGATGGTCACAGTTCCAGCAATATAAGACTGCATCCCCGAACGCAGGAGAAAAGGGTATTTGAACTGTTGCTCACAATCTTTGTGTGTGGACCACAAGACTGAACTGTCTTGAAAAGATCGAGATCAGAGGAAACACAGCTGAACTACCAGATGGTGAACCTGAGTTTAAATAAAAATCTACATCTGTAATTCTAACCTATTTGGGTCCTTAAAAAACACATTAGCCATTGGTAAGTGTCCAGCCTTGCTTACACTGCCTCTTTCACCACATGAGCATTAATTTCAACACCCAACATCTGCTGGGTTACACTCACATACAGCCTCATGAGCAGTTGGGTTTTCGGCTTCAATGAACTCTGCCTTTCTCAGTCTTCTGCAATGGAATGAGGCATTTCCATCTCTGTACCTTATAAAAACGCTTATATCTTTTCCATGCCATCTTGGGAGTAGAGATCAGTCATGGCAACAACTATACAGCTTTTAACACATATACTCTGGTTTAGTATTAGGAATGCCAAATGTAATCTGAACCACAATTCTCTGCATTCTACACCAAAAAATATGCACAGCTAATTTTTAAACTCTCCTGAAAGAAGTGATAAGTAAACTGAAGATTATTCTAATAGTCACTTGGGAGTTTGAGTCACAGAGATCTAGCCACTGAATTCAAATTCTTCTGATTTCTTTGTTTCTTCTGAACTCTGCTAGTACATGTAGACAGAAATTCCCAAACTACCCATATGAAAACTAGTTTAAAAAATTGTTTTGCTTTTCCTTGTCAGAAATTCACAGTATTGTGCTTCCAGTAATTCTCATATTCATGCATTCCCATGCATACTACTGTCTTTCGAGCATTTTTTGTTTAGGAGAGGAAAACAATTCTGTACTTTATCTTTCCATACTAACACAGCAAATGCTTTAATCCTGAATTCACCTTTACCATCCACCAGCAACATCTTAAAATATGGCAGCCGTGTAGTCACTAGGACAAGCTTTAGTTTAGGTGTCTCACTTCTGTATATTATCTCCCTAATCAATGGAAAAAGATATGCTCCTTAAAAAGACAGCAGGTAACATCCAGCCTTGGTATGAGGAACTGTTTCAACCCAATTTCTGTTTCCTCTCTTTAAAGAAATCTACTTCTTTCCAAGAGGAAGATCAGGGGGATAGATTAAATTAATGGCTTCATGAGACTAAGTTTTACTAGACAACTCAGTACCAGTCCAGAGCAAAATTTTACAAAGATCAGTACAAATCCAACATTGATACAAGGAATTACTTGTCTCTTCTTGCTGATATCACACATCTTTCAAGACCAGTGACTGAACTAAACTGCTTAGGTGTCTCCCATGTCCGAGATCTTGGATACCAGCCAGTGGGTTCATTGCAGAGGTGAAGGTGCTAATGCTGCACTGCATCACTGCAGTGACTCAACAGAAACCTTCTCACACGAGGGTGTTCTTGCACCTGGAAATAACTGTTCTGGCTACTGCTGCAAGCTCCACCAGCACGTAAAACACGTCTTCAGCACAAGCACCCAGGAACTGTGCCCAATGTAAGATTCCAGTAAAATATCAAGTCCAGTAAGGAGTCTCAAGGGACCAGTGGACCCCCACAAGCTCCAGAGCAGTTTCTGAATACACTAGAAGGACAGAGAGACCAGAATCATCGGCATCTGAGGACAGAGACCAGATCACAAGGCCAAACATGCAGACAGTATGCAGTATCCATCTCTAGAAATTATACAGCACCTGGGTGCTGCATTGGAGTCCTTTTCCACCAACAGCAAAGGCAGAAAACTGTACGAGCACAAGCCTCCTTTCAGTGACACAGTGTGAAGGCCTTTCACTGTTACACTTCTGCTCTGCTACCAATGCAGCAATACAAAACTGATCAACAGTTTAGCAAACAGCAAGAGGAAATGGGAGAGCAACTCCACTTCCATTTGGCTCAAAAATAGCTGCAGCACTGAAGCTTAACATACAGCCCCAGTCACTGCTACCATGTTATCACCCTGACAAACTAGATTTCTGACATCTACATTTCTGGCCACCTGCCAGCAAATGGGGAAAAGTAAAAAGCCCAACTTACTGAAAGCAGTTTGGTCCAAATACAGTGGCAAGATTGCAAAGATTCATCCTGTTCTCGACGTGATGTTCAGCAACCTTTATCAGGAACTGGCACAGGTACTTCAGCAGGCAGTAATGAGCATCAGGCAGTTCTTTAAGGAGTTCTTTCAAGTAACTTTCCTTCTGCATGTCGTTTCTAGAGTCTAGGAAAAACAAGAGAAGAAAAAACATATGTGTATGGTTTTCTTCACTGCTGTCAACTTACTTACATGGGTGAGCAAGCAGCAGGAGCTAAAATTCACTCCTGCTTCTGCTCAGAGACACACAGCTCCTCAGTTTTCCTCAGGGAACATGCATGTTTCTCCTGAGACTCACCCTGGCCACCAAGGGCGCCATTTCATTCTTACCTTTATGCTGCAACCTTTTTCCTGAGCAGATTGAGCAGTTACTAACAGTCAGCTAAGAGCTTTAGAGCATGTTTATCCCCACCTGGCACAGTTAAATCTGCTTTAACTCCCTCTCTCCCAGATCTTCAGATTCTACACTCCTTCTGGATGTCATCCCTAGTTCCCAAGCCCTTCTCATACTATTGGTTTTCCTTCCCATGAAAACCTTCAAAAGTAAGAAAGCAAGAATGGTAAAAGAGACAAAGAGTCTCCTGAAATGCAGTGTTATAACAGCACTACAGTACTTCCTGTGGGTGACAACTGTGCTACATATTCAGGAAGGAGTCTTGCTTATGGAAAATAGACGGTTCTGGCGCTGCCACACCCCAAAACGAGTCAAAATGTGGCCTCATGTTAGACAGAAGTCTTGTTATACTGTACAATCTTCTAGAATTTAGGCATGGATAAAAGCGTTCCATATTGAACTGAGTATAAATATTGAACATCCAAGTATAAAGCAAAAATTGCATCAATTTCACAGATGCTGTATTTATACAGTCCCAGGTGGTGAACACAAACTTGGCCTCACACACAGCTTCTGCTTAATTGTGTCCTGCTGCTGGAATTGAACTCACATGCAAAATTCTTTGCTCCCCTTCTCCATCCTGAAAACACAGTCCAAAAAGTGATTTGTACCCACTTAAGTCTTGGGTTTATATGTCAATAAAAGCAAAGTTTTGAAAACAATTCAGTAATGCTTTCCCTTTATACCAAAACAGGATGTGTCAGTCCTTGCAAATATTAACTTCTACTCTCCACAAAAATGAAATGTTACTAAAATTTTCACATAAGCATAAAAACCCCAAGGACTCTGCAAAATCATTTTCAGACAGAAGATCTCACACCCTAAAGGTTTTCCGCACCAATCTAATTATAAGCAGTGTCCATTAGCATGAGGCCATCTGTGCATTTCTAGTACTTTTTCCTTTATTTATCAGCCTTATGGGTTGCTGGTACTAATGCTGTAAGACTGTTGTGACATAATTGTTTTTTCCTTAGAGATGTACTGTAAGGTTTAGAAACAGTTCTAGTGGTTGGAAGGATGGCTTTATTCCACAGAGCCAAGGCGAGATCATGCTAAATGCTAACCTTCTGTGTTCTCTGTAACAGGCTGCCTTGTCCCAGAGTAGCTGCTGGTTTACCATGGGAATACAGATACCTTCCCCATGCTCAGGGTAACAAGGAATTTTTGCATTGAGAGGATGTTATTGTCCTTAACAAGGAGATTCACCCAGCATTCAGTCAAAACCAAACCTTGCTCAGCCTTCAAGACTCATTTTCAGCCAAGAAGATGGAATAGAATGGGCTGCATCCAAAACAGCTGAGCAAATAGGTGCTGCTGCTCTACTGTATGCCCTGCAGAGAAGACTGGCAGGAAAACATCCCATGGTTTGTGTTGTAGGAAAAAAGAATATTTTATATTTGCCCAACGTTTTCTTGGAGAGAAAAAAAAGGAGGGGAAAACAAAAATATTGGAACACGGTTTAATGTATGTACAAACACTTCAGAAATCTTGTCTTTGTTTTCACCTGTCATTTCCCAGAAATATTCCAGGGCTGCACTGAACAGTATTTTAGGAGTAGAGTGCTTTGAAAAGTGGTTTGTTGTGAAAATTAGCAGTCTATATAAAAATACACGAAAGTGACTCCTGAGAACTCAGCCACTGGGTTGCAATATTATTTATGTTTTACAATCAGACATTTTTTTGTGGCTAATAAAGAGGATTTATCCTGCAAATAGTTTGGCAAACAAATGAGTTTCTTTATATACTTATTTGCCACTTCATACAGCTGAAACCTGAGGGACTTCATCTGCTTCCAGGCTTAGGATTCCTGCCTTACCTGACATGCCTAATACCACACATGGCAAGAAAACACATTAAAGTTTTATATGCATGGTGAATTCACTTTTATGTATCTGTTTGGGTACCACAGATTTAGTATGAATTCTTGCATCACAGCAGACAAAGTTTAAAATGCCAGTCAAATGACAGGACCAAACATTTCAACCAACTGATTAATTATATCCATTTTTCTATAGATAAGAAATTAGTTCCTTCAGAAAAGTCAAATAACAAATATGCATGAAGCACCTGAGAAAAAAAAATCCTACTTGCTTGCTTGCTTATCACAAGCTTTTTTAGAGCTATAGAGAGGATAAAACAATCATGATTTTGCTACTAGCAATCAGCTTGGCAACAGCAAGAGATCCAATTTATTTTATTTCTACAGCAAAATTTCAGGAGGCTTCTGTATTAAATGGAATAACAATAAGGAATTTCAGTGCATTTGTATTTGCACTGATCAAAGTGGACTGTACAGTCTCTGACCTGATTACTAATTATCTTTTTACGAAGCTTAAAACATAACAAAACACAACTAATTTCCATGTAGCCAGAACATTAAAATTCACCTCCTGACATACTTTTCTTTAGATAATAAAGCAACTAGCACAGTGTTTTCTACTACAAATTGCTTGCAGTTATGATAAGAAAAGCCAAAGCCATCTCCCAGAAAAAAATGTACCTCTTCCATCACCAACACTCTGTCATCTAATTAGGGAATGCCCTTGATAACTAATTGCCTCTCTGAGTCTCCCACTGGGGCTTTAGACCGATGGGTACTTTTTCATTCACTGGAGGAATTTCCATCCCTTCCAAACTAGAAAGATGCTAATAACTGCCACAAAACATTCAGAACACAGGTTTGCACTCTGACAACAAACAAAACTGAGTCTGTGGCCTTAGTAGCATTTTCTGGGAAGGATGTCCCTGTTCATTAACCATGATGTATTATGGGTGTGAATCAGCATCAAAAACGTTATTGCAGGGCACAGCCAAACCTTTGTTCATTTGTGTACTTTCAAGAACAGAGACAGATACCACATCATAAGGTCATGAGAAATTACCCTAATTGAAGGACGTGGAGACACTGAGTAACATGAAGCAGCAAGCCCCATTTACTGAGCCATCAAATTCCTCTCCTTATGAAAGCTAAGAAAGAAAATAGGGTTTTGCTCTCTCTCCTTCTTCTCCAGTGAGAAGACAAGGGAAAGAACTCAAGTTTTTCTTCCAAAACAATCCAAAAATCAAAACTAATTTGTTGATTCTTCTGCTGATGACATTTCACGGATTTCAGCTTTATTTTTAAAAACTCCTTTTATAATTTGTGGTGAATCTAGACAGTGACATGTATATGCAGTATTCCAGGCACTTAGTACAATTTCCAGGACAAGTCTAACACTGCTATCCATGACTGTATTTCTTCAAATAGAACAGCTTTTCAACTTATTAGAGAGCAAAAATACTCTTGAGTCACAATAACAACTCATTCTTTGGAGCACTCCTCCTCCTTTTCAGTTTGTTTCAAAGCCAGTCACTAAGATTTACTGAGCTGGTAGCAACCATCAGAAAAACATCAGAGCACCAGAGTGGCTTACACTACTCATGATTTTCAAGCACAGCACCTCCAGCTCTTTTGAAAATTTTGCCCAATATAGCAGAGGGAAGGGGAAAGCAAAATAAGAATGAAGGCTAAGAGGAAGGTGCTGTCAAGACAGACAAAGACATTCAACTTTTTATTTTGGGAGCCTTCCAAAAGTCAAGTGCAATAGACAGCTAAGGCCTGCAAGAGAAGCCAAGCTAGATGTGCAATCAAGAAGGATTTGAAACCATGAATGAAATAGAGGGGATTGGGCTGAAGAAGGGAACAAATCCAGCAGCCTCAGGCCATGTCTAGGCTCAGCAGCCAGAGGACACAGAACAGAGGACCAAGGAAACCAGCAAGGACAGTTGGCACCTCAAAGCTGAACTAGGGACTCTTTACTGAGGAACAAGTCAAGGAGACAAGTGAATAGGACAGGCAGCCCCTCCAATTAACTAGAAACAGGAGTCTCAACAGTGTAGGAGGTACAGACACATTTGTGAGGGTGCTTTCAGTCTCATTTAATTTCAGCATACACCCACAGCTCACAACAAGAGGGACATATTTTCCAATAGTTCATGCTATTTCTGAACATATTGCGTGTCTCTGACATGCTAGAGACACAATCTAATTCCCTAGTTCATCTCTGTTCATGTTACTCCTTCACGCTGCCTGAACTTCACTAAAGATACGGAATTCCTGCAAACAGGTGTGTGTAATTGTTTTGCTCAACTCTCAAATGGTCTGACCCCAAACAACTCCAGTCTGGAAACACTGAAGGCACATTATCACAGTGCCATGCCCTAGCAAATTATCTGTGCTGTGAGGTGAGGAAGAGAGGCTGCTGCTCAGAGTCATGCTACCATGTCTGCATAGCTTCCAGCTGCCTTGCATACTCCCAGACTGGAGGACAGACAGAAAAGTTTGCATCTGTCAACAGCTCTCCATGTGCCCTGGAAAGCTGATCTTTGGCACAGATGCAGCAGGTTGTGCACTGCAGTACCATGGCACCCACTGGGCTGTGGGAGGAATTAAAGCAGTTCTTTCCACCTCTGCAATCTATGGGAAGTGGGACTCCAGTCTCTGTCTGTCAAGAAACAACCTGCTTTAGACACCATCCTTCAGACATGATCCTGCCCCAGAGGGAGAAAAATCACACCTTGTTGCCACCAGGAGCAGAAATGTTGTAAGTCCTCCTCATAAAAAGGCTGTCATCCCAATCCAACTTGAGACACCTCACTCTCTATCATATGGCACTTTGCAGCGCTGTATTTATCCTTTATTCCAACATACTGGAGGAAGAGCACACTTCTTTTGCAACTCTGATGACTGTCATCTGCATAAAAAATCCAGTTCCAAGAGTTCTGCATAACAAACATCATCATCATGTCGAAAACTAAAGTTATTTCTCTAGCTTGGAAATAGCTCTGATAACACTAAAATGACAATAAAAGCCAAAGGAAAAAGTTAAAATCATGTCACAAGAGCCCAGAGAACCATAGATATCTAATGAATCAGATCTGGTGCACTGCTGCAGTTACCACGGTTAAAAGGTCAGCTCTCATCTATTCATTTTCACAGTCACTGCTCAGATAGAAATTTGACCTCTAAAATCCCCCAACACAAGCTGTATTTTTGGTTCTGCTTGTTCATGTAACTCAAACAGCTGCTGGCTACTAAGTGTTCTGTAAACTGACCTGTTGATCCGGAAGGGAGCTGCTCTTTCCCTTCCACTGCCTCCCATCCCTCTCCCTGAAAAAGGCAAGGCTGTTCACAGGTACCAGACAAAACCATGCCAGCCACACAGGCTGTGAGCAGAAGAAGGTATGTAAAATAGAACCCACAACTTGCTGCTGCCCACTGAAAAATATAAATTCTATAGGATGGAGCAATGTCAAGAAGCCAGAGTGACAAAATAGCATTAAACTTAATTAGACTGAGTACAAAAGGAAGACAGAATCCGTATTTCACTGCACCTCCACTGGAGGAGGGAACTAAACAACAGCAACAAAAAAGAAATTTACAGTACAATAGCACTTTGTCCTGATGAAAGCAAGTGACCTGTGAAAGGGGTAAGAGCTGTACGCACAGTTCCTAGCATGTACCGATGTCTTCAGAGTCAGTGATCACGACACAGAGGATAAGGAGTGAAAAGCCAGAAATAATAAACAAGCTAAGGCAGGGACAGCTGTATGGGAGCTGCTAATTTCTGGCTGAGGTTTCTCTAAGTGCAGCCCATTTTGCACAGGTGGGCATAGCTCTGCAGTGAAGCCTCGGCCACAAAAGAGAATGGGATGGACATTTTTTATCCCAGAACTCCCCGTAAAGAGCAGCCTTTATTCGTTAGGCACTGAGGAGACCAACCAACACCAAGGTCACTATCAGCGTGTCCCTGGCCTGCGCTTGCAACACGCATCTCTGATCAACATCATTTACAGAGGGAGGCCCCTCCCAGCTCCCACTGTCACTGTCCTTCTCCAAGGGCACGGAAAGAATGCCAGGACACCACCGCATGATGTTTTATGGAACTGCATAGTCTTGGCGTTACATTGAATATTTATATAAACAAAAGTACTTTAGGATTTGAGGGCAGCATGCAGAGCTGTGTTTCACACAACACTGCACAGGCCACAGACAGCAATGCCAAAACAGCTACATGGACTTCCTGAACACCAATAGGAGAGCTTCTCTCTTTCATAATAGGGCAGATTATTTCTCTTTGATTTGGTAACAAATCTGATAGCTGGCATTGAAAAGGGTTATAGCTACAGGTAAAACTTGCAATTTTCAGTCCAGCTATTTTTAACTAGAAGAATCACTCTCTAACCATTTTTATAGTAAGTAAAGTACCTATGTCTTCTTCTCAGGCCAAGATCTCAGCTGGCTTAAAAAATGCTGATAACAATCCCTAAAAATACACCAAAAGAAATCTAACATAATCCTAAAACAACATTTCCCAAGCAAAGCTTCAACAGGAGGGAATACAGAGGCTGTGACAGAGCTTGTATTTGCCTTCACTGTAGACATGCTGCAAAGTGGCTCCAGATTGAAAGTTATTTTTTAATAACCTGTTGACTCAGAAACAGTTTGACCTACTCTCTTCACAGTTTACAAAACGAACACCCAGGCACACACTCTTCTGGTACCATTTTGCAACCAATACCCTTGCACATACTTTGATAAGTGAACAGATAACTCCTGCAATCCTGCACAGCTGGTTGATCATTTAACTGCAAGCAAATGCCCACCTACCACTTAAGCTAATCTGAACACCATGAAAGTCATCAGTGCCTTTCATAGCTACTCATTTATGCTGTATTTTCTAGGGCATGAAAAACCCTTCAAGTTTTCTTCAAACTTTACAAAAGCCTTCCCCTTGCCACAATAGCCAACTGGCATTTTCCAAATAAGCCTTTCTTTTCCCCCTAATCAAAATTATAATGGAACTAAGCTGGATCTTATTGTGAAATAAAGGCAAACTTAGCTATGAGGACACATCACAGTTGGATGGATTTTTCGAGAACTGGGTTCATAGGTTACACCAGTAACTTTATTTGGAAACAAGAAATTTTGGTGAGTAAATCTACTAAGTGAGGATATCCACCTCATTTCCCTAGAAGGTACTGGGGGGATTTTGCCTTTCCTGTGGGAGGCAGAACAAATTAACCTTTCCACAAACAGCACCATTCACAAAGAACGTCAGTAGTTCCTGGTACTATACACCAATATGGCCTTTGTGGGGGCAGAGATATGGAACAGCAAAGGTGTGACCTATTTATTTATTATTAATTTACACTTAAGCTATGATTTATGAGAAAAAACATAATTAAATACACCTCATGAGTCAGACCTGGTGAAATCTAAAAGACCCCAAGGAAAGCACAGCAATGACCAGAAAAAAGGGACTTTCTGAAACAATAGCACCTTCCTACACAACACTTCCTGAACCCTATCCTCATGCCCCGGACAACTTTACTAAATAGGGAAGGTGTTTGACACAGCTCACATACAACCTACAGCTGAAATGTCTGCACTCAAGGTAAAGCACAAAGCTCTTCTCCAGTGCACCATCAACACTCTCTACAGAACTCAGCACCATCTTCCACTAGGGATGCATGTCAGAGAGCATGTTCCTCCTCTGCACTCTCCTTTACCCACTCTCCTTGCAGCTTCTTAGGAAAACAAAGAAGTGTTGACTGCCTGCAGCAAGAGAGATGAACTGTCAGTGACCCACATGGTCAAGGAACAGGGCCAACCACCACTTATTCCACCTACTACCACCAGATACAGATGAATTAGATTGAAACTTGCATAACTCTCTTTAAAAAGATTTCTCAACTTTCCACAGAAGTGGTGTTCTTTCCTACAGTTGATCCACCACTTGAAGGTAGATGAGGGGGTGTGAATAAAAGAAGAAAAGCAATCTTCCAGGTTGTGTGCTATGACAGGGTATAAAACATGAAGTCTGCTGCTACTTGCAAACTGGTTCTTTTTTTTGATGGACAATCACATTACTTAGTGAGAAGCAGGAACTTTGGAAGTGTATAATTTTGGCCCAACTTGACAAGCAGATGAAGTTCTCACTTCTCTGAGTCCATTACAATGAAACTGCCAGAAACCATCCCAGCAAATAGAAGTAAATCTATGTCCTGAAGAGACTGCAATTATTTTCTACAAGCATACCCAAAGAAACCAGCTGACCATTTTACTTTTTATTCAACAGATATAAATGGATTAGAAAATCATAAATAGTCCAGACTTTACCAAATACATAAGAAACATTTTTCTGCCTCTTCTAACAGAATTGCACATCTGGGAGCAGGTGAGAGTTGAAGCCAAAGGAAATGAGGAATAAAGTAAGTAAACTAAGACACCAGTTATCCAGAAAGAGCATTGAAGGACAGAGATTTTACCTCTCACTTACCCTGGTAAAGCTGAATGAACCTGGGATATAAGGCAGATGTGATAATTCCATCTGGCAACTCTCTCAAAAACAGTTTCAGCAGACTGGCTGCTGAGTACACATCACCATCTTTAGCGAGTTCCACCTCCTCCCCACGCTCGTACTGCAAGCGCAGCTGCTCCACCATTTTCATGCTGCCATTCACCCTGAAGAGACCTTCCTGTGTCATACCTGTAATTATATATTGATCTAAGATTGAGTTGAACTGCCATATCCCAGTGACATGATGAAACAGACATTCTAGTTTGAAAAACACACATGTAGTAATACAAACAAGGGCAATTAATACCACCATATAAAAAAAATACACTACTTTGTCCCTAGAAACCCTCTGTAGTCAGGTAGTTGGATTATAATAAATAACAAATACTAATGACTTGAGGCCTGGGATACTCTTTTGAGAACCCACAACACAGCAATCCCACTGAGTTGTCTCACACCATGGAGAAACTGACTGACGCAGCCACATTTTCCATTGGTATATTTCAACAGAAAAAGATCCTACAAAGGACTCTACAAAACCCTTCTGTTGTTTCATTTTTGCAAGTACCCCAACACCTTGAGCAGGACTGCCATGCTCACACATGTGACTACTTCTAGCTTCACGTTCCAGGGTAACAGGTTCTTATCTGTGACCATCATGAGGCAAGAACATCTGAATATATGCTGAGTGCAGCAGTAACTCCACAGTGAGTTCTGCAACTTTATGATAGCAGGAAATCTCAATAAGCAAATAATGTTCCTTGGATAGCAGAAAGCCCAGTGTTTCACAATGAAAAAGAAATGGTATCGATCACTACAGGCCAGACACCCCACACCCTGTAAAGGAGATGTACAAAACAGGAGGCTTCAACAGAGGAAGCCAGATGAATCATACTAAATTGAACATCACTTTCTAGGCATTTGTTACGATTCAAAACCTTCTGTGAAGAGCCTAAAACTGACTTCTGTAAATTAATTTTTCTCTAGAACACTTGCACCACAAAAATTCTGCCTTTTCTAATGCTGTGTCTATAGACTCTGCTTGTTTCTCCTCAGAAGTGTAACACTAAAAGGACCAAAATACGTATGGTTTCCATCAGTTCAGACCAGACATCAAGGAACTGCAATCTGACAGAATGCTTCCAGTCCAGGAAATCAATTCTGAAACGGCAGAGTTTGTAAAGAAAAATAATCTCTTTTATTGGACCAGAAGACAAACTGCTCTAGTAAGGGGAAAAAAATGGACAAGTACTCAAACATTTTACTTGACTAATATGAGATACTGCTGGCAGAGTTTGTATTCCTGCATTCACAACAAAATGCATTCTCATGTGACATGCTGTGCTGCCATCTCGAGGGCAGAAAACACCTCACCTCAATAACGATTTTGGTTTTTGCAGCACTAGGTGAGAAAAGGACTGTCCTCACTCATTTATGGAAATAAAGAGAGGCTAGAACATACTGAAAACAGTAATTAGAAACTAGTAAATACAGCACAGGGAAATTTGGTGTCATCTATAGATTTGGAAATAGGTAGCTTAATACAAACTTAGTTTAAGGATGTAGCTGCCCAACAATCAGTTCAGCCTGGGTGTCTGGGCCTTTGTTAAAAATGCCTTCACAGTTAACTTTGCCATTAATTCACAAAACAAACCTTACACAGACACCCATTTCAACAACTTTTCATATAAGAGGGTATCTTTGAGATCTTGCTTGCATTTTTGAGACAGAGAATGGCCTTTATCAGGGCCGGATAATCAACTTGGCATTCAGAAGCCCAGCTAATCCTGCTGCAGAGTAGAAAACTTGGCTTGTTTAGTCCATATTTGGGACACATTCATGTGGGATTCCAATCTTTTTACGGAACACAGAGCACAGCCCACAACTTGCAGTCAAGAGTGTCTGTCAGTTTCTGGTTTTCATTAAACCCTAAATGATGGAAAGCTTTTTCCATTCTTTCTCTTTCAGTGTCCTAGCAAGCCACTTTAAGGCAGGTTGAAGTATATCAAGCAAGATGCTGCTCTGTAAAGATAGGATCATGTTTTAAATTTGCATTGTACCTTAACCCAAGCTAATTTTCAAGCCATATTTGCATCTATGAGCTTCTGAGGATCTATCAAGGTACAGTCACAGAATCTAAGCCTCTGCAATTGGATTATCCTTACTGAGTAGCTAAAAGAAAAACCTTAGGGTAAAGCCAGATGCAGCTCCTTAGAAGATGGAATTACCACCACAAAACCTTTTCTGCTGACCAAATGCCATACAACACACCTGTGCACCAGTGGTGCTCTAGGTTTCTGCAAGGAGATGTATTTCAACAACAGGAACTAAAGTTCCATTAAATGAATGCAAGGAGAAGCTAAGAATTGAACACCTACTTCCTTGAGGGGACTAAGAATAACTAGAATATATCTGAAAACATGTAAGAACTTGGATTCCTTTTTAGTAGTATTCTCTGATGAGACATGTGTGTCTGTGACTACCTCTACACAGAGAAAGTGTTAAAGACAAATGTTCTGCAACTGGAAGATGACACAAACCTTCACAAATGGAATACATTCCATTTATAAACTGAACAGCTTATTTGAGTGTGCTGCTACTTAAGACTGTAGTTTACCTTTGTAAAGATAGTAAAAAGTAACTTCAGCATCAAGGCAGAAAAAAAAAGAAGCAAACCACATACGGTAACATTCTTTCCTGTGGTTAGTGCCACAAAAAAAGACAGATTCTTCCCTTTGAAGAGTCTTACATAAAGAGTGCTACTAAGGAGAAGTGACTCCACTAAGCTTACCATGCTGGGTGAGGTACTCCACTATATTCCACACAACTATCGGGATTCCATTTTTGCTCAGTCCCTGCTGATGGAGCTCCAGAAGACTCACACCAAACACCTTTGGGCAGGTCGTGTCCCTCTGCTTGTTCAGTGGAAGCACAGCTATCTTTTTCATGTCCTCCTTCAATCTCACAGCTGATTTGCTTGGCTTAAAGGAACAGAGAAAAAAAAAATCCATGCATTAGTCACATTTGCTGCAGAAGGTTGTGTGATCACAACACAGGCACATCCATCAAAACCGGCTTCTACACTCTGGCATAAGGGTTTAGCTCCACTTCCTTTTAACCTACAGGAAAAAAACCTTTCTAAAGTAGGAAAGTAAATATGAACAGAGAAAAAACTAGAAGAGAAACAAGAACGTAGGTAAGGGAGAAAGAGAGACTTTTGCAGACAAGCTCGTTACTAGAACAACAAGTAATTGGGAGTAAGTAAGCAGGAGAGTGCTGTTGTTAACTCATGAAACTCACATGGGTTACAAAAGCAACTGGACAAACACACACAATCCCAATACACCACGAGTAGCTCAGCATGTCTCCAGGATGCCTGTCAGGGCAGTACTCTGGAGAAGGTTCTCTACACTCTTCTTTCAAATGCTGTTTCCTAGGGATTCATTTTGGCCACTGTCAGGTGATATGGACCCTTATGAAAGATTTTCTGTTATGTTTAGCATCTGCTAAGTCTGAAATTTAATTACTGAGGTTTTAAGGTTAGAAAGGGACTATGTAATCTAATCACACATAACAAGGGGGGTGGAAAACCCACTGCACAATAAACCCTTAATCCCGTAGGTTCTTCTGGAGGCACAACATTCTCACAAGTTTTGAGGTGACAGAGAAACCATGGGAGGACAGTCAGTAAAACCCAGGGGAATAAAACAATACATGAGTAATTTATAAGATTGATAATAGGCAGGAATCTTAATCAGTCTCCAGCGTTGCACATTTGGGAAGATAGTTCAAGGCAAAGGAGCAGCATCACCCACCACAGTTGTGATCAAACTCAGAGCCACTGCTACCACAGAGTTCAATCTTTTTGTTTAAGAAATCCACCACTGGCATAATGTTTACAAAAAAACTTATTCCTACTGTGTTTCATTAACAAACTGGTAGTAGAAACTGTACAAAATGAGAATACTGGATACTAACACAAAAAAGCGCTCAGATTCTTGCCTGAATCTTGACACTTCACTGTGTTAAGGCAGATTTTAGCGTGGCATACATATTTTATTTTATTTTAAACAAACCTTTAAAATCTCATCACTTGAGACACAGTATTTTCACTGTAGTCTGTAAGCAGCATGAACATCTGCTATGCTGCTATTAAGCCTGACTGTCCTTTCAGATATAAAATGATCTGGCAGTTCACTCACTTGGCTGTGCTTTTCCCATTAAGCAGTTATTTGAAGCATATGTGTGCACTATAGTCCCAGGTCCTACACAACACTTGTGTGATATTCACGAAAGATCTTGTTTATATAAACATCACAAGTATGCTTCATTATTTGTGAAACAGAACTGCACTATTGCATTATTGTGACCATCTTATAAATATTTACAATGAACAGTAGATGCACCAGTGTTTGAAGTAAAATTTGACTGACATTAAAATACCACATCTCTTTTAAAAAGACATGTTTCCGTTCAGGATTAAAAGAATAATAAACAGTATTTATTCCAGGCAGACACATGCCAAGGGAAAAATCATGTAGACTAGGTTAAATTCAGAAGACAGCAAAAATCCTTTGAGCAGTTTCTGAGCAGCTGTGATGCTCAGGGAGCTTTTCCAATTAAGGCCTTCAATTAGCCCCACAATCTCGCTCAGTTACAGGTTTTCAGACTGTTTCAACATTCAAAAACCTGAGTCACTGAGTTAGGTCTACTTGGGGAAACTCACTGTTCAAATCTGCATGAGAAGACATTTGTCATGTTCACAGAAACGACAGAGGAAATTTTTGAGCTTGTATTCAGGTTCTGAAGAGACTGTGCTAACTAGGAACAAAAAATTATGTGGTTATCCAAAATACACGTCTAACCAAAATCAAAATAAAGCCACCCCCTCAAAACAGCTCTGAAACAAAGAGCTCAGTGTTATGTTGCCTTATAGACGGAAGATCTGACTTTACACAGGGAAAACGTGTCCAAATATTAATGCCACTGTTGCTCATTTACAAGACTGGGAAAGCAACTTAATCATCCTTGCACGATGCCGCCAAAAAGTGCCGCCCAGACACTTAGAAAAAAGCTATTTATACGCCACGGGGACGCACTTTTACAGCTCATCCAACAACTTTAACGCAGGGAACGCGGCAGTTGCTGAGTTTAAAAAAAAAAGGGGGGGGAGCGGGGGCGGGAATTAGGGAAATTAAAAGAAAACCGCCTGGAATCGCCTTTTCTAATCTTCGCCTCTTCCAAACGAGCGACAGTGGGGAGAAGGAGAAAGAATGAGAAAGAAGGAGAAAGAAGAAGAAAGAAGAAGAAAGAAGAAGAAAGCAGGAGAGAACAGATGGAGAGCGCTCGGGACGAGAAGGCGCCGGGCCCGGACCGGCCCCGCCAGGGACCCCGGCGGAGGGCGGGAGGAGCGGGAGGCTGATCCAGCCGCCATCCAGCCGCCCCCGCTCCCGGGCTGCGCTCGCAGCCGCTCCGCCCCGCTCCCGTCCCCGCTCCCATGCCGCCGCCAGCCCCTACTCACGCGTACGGCCAGCGCCCCGGCCCCCATGCCGGCTGCCGCTCCGCCCCGGCCGCCCGCCCTCGCTGCTCCCGGCGGGCCCCTGCCGGCAGCAGCCCCGGCCCCGAGGTGCCGCCCGCCGCCCCGGCCCGCCCCGCGGCCCGCGGGGGGAGCGAAGCCGGGCCCCCGCCTCCCGCCAGAGCGGCCGGGAGGGCTCGACGGGGGCGGGTCTGGCTCCCGGAGCTTGCCCGGGTCGTGGCGGCCGGAGCGCGGGCGCCGCGGCTGCAGCGGGCGGCCCCCGAGCATCACCGAGGCCCCGGGCCCGGCAGCCGGGACCTGCCGCTCGCTACCGGGCGGGGAGCGGAGCCGCGCCGCCTGTGTGCGAGCCTGGACTCGGGCAGAGCCGCTGGAAGTGCCGCCGCGGAGCCGCTGAGCCCGGTAACGTTAGCGGGGTGCGGGGGAACCGCAACCGCGCCCGCCCGCAGGGAGAACGGAGCCGGGCAGAGGGCCTGGAGCCTGGGCAGCCGGGCCACACAAACCCCCTGTGCCACGACACCGCCAAGGGTCCGCAGGGCAGCATCGGTGCGACACTTGGCCTGAGTCTGCAAAGCGTGAAGCAGTCCAAGCATTGGCCCCCGTTATGGTTTTCCATCTGGGGATATGTTGGTGAAATAGGGAAAGGTTAAAGCGGAAAAGTGGAGGGGAGGACACCCCACACAGTTAGCGACTGCCAGCAGTCACGGCATAGCAGTGGCAGGCAGAGGAATGTATTCCCCCGTGCCCTTCTCCCGGTCACTGCCGCCCGGAAGCATTGTTTGTCCTAGAAATTCAAATTACACTTCAAACCAGAAACGGGGAGTTGTGGCGTTTTACCGTTTTGTTGTTTTGTGGGTTTTTGTTTGTTTGTTTGTTTGTTTTTGTTTGTTTGGTTGGTTTTTTTTTTGTTGTTGTTGTTGTTGTTTTGTTTTTGTGGGAGAAAAGCGCACACACAAACACGCGCTTATTTCTGTATCTCCTCAGATGTAAGCTCCGCTCAGCAGGGCCTGAGCATCACGGTAGGAGGGAAGGTCTTTAGGAAGTGCCTCTTAGAAATACTTGATTCTGGCACAGGGACAAAAGGAAGCCTAGCCAAGTAGAGAAAAGGAGAGGATGAAGAGCAGTCTTTTCCATGTTCAGTTTGTACTTTCCTCTCTAAGCCACTCTAACCTGAAATTACAAGTTTCCCAGCTGGTGAGTTTACAAAAGTTAGACTTAGCATTGATGTTTCAATTTCACTTTAGGACTCTCAAAGTGAATTGATATAACATCCTCCCTCCTCTATCCCCCTTTACTCTAAGCCTCTAACTTTTCATATGAATCACACACAGCCCTTTTCTTCTTGGTCCTAATTGCAGCTTCACTGGGAAAACCAATGATGTGCTTCAAACTGTAATCCAGAGAGGGAACGATGAGAAAGTGCAACTCCTTGGAGACTGCAATGGAGGGTGAAGAGTTCAAAGATGAACCCACAGCAGTGAACAGCAGCTATGACATTAAGGCTTTCATAAATGTATGTTGAGAGGTAGCAGGTACATGCTCATTCTATAAAAAGCAAGACCAGAAATCAAGTATTAGCGTCTGTTTATCAGAGCCTAAGAAGCCACACTTTCTGTTAAGCCACTGGAGCACTTGGGGCTGTGACATGCTGGTAACTTTTCTCTATGTTAATAAAGACACTTCAGTACCAGCCTAAAGTCTTGAGAGAGCTGAAGGCCAACAGCTTCATTGCTTGTGTGGCTGAAGAATCACAACCAGACTGAAACTTCCACAATTTCCTCTGTTCCCTCCTGACTTTTCCACAGGGCTCACAACCTCTGTGCAGGGCAGAGAAAGATTTACCTGAACTTTTCCTAACACCTAGAACAGCCTAGAAGTAAATGGATTCCTTCCTGTACCTTCCACCCTTCCCACAGGGATATATTTCTGTATATCCTGATCTTCTTTTCCTCCCTGCACTGAAGCACTGCCCTTCAGGGTGACTGTTTAAAAAAAAGGTGTGATGAATGGGGAGCAGCAGTATGTACTTCTGGTGCTGCAGAAATCAGCCTAGATGCTGTGGTATTTTACTCTAGGTTGCACATCGCTCAGGAAACCTTCACTATTTTCCTGCAAAAAATTCAGAAAATACTTAGAAAACAAAAAATCAGAAGCAGTCATGCCTATAATGGAAAAGCAAAAAACTCCCCAAACGCAACAACAAAATCACACCTCTGCATACAGCTCCCATTATGCTATTTCATGTTTTCTGGCTAAGATGTTGCATCAAACAGCTGTCTCTTCCCTTTTTGACTCCTGAGGAATTTTATACTGCATGGAGAGAACAACTGCAGGATGAATATTCATGCAACTTGTCAGAAAATATGTCTAGAGCCATGAGAGCTCAAATCAGAGCCAATACATTGTGAAAAACAGATGAAAAGTCAGTGAGACCCACAAGTTGTGTATTGCTGGCTTTTATGATAATTCATGCCCACCTACCTTGGGTCACAAAGCTGTTTCCTATAGTTCTCAACTATGCTGTTGTATTTGTGTAAGAGTTGCTTGATGGCTTTTTAACTTTCCTATCTTTTCGGGGGAGCCAACAGAATATATTCACTAGCTGAGATACACCCCTCCATCACGTTCTCTCTACTTCCACATAATTGCAAAATGCTAATGTAAAAGCATTGTAAAGGACAGGCTGATAAAATCATGCAATGAATCAAAAAAGGAAAAAGAACTTTTTTCTTCCCTTCCACTTGTTTACAAATAAGGCATTTAACCTCAGATGTTGAAACAACATTCCCAGAGGGGAAGAACAGCTGGGGTAGTGTTAGAAGTTCAAAGGAACTGCCTCACCTCTTCTGTGAATGATGCAATCTATTGCTTTAACCTGATTATTCATCATTTCCACAGTGACAGCAGAATTCAACACCCATTTCATAATAGCCCACATAAAAGGAGGCTGCTGTGAAATAAATGATTGCTGCCAGCTCTGGCACCCTTGACCATTACCCTGTTCCCTCCTGGCTAGCCCAGGAAGCCAGCTGCAGGATACTTGCTGTGACCTTCCAAGGTGTGGTCATGGGAAGGTCAGCCCAGCTAAACATGGGGCATACTCTGGTGAGTAAAACCTGGCAGCTGCAGGTGAGAGTAAGAAACAAAATAATAGTCCAGAAGCAGCTGGAAATTGCCAGACCAACACATGAAAGGGAATAGGATTAGGTTAGATATTAGGAAAAAGCTCTTTACTGTGAGAGCGTTGAGATGCTGGAACAGGTTGCTCAGAGTTGTGGATGCTCTGTTCCTGCAAGTGTTTGAGGCCAAGTTGGATGGGGCTCCAAGCAACCTGGTCAGTGAAAGGTGTCACTACCCATGGCAGGGGTGTTGAAGCTATGTGATCCTTGAGGTCCCTTCCAATGCAGTACATTCTATAATCTGGCTGAGAGATTTGTCCGTCATTGAGTAACTAATCAGAGTTTCTCATCCAAAAAGCAATAGCAAGACACTTTTTCTTAGAGGAAAAAAACCAGCATGTCACAGAAAGCATGTGATTTACGTCAATCAAGACATCTATGCGAAGATTTTGGAGTCAAAATAAGGGTGACTTTTCCCAGGATGTTGTTCTTGTAAATGAATTAAATAATTTAAATCTTTAAAACTAGTATTAATAAGGAGTGTTGTTGTTGTTGTTGCTTTTGTGAACAAATACGTGGCTACTTTGCACTTCTGCATGAAAACCAGAAAGTGAAGGGGACTAGAATCTATCTCATTTTCCCTTCATTGTGTTGTCCAAATGAAAAAAATCACCAAAATCCACTAGGCAGCACATGGAGGACAGAAGATTAAACCCAGCATTTTTGACTGCTCTTTTACTGAAAGATGGGGCAGGGATTTGTGGTGTGACTCTTTTCCAATGTAAACTCTACAGAAATGGCAGGCTGAAATTTTAATGTCTCCACATCACCTTTGCCCTTCAAGGCAGGGGAGGATGTAGGAGAAGGAGAAATCTGATTTGACAGTTATGATTCTAAAGGAAGAAAGCAAATTGTTGTTCTTTAAAAACTACAATTTGCAATTTTATCAAGCCTGAATAACATTGTTCTGCTGCTCAATATTATCTTGCTATTTATGACACCCCACTTTCTTTATACAAAATTTTCTTAAGAAAAGGTAGTATTTGTTGGAGGCACTCATTACTACAAGTGACTTCTCTGAATGTAGAATACTCTGAATGATGAGTCATCACATAAAACAGTACTACAAAAGGAATCAGTGGTGATAAAAAGGAAAAGAGGATTTATAAATAAATTAATTTTTATTCTAGATCAACAATAAAAATGCCCAGTTCCTACATTTTGAAATAGTATTGCAGGCGGAGGAGGGTGATTAGAGCTATCCACAAAGAAACCAGTGGTCCCAAACTGGTGATGTGTCAGCTCATAACATGGATGATGAAAAATGGGATTTTGTAGGCTCAGGTCCCTTTTATCCTCCCTTTGTGTGTGCAAGACTAAGTGAATGCTGGCTAAATGAAGGGCTGAGTATGCTGAACACTTGCCTTTAGCTTGGAAGGAATGGGGGGCTTCATTACAACACGCAGAAAAGAGATATGTAATATTTATAATATTTTCTACCAAAACCTTTCCGGGACTGCCTATTGCTGTGTTACAAAATGAAGCCTGTTAATCATTTCAGCCAAGCTGCCACCACTGCCAGCTAAACATCAGATCTGCAGGGCCTTCCCTGGCCACATTTTAGCCTGGATTTCTTCCCTTGGCCACTTGGGACAGAGCGTTTGTAGATATTTGATGACTCTTGAAGTTGAAAACAGAAAATAAAGCAGCTTATAGAATTGATTTAACTGACTCAATCAATAGCCAACTATTATTTGACTAATCATTAGCTCACTAATCTCTACTTAGTGACACACAGGTATTTTTAGAGAGAAGTTTGCCTCTTGCTGTTGCTGCGATGATTTAAAATTTGACATGGATTTGCAAGGAGTTCAAATTGTTTATGGCCAACTACATCACAGAGGTGTTTTAATTTCAGCAAAGATAAGAAACAGGTTGTTTCTAGACCCCAGCATCCTTCAATAATATAAAATTATTTAAGAATTAATGTATCTTGCGAGTTTGCTGGCTTCAAATAATAGCAGCAAAAGGAGGTCCCTGAGCGGGCAAGGATCGTGGAGATTGAGTCCTGCGGGGAAAGAAGCTTGTTCATACATAGCCTAAACTCGGGCTTGCATCCCCATCTTGTGGCAAAAGGGGACGGGTGCAAGGAGCTAAAGGAAAATCACACCGTGGCCGAGGATAACCCGCAGTTTCACAGCCAACCGAGCAGCAGGGGATGCATAAGGAATGTCCTCGGCTCGGTAACTGCTGCCATGCTGGTTCTAATCTCACGCCTCATCAATAAAAGAGACTCAAGAAAAATCTGGTCTTGGTACAAAAACCAAAACAACACCAAAACAACCCAAAAAAACCCAAAAAACCAAAAAAACCCAACCAACTAACAAAACCGAAAAAACCCGCACCCCAAACTAATACCACCCCACATATGAAAATACTTGTTTCTAAAATCTCAGCACAACTGCATTCCGAAGTCTTTCACTTGGTGTAGAAAGTGCCTCCATCCCAGCACTGTGCCAACCAGAAATGTGCATGCCATATTTTAGGAACAACATCCTCAATCCCATTTTAACAGGGGAAACCTGAACTTAATTCCACTGATTTCACGGACTGCTGGTAAGCTTTGGGTCAGGTCTGTAAGTAAAAACAAAGCAAAAAAACCCAACAAACACAAAACCAACAACAACAACCACCAAACAAACAAAAACCTAGAAAGCCCTGGCAGAAGAGCTGTTGGCACACTGCTGCCCTGGCAGTCCCAAGAGGCTCATTCATTGGAGGTTCTGATTTTTAGCTTGCACATTGTAATACACCCACTGCACAGGTTGTTTCACCTCTGAGACAGACATATTTCAGTGTGGTTAGTATTTGGGCTGGGTGATGGATGTGGTTCACAAACTCGGAGCAGGGAAGAGCTGCACATTTTTTTCCAAAAATTATAGTTGTGTGTTTTACCCAAGATCAGTGTCTAAGACATTTTATAAAGAACACAGAAATCAGCTGAAATATGGAGACATGAGAAAACCAGGGCACCAAAAATTGTAAGAAGCCTATAGGAGAATAACAAGATTTCTCTGGAAACCCTGTGAGAATAATGAAAAGCTTTTCGAGCAGATAATAAATGTTTATCCCTTCTTTCTCTCTGCATCTCAGTCTTTACCTCAGGTTATGAGTCAACCTTAACAATTTAACTGTTAAAGAACAATAGCTGGAAAAGAAGAGAGAACACCATTTCTACCCTATCCCACAGTGAGCTACACTGTCCTAAACATTATGCGTGGTGAAACACATTTTTAAAACCAGGCAGATCCAGGCAGCAGCTGGCAGGACTGCAGCATGCTTAAAGATATGTGGGATCCCAATGGGACCAGATGAGCGTGGCAGCCTGTGCTGCTGTTCAGACACACATCTGGGAATATTAATGGGATGGCTACACTCTCCAAAAACCCTCAAAAATTTTAGTCTCTGTTTCCTGGCCTAGATAACCAACATCATCCAGCCTCTGTGTCTGGCTACACCTCTGTGCCTAGTGCAGTCCAGGAACCCTGATTTAGATGGATTGAGACCCCTCTAGAATCTGCCTGTGTATGGGGCAATGTTGTGTGAGCTCAGATAACAGATGCTAATGAGGCAACCTTAGGCAGAAGTGAAGATTTTGGCTTAAGTCAACTGAAAAGAGAATCTGAACTCTTGAATCTGGGCTTGACTTTGTGAAAATGTTGCAACACAGCCTACTGTGTTTGGGATGCCGCTATTTGTAGAGTTCCAGTCACTCCAGGCAACTGTCAGAAAGCAGGGGAGAGTTTCCAGCATTCCCCAGGGAGATAAATGAGGTAACAGGAATAAAAATGGGAGGACAATAAATGTGGGTGGTTTTTTTGCTATCATATTTTGGTAAAGGAAATCTCTCCAGTATTGCACATCAGAAAAGGTTCATCTTTCAGTGACCAGCTACACATGACAGGCCAGGTTGGCTTTTTTTTCCTGAAATATCATTTTTTATGTCTATGAGCTTAATCTTGCAGCCTGTTTCAGGAAAAGCTGGCAGCTTTTATGTCCCCACTGCTGCCTGCCTAGGGCATGGCTGGCAGCAAAAGCAACACAAGGCACTAGGGGCCAGCTGCTCAGAGCAGTCAAGATTTTTTGTTCTTCAGTAATTCTGTTTCTCAGTGCCTCTCTGCACTATAGATGTAATAGCAATTTTGCAATGAAGGAAGTATATCCACAAAACATAGACCTTTGCCATGATTGTTGCAAGTTAACTTGGTGGCCTCAAAGATGAAGTACCAGCTGTCAAATTACAGTCAGAGTCATTCACCCCTTTTAAAGTGTAACAGGGAGGAAGAAGTACTTGCACATGTCTCCCAACACAAAATATTGTGAAATCTTACCCACATTGGACCATGGCTATGAGTATTGATTCTTCTGTCAGAAAACTTTGTTTTTGTTGACTTCAAACATTGCAAAAGGTACAATATGAGTAGAAGTTGCCTCTGAAGAGCCAAGCCACAGAGGTAACTGAAATCACATGCCTTATTGCAGGGTAGAATGAAGCATGATCAATAGGAGAGAAATGCGTAGGCTGGGACTAAATAAAACTTCCCTACATTTGGCGTTTTGTTGCCTTGACAATACAAGTCTGTGTAAATAGCAAAAAAAAAAGAAAAAGTCTCTGAGTACCAGACTGGATGGAGCCACATCTGATGCTGGGAAAGGATCCTGCCCATTAATTTGTATGAGCAGAGAAGCCTACATGACAGGATTTGGTCATTGAAGACAAACCACTCAAGAGGGAATTTCCACTCAGGCTCCATGGTGGAAACATAAAACACTTGTATTAAATATGACCCTGGCTTTAGGAATTTCTGCTCTATGAAGAGTTTATCATACTCCACAAGGAGGGCAAAAGTCATCCTTCAAGGTAAAGCTCTGAGTCCATATTGTGGCCACCCAGCTGCTCTGCAGAGGATAAGAAGGAAGATCATGTGTCAGCTGTTATTGCCCTACAAGTTGGTTTTAATTTTATTTTTAATTTATCAGGCCTTTACCAAGTGTGTAAAATAATCACTGACAGTGAATGGCATTTTACAATTGATTTACTGCAAAAGTCAGCATCCCAGCTGAAGCCAGCTCATACGGCCTTCAGAAAGCAAACTGTAACAAAACCATTGATTACGTGTTCAGGTTGGAAACTATGCATCCTGGAGCCAAGAAAAATTCAGTCAGTCCACCTTTTGTGAATCTTATTTTTTCCAGGTTTTACAGGGCTACTTCACTGTCTGGAAAGCTAGTGCCAAAAAGAGATCTAGAGCTCAGCAGAGCATCAGCAGGGAAAAAAAAGTGTTTTCATCAGAAGAAAATTTTTTTCTTTTTAGTAACATGCTAGCACACACTATTTTGGCTGAAAATCTATTATTTCAAGTCTGAAATTGCCCCACCACAGCTCATGGACATTCCAGACAGATGATCACTGCTCCTATCCTTTTCTTCAGCTCAAACTCCAGGATCTGTTTTGGCTGCAGCATGATGGTGAGCCCTGATGAAAATCCTAGGATCTGTGATGAGGTGTGTTTCCAGCTGAATCAAAGAAAAATCAGTTGTGCTGTTGAAGGTATGGCCATAAGCTCCCTCACAGTGCTGTATTCAGTCCTGCTTCATAAAAGGTTAATCTAAATGAAGACAAGTTCAAGAAAGAACCAGTAGGATCAAACAGAGAGGAGAAAATTCAGTTTGATGTTGGAAAATGAAGACTGGAAACAAATATGATTGTTTACTGCTACAGTATAATAAACTCCAGAGAAAGGAGAGAGTTGTAATTTATGGAACAACATTAGCAAAAAGTCAAGCTGACCTATGTGGCTTGTGAATAACTTTAGGGTGGAAATAAAAAAAATATTTAAAACCTAGCCAAGTTCTGGAGTAGTCTTTTGTATGGAGTAATAAAGGCCAGAAACCTAACTAGGCTGAAGGTGGATTATATGATGGGAATTTTGCTGCAGTAGGAAGCAGTTCTGGAAACCCAGCAGATTTTTTCCCATCTGTGGTTGAAGGGGAGGCCTGACAGGGAACACACATGACATTTGGATCACATTGTTTTAAAGGAACTGAGTTTCCAAATTGAAATTTTTTTTTGAGTTTGGGACTTTCCCTTTTTCAGCTAAAGAAGACTTACTCATGGGAAGCAGATAAATTCCACAAACACGCTCATTTAGTCAAGAAGATATTTCCCACTGAGAAATCATTCATCTGGAAATTTTCAAGTAGCCCCTGCACTAACATCTGTTTGTGTGCAAACCCCTTGGGCAATGGCCTCCTTTCCTTGTTACTTCAGTGTCAAACACCCTTGGCAAGACAGACAAATAAAGAGTGACCAGGCAAGGGAAGTAGAGAGTCCATCCAGCTTCTGCCATCTCCCCTTTCCATGGGCTGTCCGTGAGAGGAGAGGGCAGGGAGTGACCCTGATGCATTCAGACAGCAGCTGGGTTGGAGCAGGGAATGCTGCAAAGATGTGAACCATATGATGAACCTGACTACAGAAAACTCAAACATCAGCTCTTAAGTAAATAAAGCTGAACGAAAGGGTAAAATAATAAATAACAATGAACTATTGCTTTCAATAAACCAGCCAAGTGTTGTGTCAGATGAAACAGGAGGCATCTCAGGAACCCAGCCCATAGTAAAAATCATGTAATTATTTGAAAAAATAATTATATTCCAAGAGGAGAAAAAATGGGATTGAAAAGCTTGGGCTTTTTTTCAATGATTCCATTACAAAATTGTTCTATTTAAGAAGAATTCAAGCGTTACCCTTTGCAGCAGAACCCTTCTGTCCTACCTGCCTGTTCTCTCATCCTGTGAGTCACAGAACTCTGTATATCTTATACATGTGGAATAACAAATTTTCTTCCTGGAGAAGATTAATCCTTTGTCAGGTCTTCCATATTTTTGTAGGTGGCACATTTTTGCCACCTACAAGTCTTTTGGGAAATGCTGTTCAACAAACTTGAGTTAGCAGAGAATTCAGCTCAACTCTTTCACAAAGCTTTTTAAGAGCTTGATTATCAGCAAGATGTGCATGGGGTGCTCAGCCACATTCATTTCATGATCTCACAGTGCCCAGAGCTCAGGAGTTCAGAGTACAGTGCATAATTTTGGTTTGTACCCCAGCTCCTTTGCAATGTCAGCTAGCCAAAAAAGTAAAAGAATAATGCCCGCATGCATAGACTCACACACAGTGTGCTTCCTGCTGCAGGAAAAAGAAGGATTCTCTATGCCTGGGAGTTTCTGTGGGGAAACAGTGGAAACAGAAGGTCTCTTCCAGTGGGTCCTTGCTTGTCACAGCCTGACCAAAAAAAAGGACATGCACAGATCTCACTCAGACATGATTGATTGCTCCGATTTACCCTTGTGGGTTTTGTTGCATTTTGGTTTTTTTGTTTGGGTTTTGTTTTATGGTTTTGGTTTTTTTCCCACAGCCTTCTTTTTCTGCTGTAGCTGCCAAGTGACCAACTGATTTATTGTCCTTGCTGGCTCAGAGGCTGTAAGGTCATTTTTACTGTATGGCTCCCACACAGTGCCTAATGATTTGGAGTCGCAGCACCCTTGCCTATAAAAGGGAACATAAAGCAGTGGGAATCACTGCCGCTTGCTGTGCCTGTCCTGAGTGGAAACAGGATAGTCTCCATTAACAGATAATTGTGTTTACATTTCACAGCCCATAGGGGTATTAAGGGTCATACAGGCATCAGACAAGGTCAACGAAAACAGCATAGTTTGGAGTAAATGAAACAATTAGAAAGCCCAGTTTCCTTCAGCAGTTGTATTGACTGTGACAGGAATGGAGCGCAATCCCCATTTCCCAGTGAGGTATGGACGGATCCTGCAGTGCCCTTTCAGCGAGGCCTCCATATGCTTCTTTTGCCATTTTTGCTCCGAGAAGAATGAATTCAAGTACCCTGTAGATGCATATAACACAGCAGTTCTGGCACTGGGAATGCTAAATCAACAGTGAAAAGCCAACACAGCATACAGAGGTACATAACAGCACAGGATCACGGCGTTGGCATGCATTACTCACTCCTGTGTGAGGACTTCACTGCACACTCACCCCCTTGGGATCTATCTTCTTGAACCCCATAGAGGTGGGTCAAGATTCAGAAGAGGAGAAAGCAGCAACAGGGTGATTTTCATGGCCCATGTCCTGTTGTGAGTACTTGCTAATAATTGCTTACACTACAGAACACAGCACATAATGGCACATCTCATCTATCCAGCCTCGTGGGTTTGTCCAATCCATACTCTGTTCTCTCCCTACCCAAACAATTTATTCTTTTCCTACTATTTAAAGTGGTGTGCAAAAAGTCACTCCCCACTATCAGCATAGAGGTCTTAGAGAAAATTTACAGGTCACTGCTAATAGACTGAAGACATTTTCGCCTGTCAGGAGTACAAAGTAGAGGTTTTGAGCTTGCCTTGGAGCAGCTAAGCTGATCTTACAGAAACAGGCACCCATCAGGAGCTGAAAGCAAACCCTCTCCTTAGGAGAGCAGCACCAGGACTCTGCCTGCAAGCTCAGGGCCACAGGGAAGAAATCCCCTTTATCAAGCCACCCTGATTCGTGGGCAGCCAAATTAATGGCGTGAAGGCCAACAGGTCCCAGGATAATTCCAATTAAATGCATTTGTGTTTAAGGACCTCACAAGATAGCAGCAGAGGGACTGGAGAAAGGTACTGAGCTGAAAAATAGGCTGTGTGTGCTGTTGGGGAGGAAAGGAAGGTGCAACATGAGGAAGTAGGGAAACTGAGGTCTTGCCAAGCCCAGGAGCTACTCAATGACAGAATACCCTCCTGTTGCCTACAGTGAATGTCCAAGTGCTTCAGCAGTGCTGAAATACTTCACAAGCACTTGTCAGTGGTTTAGACATGTTGAATCATAGGTTAACCAATTAACTGATGAGTACAAGTAGGATCTCTGACCTTCCCAAGACTAGGGTGCTTGTTCACATCATGACTGCTGCCCCATCAGACTGTTGCTACAGTTAAGCCAATAAAAACACCTCTGTTTTTCAGCCAGCTTCATAATTTATATTCAGACATAGTCCTGAGTGTTTTGTAAGCACCTGAATTTTCTTCTCCTGTTTCATAGTAGAGATGAAGCTGTCTAATCTTGAAATCCAGACAGAATTGGTATGTTCTTCAATTGCTCGATGATTTTGCTTGGATTTGCTTTTTCTTTTTTACTTTTCTGTTTAGCAGATCTTCAAACTGCTGGGACTCACCGACTTTCCTTTGGCATAAATTTATACAACACCTCCAAGTTCTGCAGTAAAAGAACACTGTTTAATCTACATCACTCAGAACTGAGGAGGAGCTATAACAAGGGTTGTCTGTATGGCTTTAACTTGACCCCAAATGCAGATGCATCATTATACAGTCCTTAATGACACAATTACACAGTCTTTTTCTTCAGAGAACCCCTTGGCAATTTACCACATGAGGAGTGTTTTCATCTTTGCTGCTGAGTGTCTCACCCTGAGCCTTGTGCTGGACAATCAGGCTGGCATATTTCCTGCAGAAGATACAGTCAGAGGAGCAAAAGGGACCAACCCTTCTGTTCATCCCACCCCAGCCCTTGCTCTAACCACAATCACTGCTGAATCCAGTCATTTGCTTCTGCCAGAGTCTCGAGAGCCTCAGACAGATTAGGTTCCTGTGGTTGTTGGCTGAGGAAGGGAAAGAGGTAATTTTCATGCCCTCCTGCAGGGTTGATATGCTGGTAGGCTCACACCAGTCTCTCCCCCCTAAAATCCATGTCCATACTCCAGGTGTTCTTGGCTCTGCAGTACTGGAAACGACTGCTTTTTTTCCCAGTACTCATTCCCATGTTGATGCTGACCACTTATTCTGTTTCCTTGCTGTGATTTTTTTTTAATCTTTCAGTTCCCTGGGGCAGAGCAGTGTCTCTGTGAATTCTGGTGAGCAACTAGCAGCAGCGTGAGAAATTGAATTCCTCTTAAAAAAAATTAGATTTCTAAGTGAGACATCCTGTCCTGGAACAACAGGAAAAAAAAAAAAGCCAAACAGAGGAACAAGAAAAGTTTGTTCTTTTTAACAAGAGGGTAAAGCTGGAGTGCATAATAAGGTGGTTCCTTTCCAAAATCAGGGGTGGGGCTGGAGCATCCAGAGACCTTCAAAACACTCATTTTGGGATAAAGCTCCCTTTTTGTGGACTAGAAAAGGAATTATGACTCTGCAGGGGAAAGTGGTCCAAAGTCTCATGGTATCCTGGGAGGGGAAAAGAAATTAAAGATTGTATAATATGCAGATTGCCATTAATCTGACCTGTGCAAAGGACAGGGATCTTGTCATCCCCCAATGTTCAGGCAGCGCTTCAGACTATGCACTGTTATAGTCTCCTATTTAAACATGTAAATTGTATTGTTAATAAAATGCACAAGGGCTTGTATCAGCTCATTATTATATTTTGGGCTAGCTGATGAACAGATTAAATGCTCTAAGAGATCTATTGTCTCCTTATCTGTATTGCCTTGCCTAGCTTAGTATCCTGGACCATCCCCTGCTTGTACCTTGGGGGTGGGAGAAAGGGAATGTTGTGAAGGTTTTTCAGAGAGGCAGACACAGTGGGTTGGCAGGGAGGATGAGAAAGTGAAACTGGCCCCAAATTGACTTAAGGTCTAACAAAGGTGAGTGGAGAGGACTTGGGAAAGTGCTGGAAGAAAGAATACTCCTGGTATTTGTTACCAATTCAGATGGGATGCTTTGGTGACACACATCTAGAAAGAGGGCCCCAATAGCTTTGAAACAGATCTGCAGAGCACTGACGAGAGACTGGCCATGCAGACTCCCAGCAGATTGTCTGCCTTGAGAACAGAGGTGCATGCAGTGCCTCTCTGGCACCACTGCTGCCAGGAGATGAGGAGAAAAAACTCTTTAGGTGCCCTTTTCTCATTTTACTAATTACCTCTGCTATTACAATGCAGATCTTGTGTCCTGCTATGCCGAAGGCAGTAGATGGTGCTATTGATAGCACTATTAATGCATATGTTAATCAAGTAAAAGTATCTCTAAATGAGCAATGTTAAATGCTTGTGTTTTCCTCATATTCATCATCTCAAGGAACCTTAAGGCACTTGCAAAAATTTAAAACCTGCATTTTTTTGTCAGTTCATGTTCAACCTCAGTGCAGCCACTCTTGTGTGAGCCCACAGAGCCCAGCTCCAGAGAGAAGACAGAAGATAGCAGACTGATGGTAAGTGGCAAAGAGCCATGTTACTCCAAGTCCCACTGAGGCTTGAAAGATAATTTCAGGAAGAAGGATGCAAACAGCAAGGCTGGAATCTGGCAGGGCTAATATAAATCAAACTAATCTCTCAGTTTTACAAGAGAGCCCTTAACAACTTGAGGTCAGGCTGTCATCTCTATTATCTCTTGGGAAGAGCTGTTCTCAAAAGCCAGCACTGATTACCTTGTTGGCACATGGTAGCTCCTCTACTCCTTCTCAGAATGGGGACTTCTGATCTTGGTGCCATTACAATAATTGACTGTTATTAGTCTCAAAGTATCAGATTTGGTAAAAGCCATGGTTCCCAGGGGGGAAGAGATGGTGCAAAGATACAGCTCTTGCCGGAAACAATTTACAAATGCAACTGCTCCACCCTGAGAAATTAAATTACATCAGCAGTATCACAAAGCTGACAACACTAATTTCTGACTCCAGATCAGTCATATTTCCAGGAACAAACTCAACTCCCTTTGAACCCCTTACCAAGTTGTCATTACAGTCACAATCCATGCATCCTAACAGAGATGCTAACAAAGGAATGGGCCAAAATACACAGCAAAGTGTCCCCAAGGATGCTGAACTGGCCGGTTCAGCAGGACACTCAGCAGTGTGGCTTTGTGTTACCAGGCTTTGTGGAAAACATCTGAGGCCTCATAAGACCAAGAGTCAAATTTCTATAGTTGAAAGTGTCAGTGCTTATAGGAAAGACAGCTCCTTATCTGTGAAAAAGAGGTGCTTAGAGTTTAAGTTTTTCTGCATGTCTTAAGTCCTCTGTGTTTCAAAGTCAGTGTTTCAGGATGTATACAGCCATTTTCCAAATGCATCCAAACACACATCCAGCTCTGCAAGACACATACCAAGCATGAGAACATCAGTCTGATCCAGCTCCTGGTCCACCTTAAAATCTCCAGTATTTTCTATAATTTTCCTTTGTAACCAGCAATTCTTTACACTGATCTCTGAACATGTACAATTTTGTACTCTGTTGATGTCTCAGAGAAGATTTAAATAGCAGCAGATTGTGTTTGAAGCATTCCACATTGATGGAAATTAAAGGTGTATTTCCCAAATTCTTAACTTTGGGCATATGATCCCAAATTACCCCTATTCAGCAAAGGGATAATTCGTGTATTTGCTGTACTGCTGCACAACAGCCAGATGAGAATATAAATTGCTCAAGTGATATTCATGAGATTACATGTTCTCTGAAAAAAAAACCTACAAGAGGGATATTACTTGGCAACACATATATGAAGGGAAAGAGGACCTGGTGACAAAGAACATGCAAGACCCTGAGAAACAGTGTGCTTTGTCTCACTCTTTACAGGTTAGAATACGCTTAAGTAATCCAAGACCGTGAGACCTGGAAAACTGAAGCAAGGAAGACTTAGCTGTGGTGGAATAGGATCAGGTTGGGGGATATTTAAACAAATTGGATATTAATTCCATGGGCTCTGATGGGATGCACCCACAAGTGCTGAATGCACTAGCAGGTGGTCACAGTGGGGCCAATATTGGTGATATTTGCAAGGTTGTGTTCCTTGGAGGAGTTTCCTGAGGATGAGAAGAAAGAAAATGCCACTTCTGTCTTCAAGAAGGGCAAGCAAGAAAGAGGATCTGGGGAAGTACAAACTGATGTACAGAGTGATGAAGAAATTTGTAAACACACAAAGGACAAGATGATGGAGTAGTCAGCATGTATTTCTGAAGGGATGATCATGCCTGACCAGATAATGAAGAGATGACTGGTGAGCGGAGGGCAGGGGATGTTGATTATTTGTTTTGTGGACTGCAGTAGGCTTTCAATTCTGTTTCCCACAGCACCCTCATAGACAAGCTGAAGAAGTACCAGTTAGGCAGTCAACTGAAATTGGTCTGAACTGCCAGGCTCAGAGTCATGATCACAAAATACAGCTGTGGCATGAAGCCCAGCTGGAAGCCATTCACTGGTGGTGCACCCCAGCAGAGGATGCTGAGGTCAGTACTGTTAAACATCTTCATTAATTATTTTGATGACAGGGTGGAGTCTACCCTCAGCAAGTTTGCTGATGACACAAAACTGAGAGGAGTGGCTGATACTCAGGAGGGTTGTGCAGCCATCCAGAGGGACCTCAACAGGCAGGAGAAATTGGGCTGACCAAAACCTCACGCAGTTCAACAAGGCACAGTGCAAACTCCTGCATCTGGGGAGAAACAGCCCTACACATCAGTACCTGGTGGAGGCCAAGTGTTTGTAAAGCAGCTGCACAGCAAGGGAAGTGGGGATCCTGGTGAACACTAAGCTGGCCAGAAGTTATCATCGTGCCCTTGTGAAAAGGCAGCCCACCAATTTCTTCAGGAGAAATTACAAGGAGCATTGCCAGCAGGATGTGATACTTCCTCTAGCACTGGTGGGACACATATGGAGTGCTGAGTCCAGTCCTGGGCTCCCCGTACAAGAAACATACAGATTTACTGGAGTGAAACCAGGGGATGGGCCAGAAGATAATGAAGGGAATAGACTGTCTGTCATACAAGGAGAAACTGAGAGTTAGGACTGTACAACCTGAAAAAGAGACAGCTGAGGGAGGAGCTCATCAATGTGCAAAAATATCTGATGTGGGGGGAAGGGGTAGAGAAGATGGTGCCCAGCTCTTCTCAGTGCTATCCAGTGACTGGACAAGAGGCAAATGGGCACAAATGGAAGTACATAAAATCACTTTCAACCACAAAATCAGACATACTCTTTTTCCCCTTCCTGTGAGAGTGGTCAAACACTGGCACAGGTTCCCCAGAGAGGTTGTGACCTCTCCATCATTGCTGGTACTCAAAACCCAACTGGACATGCCCTTGAGAAACCTGCTGTAGCTGACTCTGCTTTGAGCTTGGAAGTTGCTCTTAACAGATGGTCCAGCAGCAGCTGCCACAGATCCCCTGCTATATTCAGATTTACATTAAGATTTTTCATTTTACTTTTCCTGGTGAGTAAAATACAAGTTTTAAAGCATAGCACTGTAACTGCTTTATTCAGCTCAACCATGAAATAATGGTCATTACAATACACTCAAGATGAAGGCACTAACAGCCAATTATCCTACAAGTGGTGGTTTTTGCAGAGCTAACCTTTTAGTCTTTACTATGTCTTTTCCGATGCTACTCATGTGCTTACATTAGAATCTAAATGGACAGTATTGGTTCGAGTCTAAAATATCTAAATAAAAGATACAACCTAGCACAATGGAGTTACATCCACTTTCTCTATTTACCAATTGCCTGCAAGGTTACAGGAACACTAAAAACATCCACTCTCCTGCAAAAGTCCTTTCTGTTGCCAGCTGCACTAAGGGCTGCTCCATAGTTTCCTCTTTTCTCACAAAAGCGGCAAATGCATTTTAAACTTGCAGCAAAAGCCAGTGAAACTCCCGGAATACTTTTGACTCCTCTAGTGCAGGCTGAGTCATATTAGCACCAAGATGCTGGGAAGCCTGAAACACTCTTAGAAATGTTGTCTCTGTTGGTGAATCAAAGACTGAGTTATCCAGGTCTGACTAATTGTCAGTCTTCTACAGACCGAGGAGATTTGCTGACCTGCCTCACCATCCAGGGGAAGCATTAAAATGATCAAGTAACCCAGAACTGCAGGAAAGAAAAAAAGGTAAGTTGCTGTGAAAAAGAACCGAGTATTAGTATTTGACAGATTTTAATTACTACCATCAAACTCAGTCATATTCCAGTCATGCCAGTCCTGTTCAGACCTTAATTCTAACATCTTCCTGGTTTAATGGTGGACTTGGAAGTACTAGGTTTACAGTTGGACTCTATAATCTTAAGGATCTTTTTCAGCCTAAATGACCCCATGATCTGTAGTGTAATAAGTGCACACATACGTTATTATTGTCAGTGCTAAAGTTTGCAGCAGCAGAGGCATCAAATTAGTATCTGGGCAAGCCCTGCATTAGCAACAAATTACCTCAATCAATATTTACTTCTCCAGGAATCAAACCCAGGCACTTCTACAGGCAAACAGAAAACAAGAAATGTTGCTAACGTGTACAGAAAAGCCAGTCACAAGGGAACCATATGAACAGCTCATTTTCACATTAGGAGCTAACACAGGAGTCATCCACCACTACTTATTGCTGAATTGCTCATGATTTTGCTATACTACAGCCACAGAAACCAGATGCTGCAAACAGTAGCTCTCACTCCTACCCTGTATAGATGACCATCCTGCAAGGAGACTTCATCTGGTACTGGCAACGTTGGTTTCTTGTTTGGAACCTCAAGCAGTGTTGAGATCAAGTCAGTAAAACTGGTTTTCTGAGACCTTGGAGCTCACAGGCCAAAATCTGTGTTGCTGTTTTAAGCTACATTTGACTTTAGAAGGTATTTATTGTTGTGAACACTGTCCTCATTTTCCATTTAGTTCAAAAGAGAAGGGAAAATTTGGAAAAATATCTGCCAGGTTTTGTTTACCTTTTTTTTTCTTTTTCCTTCTGCATTCCCAGCAATAGAAACAAATCAGAACAAAAGGAGAGGCCAGGCTGAGCCCCATTCTTGCAACTGGGACACAAACGTGCTCATTAACCACATGCATTGTAGCCTGACTCTGCTGACAACACAGAGCAGAAGCTGAATCACAGCTGAGCAGGGCTAGGCAGAGCCTGGGTTTGATGTAGTAGGCATTTGTGGAGTCAGTCCAGCAACGTAAAACCTGTTTTCTAACTCTGCATGTCAGGAGTTAACAGTCTGAGTGGAACAACGTGCCAGGTACTAAGTGAGAACACTGCTGAGGTTCACAATAGGAAACCAACACAATTTCTGATCAGTACAAAAATATCATCAGTGGGGTTTTTTTCCCCCTTGTTGATTTGTCCCAGAAAGTTTTAACCTAATTTTCAGCTGGTCATTTATATAGAAAGAAGGGTAAGATTACAGTGAATGAAGAAGAATTTAGAGAAGCATTACAGAGCCCAGATGTTGCCCTTTCACAGACTACAAAACATTACTTTACAGTATTTGAAAGTTCAAAGTGGCTTTGCTGTTATAGTATTTTACCACATCCTAATTACAAGTTTTGGAATCACTTAGATAGTTGCAAAAAATCCTAGAGGTATAAAAATCAGAAAACAGAGGTAAATAGTTTATATGTGTTGTCATGAAGATCATGGCATTTCTAATGATGTTTAAATATTTAGGATAGACAGTACTGACACAAAGTAACTCAGTGGAAAACAGAATAGGAATAGATCAGATTATTACTTTATATTCCCATTGGACACACTTTGCACTGAACCATGAAGTTAATATCTTCTTATCAATGCTGATTTATTACCACTTTTGCCTGCAAGAGTGCACGTATAAAACGTTAAATCATAGTAATAATTTGCCCTTTCAACAGCCAAACCAAGGGGCAAAATACCAGGTTTGGATGACACTGACCTCCCACAGCTGCTCTCAGTTATTGATGTTATGTGAACAAAAAGGGGAAAAGTGGGGAATGAGCAGAACCTCTATAACCTTGGAGAGCTTTTGCATCAATCACTTCACAATTTTAAATGCCAAATATTTAAAAAGCAGCCATGATGGTGTTTACACTCCCAGCCTACTGCAGCCAGTGTCTCTGTGGCACAGTAAGCAGGAAGAAGCTCAGTATAAAAGCATTTGGAATGTGCATGTAAAAAGTGACAGTATTTAATGAAGTAAAAACATTGCCTCAAAATGATGCTGGAGGAGCACAGCTCTTGTTTCCAGGATTGGAGGGAATATTGAAGCACCACAAGATTGGACCTGTAGAAATTTTAGCAGTTCTTGATATCTTGTTTGTGTAACTCATTTGCCTTTGTCTAGAAAGAAGAGTTCTTAAATACCTGCTAGCTGTTTAACATTTTCCTGGGCCTCAAAGTTGGCATAAACTTGTTTTTGATGGGTATTTTTCTGCTGGGAGTTTAGAGAGAAAGACAACGTGCTCCTTAAGGAAAAAAAATCTTCTGGTATCAGTGGAAGTCTTGCCAGTGTCTTCAAAAAGGCCAGGATTTTGCAGTGATCTAAGGGTATAAATATAAATACTGAGCAAAATGTTTGGGTCACCCCTCTTGTATTCATTTATGGCCTTTCAAGGCCCTTTCTACCAGAAAGAGTAGCATTACAAATTAATCTAAATACAGCTGTCTGAGACCTCAGTCTCAGCATAGTGAAATGCTGCCTGGTGAAAATAATGGACTTTCTGTTACTTTTGCCCTCCTTAAAATTGCTACTTTCATGGTACAGTTTCACTGGAAGACATTTATTCTTTATAAAGATTTGGAAAACGGGAACAAAACTAGGTATTAAAGCATGGGATAACTTCATTAATTCACTGCAGGGAATGGTGCAGAGGAGACCCTCACAGCTTATGCTTTAAATTCAACACTAAAAAGACAGTCTCAGCTTGTCCTTTTAAAAAAAAGAATAAAAAAGCTAATCCACAATGACTTGTCAAGACTTGCTGGACTTCCTTTTGTTCGTCTCATATATCCCTGAATCTGGGTACATCTGAGGAGGTAAAGATATGCTATTAAAGCCTTAAACTAGCATATATGCACTCATCTAATTATTTCTACATGTAATATAAGGTGCAGTTAACAGTAAATTTAAGAAGAATTGAAAATACTGCTCAACGCTAAGGCAAGAGTGGACTTTTTCCTTCTCAGTGAAACAAACTGCAAAAAATGGACACTGATGATCAAATAATGTCACTGCAGAGTGGCAGTATAGTACAGCCATTAAATACTCTTCCACATATCATCACAGATGACAGCCACTTCCCCTGCAGCAAGCTGAAGACCTGCTCTAAAAGACAGGAAGCTTTAGAAATCAGAAGACAGAAATTAGGAGATACTGAAAGGGCTTCGAAAGAAATGCTCGACCTTGAAACAAGGATTACTTTGCCTGATGAGGAGTTCTCTTGCTTCCACATGCACAATCCTCTAATTGTTTAAACATCCAGACCTTGAACACTCCTTCCCTCAGGGCTTGATGCTGCCAATAGAGCCCATAATTCCCTATATCTCAAGTCGGGTGTAAAAAATACCCAGGAGACAAAACTGGAGCTTTAGCATCTCCCGATCACGTTGCATTCACATAGACAAAAGACACACTGATGTAAACTGTTTGCCCCATTCCTCCACCTGTGACTATACAGGCAATGCCAGCTCTGCCTCCACAACTGGGCTGTTTCTTATCAGTCCAGATGCCTCAAGCTGTTATTAGCTATTATGCTATTGATCATCATTATCTCTCAGACACATCTTCAGAGAGAGGCTTCAATTTGCAGATGCTTCCTGCCTCCCAAATAATCTCTGCTTGAACAGATCCATGAAATCTGGAATGTCAAATGCCCATTACCATAGACTTTCACTACAATTAACCCCCTGATGAAACGTGGTGAAGGGAAGGAGCTGCCCTCAAAGCACTGCTGGAGATGCAATGTGCTCACCCACAGCCACCGACTGCCTGCTGAAAAATTAACCCAATATACATCCATGGGAATGAGATTAAAAGGTCATTTGATGGTGATTAGCAACACCCCAAGCCTTCTATTCAGTGTTGTTAGCAACCCCATACATAGTAGTTATGAGGTGTTTCCTGTGCCTTCCTGGCAGGGAGCACATTTCTGGACTGGGTTTACACACAGAAGTGCATGTGTCAACCAGGCACAAAACTGCCACAAGGGCTGCATGCAAGAGTGCAGCCTTCCCCAAAGCAGAGAGGAAGCAGCAGGACCCCGTGGCACAGCTCTGTGGGCACAGCAGTGGTTTTGGGCCCTGCATGTGCTGAGGAAGAAAACACCCAAGAGACTCCAGGAACCAGAGGAAGCTCAGGGGCCAGGCTCTGGCTCTGCCAGCTGGGGTTGTGAAGGTCATATCCAGATGTGGAAACAACTACAGCAAACAAGAAACTCCCCCAGCCACTCCTGAATATAAACAATATGACAGGCAAATGACTAACTAAACCAAGGGCACTTCAGTGGAGGGTGGCATTAACAGCTCCATCAGCTTCTCATGGGTGACTCTGTGTTCAGGTAACAGCAAGAAGGTCATTCAGGAGTCAAGAGCTCCTTTACACCAGGCACTGCACAGTTCGGGGTGATTTCCCTACACCTCTCTGAATCTGCAGTCCCAGGAAGATTGTAACAAAAGAGAACAGTGGAACGAAACAACTTGGGGTGAAAAAATAGTCAGTAAATTCAGCTCTGTTAACTCTGAACATGGAATTTCTGACAAAGGCTCAGTTAAATTCAGCCTCAAGATGTAACAGTGTAGTGTGTCTCACCTCCCCCAAAACGTGCAAAGCTCATTCTATCTACAGGACAGCGGTCAAGATTCAGACCTTAGGTGTACAGAGCTCTTCAGATTCAAAGTTAATTCACCAGCAGCTATAAAGGACTGATGGCTGTGGGGAAGTCAATAGCACTATGTTCATTAACTCCAACTGATAATCTTACCCCTAGGGTTTGATTGAGACACAAATCTTTAATCAACTAAATGCCAACATGAGAAGCTGCAGATGCATTTGTGGACAGCCCATTGATTAGAACAGGAAGAAAGAGGTGATTTTTCCACATATGTTAAACAGCTATGCTTTTTTATTGCTTTCAAATCCAACATCAGTCAGACCCAATATGACTCTTCAGAGGAAGCTACATGAGCCAGAGTCCCTGCCCTTTCATATAAAAGGACAACGCAGTGCAGCTGAGGAGAATGATGTGAATTATTATTCTCAATACACTGCAGTCCCATTATGTTCCAGGGCAGTCGTCCGAGCCGATTGCAATGCCCAGAGTGCTGGCAATTGCAGTCCAGGGACTGGCTGAACTAAAAGCCAAATAGGATGCTGAAGAATAAGTAAATGCAGATTCTCTCTGCCTTTCAGAGGGGAATTAAAGCTCTTAATTTTGTTTCCTGGTAAGAATCTCCCCACCAAGCAATGCTGCTATGCTCTGGTGGCCAAGGTTCTCCTGGAGTCCCCACAGTTCAGGAATTTCTTTAGTCTGATCAACCCTTAAGGTTAAGGAGCAGAACTAAAGACTTCCAAAGGGACTTCTAACTGAATAGGTAAAGTAGAAGTGGGATTAAGCCAAAAGGAAATTCATTCTCTACAACCCCCACATGTGATTGAGAAAGAGGACAAAATAACATAAAATCACACCTGGAGTGGACAGGAGGGAGCTGTGGCTTCTCAGGCAAGGTGAAGATCTCAAGCAGAGCTGGCTGCTGGCTGGCTGCCAGGCTGTGCCCACCTTGCAAAGGGACAGCTTGGCCCAAAGACCTTCATGGAGACAACAGGACATTTGCTCCAGTGGGCTTCCCACAACCTTGCCCTCTGTCAAGAAAAGTCATGTTCCTGTCCTGTCCTAGGAATCCAGGCAGGACTGTAAGCTGACACTGAAGAGGAACCAAAGCATGAACTGCCTGAGGGCAGCCTGGGCTGTGCCTCACTTACCCTTCTGCAGAGGACATGCTGTGCAGTGTCCCCACACAGCATCAGAGATGGAGAGGTGCCTCTGACATGTGTCACTGGGCTGTTGGTGATGTTGCTGCAGGTTTGTATGGAAGGTGCTCGGGCAAACCGAAAGAGAAACATTGGCTTACACATTCTTCCAAGGAAGCATCATTATTTAATGCATTTGATTAGCAGAGGTTCCCCATTCATTCATTTTTTCTACTTATCAACGAGATGCTAAGGCTGTCAGCCTCCACTTATTTGAGATTGGTCTGGAGGCCATTGCTCCCTGTTGAACCCTGTGGGAGGTGAGCAAGCTCAGCTTCTGGAAGGAATGATTTTCTGCAAGACTGTGTCCTTTGAGACATGGAAAACCCCAGTGACAAGAAGGTCTTCTGCAGGTTTAATCATCAGAAGGCACTGTCCTAGTCATGTGAACAGATTGTTTGTCTAATATATGCCAGAAAACATGTTAACTAATTTTTGCACCTGGCTGACTGAGCTAGAATTTACTGGTCTTGCATGAAACACTCCCAAGTGATTTAGTTGAAGAACATTTCTGGAGTCTGCCACTGACACTACTTGATTTCTGACAGCCAGCATTGTCTCGTACAATGCACCTTGTCCAGACCATGAGCTGATGAACAACTAGTGGCTTTAAAGAACCCAAACCAGAGCACTTCCCACGTTGAAGGGAATAGGGGTTTAATGCTTGGGCTCAGTACAGAAACTATAAAACCTCCTGCAGTGTGACTGCAGCATTTTCTGGCTCCCCTGCTATCAGCACATCTGAGAAAAAATGTTCTCTTAGAATAGAGGAACAAATGCCTGCACCCTGTGTTACAAGTGACATGGAAGCAAAGACTTTCTCTAAACATGGCAGGTAATTAGAAGATTAAGAAGCCTGTCTCTGTCTCTCTCAGACACCAAGGGCAAGGCTTAGAAGACCAGTGCTGGGCTGCATGAGCTGAAACCTACCTACACCACAGTCCCCAAATTCCCTGATGTCAAATGGCTTCAGAATAGCCTACAATAACAGTGGCATCTAAGAAAGTGAGAGTTAAAATTGCCTCCACAATTGACAGGTTGGCCATTTTGAGGGGAATTCATATAAAGTAGCACAGTCCTGAGACTAACCCCTGCCTTGCTGGTTCAGTAGGCAGAGACAGCACTGCTCACTGGAATGAGACGTCTGAGAACTAAACCTTGGGCCAGCACAGTTGCCCTCTTTACTATAAATTGCAGTGCAGTGCAAGAGTCCTGCCAAGATCAGCTGTTTCCTCTAGATTTCTGTCAAGCTTTGACAGCTCATTAAAAGTTAGGAGGGGAAAAGGGTTTGATTTTCTTCACTTAGAAGCAAAGCATAGAGGCTTACCCTTTTGCTCAAACAATAAAGAAAAAATGACCTTCACTCTTCCCAGCTTTTCTATGCTGCACCATAGCTAACAGCAGGGGAGGACCCAGTTCTGTGCACAATTATTGCCAAAAGTCTTTTAGAGCTTTAAAATTGATTCTCCAGTCAGATACTAATTTGTGCTGCAAGAAGAGATTCAGAGATACCTGCAGGTTTAAGGCATCCAGCCACATCGATTGTGCTGAAAGAACCTTTTCAGGCAATCTTTGCAGCTTGGAAAGCTAAACCTCACATTTCCCCCCCACCCAAATAGATTCCCCCCACAGACTCTTACAAATCCACTGCAGGTCCTGCATGCCAAAGGCACAGTGTGAGAAAGAGTTAACTCTCCATGTGACACCATGGCTGGTGCTGCTGCTGCCAGGAACTGTCATGGTGTTTGTGTGCAGTGTGTTGGTGTGACATTAAAATCGATGTGTGCTCTGTATACCTGCAGGCAGTGCTTGGTCCCTGGTAAACAAGGCAGGCAGGGCTAGGATGAGAGCTACAAGGCAGAGGACTCAGTAACTCTGCTCTGTTTAAGAGAGAACTCATTTAAAATATATGGCAATTCCATATAACTTGCCAAGAACATCCAAAATACCAGAGAGCATTTTTGTTCTTCTACTGGAGCTTTAATGCTAAAAAAAGTGCTGACAATACCTTTTTATACAGGTGTTTCCGTGTCACATTTCTGTAATACTCAAGGAAGTTAATCAATCTACATCTGCTTTTCTATCTATCAAACCTCAGTCAAAACATTCTTCTCCCATTAAAACTAATGCAAACAATCTACCAGGGATTCCTTACTTCTTGTTGCAGCTATGTGTCTCATGGCAAGAAAAAGAAAGGGAAACAGTAAAACTTCCAGAGGGAAGCCTGGCCTTACAGAATTCTGTGTCTCTCTCTGCTAAGTCCACACACTTCAGCCACTTTGCACTCCCTGGGCTGCCCTGGCTGGTGGGGGCACAGGCACACCAGTGGCAGCCTTAGCTCTTTGTCCTTCTTTTGTTTGAACCTAACTCTACTTGTTCTTACTCTTGGCTTGCAAAGCAAGAGCCATACATTCAGCCAAGCATCTCAAACCACCTTATTTCAGTGCTGAGAATCAAAAGCTCTCCCAGAAGCTGCACCTTTTCCTTGCTACGCATCAATGACATCATACACTCCATGTAGCACAATATCCCACCTCTGGGTCCCTCTTCTCAACTCAGACCCTCCATCCTCTCCTCTTGACTAAGTTTCACAACCTTTTGAGCCAGCCTTGAATAAAGGCATCACATAAGCAAGAACTCCATGTTGTGCCTTACCTGCAGCTTTCCTGATTATATCAGCAGCATAGACAGTCTTGTTAAGCCATCATCACTGGAGGCTTTCTCATCTCTCCTGAGGGGCATCTTTAGCCCACTGTTTTACCTAGGTCTGTGCTATAACTCACTGCATCTTCATCAAACACCTTTAGGCTCTTGGCTCCTATCTCCTGCTGCTCACTGAGCTCAAGTAATGCAGAGCACTCGTGCCCTGCTCTCTTCCCACCTCTCAGAGCCTCTACTGCCTCCTGAGCTTAATGCACATCATCAATACACCTGATGTTTGCAAAGGTGAGGAAAGATGGGAGCCTCCTTTCTCACTGTCCTCCTTGCAAGGTCAAACCTGCCAAGACCACAGATTAGAAACCAGAGTTACAGGAAAGCTCCTCAGAGGCCTTTCATGTAAATGGATATTTTTCTTTTAATGAGCTATAGCTCATTTTCATGCACATTGCAGCACTTTGGAAAACATGTCAATCATTTGATTTTTGAAAGCCAAACTGAACTGTTTTAAAAATGCTGAAATGCCTTTGCAAATGATAGCTCATCTGCCTGGAAAGGTGTTGAACATCCTAGGAAAAGGAGCATTTAAATCAGCCCATCCCTTTCACTACAGACCTTTCTCTTTACTATCAAAGCAAAGCTCTGCACTATGGTTTTCTTTCTAATTACACTTGTTTGTTGCACATGCTGCATTCTCAGACAAAGACACTGAAACCAAGCCTCTTTTTTCTCCTAGCATCAGGAAATGTAGGATTTTTGGGGTTAGTTGAGCAGATGACCTTTTTAGGAAATAGGTCACAGCACTGAAAGACTCAAATAATTTATTCAAGCAAAACTTGCCAAACAAGTTAAAGAAGTATAAAAGCTCTTCTGGGGCTGGTATTGAACACCTTGCAATGATAGAAAAGTGTGTGATAAGAGCAGACTGCCAGGAAAGGGCAGTGTGTGCATTGAGCCACAATAGATATGCTTGGACAAATAGAAGAGACAAGTGTGCCCCAGTAGAGGGAGGATTCAATGAAGGTATTTTTCCATTTTCTATTTTAGCCTGCACTGGAGACAGAAAGGGCCAGCTGTGCTGAAGCTGGACACAACCTCCATTTCTGTAGCTATTAAAAAATGTTATATCTATACCACATAGCTCTCCTTTTGTCAGGGGTAGGTTCTACAAAAGCCCCAGCTTCTATTTCAGCAGAAATTAGGACCAATTTGGGACTGCCTTCAATTTTGTAGGCTCTCTCTACAGTGCCATCAATTAGCTTGCAGTAGCTATTCCAGCCTGTATATGAGCCAGGCTACGAAGAAATACGCAAATGAAATGGCACAGATTTCCTCCCTGCAAGCAAAGGAATGGACATTATGAAGTGGTTACTGCAGCTCTGTGCCTTTGGAAAGTGTGCCATCTCAGAGAAATAGCCAGTGGAAAAAAATAGGACTGCTTTCTGCTCCACCTATGTTACCCATAGGGAGCAGGCCAGAGAATCTGACTTTGGCTTTGCAAGGACAGAGAGATGAGTGACAGATGGAGAAGAGGCTACTTACGCTCATCCAGCCCAGGAAGGAGAAGCCATGTACAGATTGTGTAGTTTGCACTCAGTTTAGTGATGTCAGGATACGTCCCCAAAGCACAAGAGTTCATGTTAGGAAATGCAAGGCAGCTGCCAGTATCACTCGTGGCGATGTACAAAAAGTGAGGAGCAAATGAGAGTGAAAAACCAACCACTTCACTCTTCAGCTGTCCTTGATCATCAGCTGAGCCAAGCTGGAGAGTGGGTGAGCTTGGGAGGAGAGAGAGAGAGCACTGTCAGCTCCCAGGATAATAAAGCCCAAGATGACAATGCAGAGGACAATGCTTTCCAGAGAGCTTCAGCTACAGTGAGTGTATTATTCTTCTCTAAAATAAATAAGTACAGGAAGGAGATATAGTCTGTCAGCATAAGCTGTTCAGCAGGAAAGTTAGGGTGAATACCAGGAAGACTTTCCCAGCAGGGAAATATGTAAGCATGCAGAACCATGTCAGTGAAGGCAAAAAGATAAACATGTAATAAAGAATATTTCATGTAATGAACCAAAATTGGAGTGTATTTTGCATTTGCCTTATGTAGTTTGTAGGACTCATTACAGAAGCTTACTTAAACTGCTCTACAGATCTTAGCCTTCTTAGCCAGCATTTCTATTTTAAATAGCTAAATAAGTCACAGTGGGTGCAGGGAGATATTTGGGTATGACCTGAGCAAGTGTCAGCCCTATTTATTCCCCATTTCTTCTCTCCTGCAGCCAGAAAAAAGGGGAAAGCCTTTCCACCAGCCTCTGCCTACAGAGCAGGTGCTCAAAGTGTCCAAAACCCAAGGGGAGCCCAGGAGTTTGAGCAGGGTGAGTAACCCAATGCATGGAGACAGTATCTCCCTAGAGGCTTTTCCCTAGCTTAAGACTTACTAAACCTAAGCATTTTCTCTCATTAACTGGCAGCTCAGTAACTCTTCTTGAAAAAGTAAGCGACACAAATGTGAGGGAAGAAGCATGAGGAGCTCCCAAATCCCAGGAGAAGCAGCTTCATGGATGGCCTCACCTCTGCTGGCTCCCAGGCAGACCTCGTCTCTCCTTCTTCTCGAGGCCAGGGTGACACAGTCCAGCAGTTCCTGGCTCAGCCCAGCTGTGGGGGCTCTGCAGAACCCAGCAGACATTCCTGCACACCGGCCATTTCCCACCAGGCACTGAGGGAAAGGTGGGTGCCGAGTGGTTGTGCTCCAGCTACCAGGGTGCTTTTCACCAGCCTGTGAGAAAAATGTCCTTAACTGCTCAGCTCACTTATGTCTTTCTGATGTTATGTAAGTGGATTGAGAGAAAAAACACTGCCATGAGCAGGTTTCTAATTAGGGAAAGAAATAAAAAGAATTATGGAATTAAGGCAAAACCTCAGCATGAATGACCCAAATCCCTTCCTTGTGCTGCAGTCCACAGCAGGCTATTAGAAAACTTTTTTTAAAAAGAAAGTTAATTCATCACTAAGATGGCACAGCAAAGGCAAATTCTTTTGTAGGCTGGCACCTGCTCTCCCAAGCAGCTGATCCCACTTCATTTGTCTATTGTAAGTGCAAAGGATGCTTTGGAAAGAGATGTACTTTGCAACACAAGCACTCCTACAAACACTGCTGAAATATGAGTAGCAATGGGACATACCACAGAGTCTTAGAACCACCAAGGTTGGAAGGTTTAAGATCATTAAGTCCAACCATCTACCCAGCATTACCATGGTAACTCCTAAACCATCACCCAGTGCCAGATCCAGGTGCCTGTTGAGCACCTCCAGAGATGATGCCTCCCTGGCCAACCTATTCCAGTGCCAGACCACCCTAACAGTGGAAAGTTTTTTCTAATATCTAATCTGAATCTCCCGTGCCTCAGCTTAAAGCCTTTTCCTCTGGTCCTCACACTGCAGACACGGCAGAAGAGACCGGCCCCCACCTGACCACATGCATCCTTTCAGGGAGTTATAGAGAAGGATGAGGTGCCCCCTGAGCCTCTTCTTCTCCAGACAGAACAACCCAAGCTCCCTCAGCTGCTGCTCATAAGACATAAGATGTGTTCTCTAGACCTTTCATCAGCCTTCTTGCCTTTCTCTGGACGTGCTCCAGCACCTCAATGGACATTTTGAAGTGAGGGGCCCAGAACTGAACACAGCACTCAAGGGGTGGCCTCACCAGCTCTGAGTTCAGGGGAATGATCACTTCCCTAGTCCTGCTGACCATCCATACAATAACCTAGAATTACCATTTCCTAATTTGCACTAGCAACTTTCTCTTGGTTGTCTGCATACTGTCATCACCTCTGAGAGCTGCCTACAACGTTACCTGCTATCACACTGGATACAGCTGTCTCATCAACAGTGGCTTGCTTTAGGAAGATTTTGGGCATCCCCAGGTCTCCATAACCTGACCTTACCAGAAGATAAGAGCAGCCTACACTTCTCACCAATGAGGTGATATTTATTTAAATACTCAGGTGCAGATTTAAGTGCCTACATTTTAAATCACTGGGTAGCCAAACCAATAATTTCATGGTTCTCATGGGAGTGAGTAATTTGAAATTTGCTGAGGAAATCTTTTGCCTCACAATACTGCCTGTTGTGAGTGGAAACACCTACCACAGAATGATTTTGATGCCATTTGAATCTCTAAGGGTGTGATGGTTTCTTTAACAGGTTGAGAAGTGAAGCAGATACCCCGGGATGTAGTGCTGCTTGTTGGAAAGCTCACATCCTCAGTAAATCAGTTGATGTTTGAGCAAGAAGCCAGACATCTTTTCTGTTTTTGAAGACACCATCTCCCTGAAACTGCTATGTTTCAATTACAAAGTCTGCATCAGCCAGAAAATGTGCACTGGTCATCATTGCTTTGATAGGATGGTAGCTTATTTTCTGCACCAGTCCATTTTCTGCTGGGTCAGTCCCCTCAGGGTGAGGGATCTTTAGGCTTTTTCCTTGCTGCAGCAAGGCTACAAGGATGAAGTACAAAAAGAAAACCTCAGCTTTCCTGCCTACTGAGAGACCTTGACAAATGCAGCACAGGTGAATGAACAAAGCTATCACAGGGAAGCACCCCACTCTGGCAGCTTGAGGACTAATGTTTGGCAGCCACTGGCATGCAGGAACCTGAACCATACAACAAGGATTCCAGCAAAGCTCATTAATTAAATACCCTCTGCATTTGCCCAAAGGACTGGACAATTAGTTGAAGCACCCTGACAAGGCACAAACAGAGAAACACAAAAAAACTGGTTTTGGGAATAGACTCCAGCTTGGGGTGAGCAGACAGAACATCACTGGTAGCAGAGGCATCATACAACTGCATTATCTCACAGTCTGTTCTGCTCCTGTCTTCTCATCACAGGAAAGTGTGTGCCAAGGTGGCGTCCTCATGCCCTCTAGAAGATGGGTGCATGGATACACCATATCTGTAACAACACTGGGTCAAAATACTTCACTGCCATAGTCTGTTATCTTATGCTCTTTCATACCATGAGACAAAACTTCCCTTTTTTGGGTAGGAAAATGGTCACTATGATGTTAATGCTGTTAGCTTTGTGTGTGGTGTGCAGACATGCTGGTGGGTGGTGGTGACCATCTGCTACAGCAGTGACACCGCAGGGTTAAAACGCTGCCTTCTCCACCTGGGCTCAGGGGTGGCTGTGATGGGTGAGTGTTGGGGAAGATGAAATAAGAAAGCCTTATAAATATGATTACCTAGCAAAAGATGCTGAGAATGTAGAAACTCTAAGCGAGATTGAAATGAAGACAAGCTTTGAGATACCAAACCCCAGTTACTGAACAACTAGAAAACAATGGCATGGCTGCCTGCAGGTAATCCTCCCTTTGATTAAACAATACCCTCTGCTTGCAGACAGGTCTAAGGGTCAAAGCAGACCCTACCAACTTGGCAGAGGGTCCAAAAAGCAGCTTTTAGAGTTTAAAATATAACACTATATGGTAATGCAATAGTTCTCATAGGCTGTATGCAAATGTTATAAGATTTGTAGTTTGCTCTAGATTGGTTAATGAAAATTAGAATATTCAACACAGAAAATGATTTATTGTATTGTAAGCGACAAGCTCTCTCTCTTCTTCTTCAACTTCTCTTAGTTCTCTTAGCTCTCTTCTTTTAACTTCTTTAAATCCTCTCTTAGACCTTCACTCTCAACTCTCTTAGATCCTCACTCTTAGCTCTACTCTTGCCTCTCTGACCTGCTCCGGGCTGCGTCGGGCAGCTCTCAGCAGGTCTCTTACATTAACGTTCTTTTACAATAAACCTCATGCTCTACAACCCAACTTCAGAGATCTCTCGTCTGTCCTGGCTGTCTGAAACCGACCCTCAAACTCTACAGGTGAGTAATGTGTCCTTGTGTGGCAGGGGGCTGTTGGAAGGCTGAGTGAATTCGTGCGAAAGGGCAGAGCAGCAGCTGGTGCAGAAGAGCCTGTGCTTGTGAGCAGCTGTGCAAAGGAACTGCACTTACACAGGAGGAGGCAGACAGGTCTCTTCTCTGGCAGGGAGGGCACATGGAAGCTTCCACCAAGCTGAGCTTTGCAAGGTGCCAGGTCTCAGGCCTGAATCCAGAAAGCCCTTCGTGGCTGCTCTGACTTACACACATTCATAGATTCAGGCAGAATGTTCACCCTTAAAAGTACTTTCTTTTCCCATGCCAGCCTACAAACAGAGACCCAGAATAATTAAGACAGTGCTCATTTTATTGTACTCAGCATGGAAACCAGATGTAAAACAGCAAAACATTAAATTCCTAAGGGACTCAGTCAGGTGGGTAACATTGCTTTAGTATCACTTTAAGACTTTTCACATGCATACTTCTGTTGGTATGTCTCAAATGAATGCCATAGTACACCTGGTAGCCTAAGAGTAGCTTTATTTTGTACAGTACATCACGTTCAATCAGTGTAACTATAAAATTAATAAAGCCACAATAATATTAGTTGTTGTTAGAAGCCTCCAAGTTGCTTTTCTTCTGCTGCTGGCTGATTCATGGCCATAGTTCTTTGAAATTAAAAGTTCAGCTACACTCCCTACCTTTAATTCTGGGCAGAAAGTCCCAATACTCTTCAATGTCACTGAGACCTTTACTTCACAACTCAGACGTGATTTTATGTGCCACAAACACACAAACGGTTCTCTTCCATTTTACGGAAATTCCTCAGGGCAGTGTCTAAACTTGCTTTTGATGTACTTGAAACTATTGATTGTGAACTGAGCTAAGGGAAGTGTCAGGAGGACCCTCTAGCAGAAGGGTCACCTGTTGTAGCAGAGCTGCTGAGAACTATCGGAAAGACTTGTATTCTGCAGCAGACAACTGCTGGAGACTTTGCAGCCAGATTTGTCATTTATTTCTACTCCAACGAGTGTCAGTCTTAGCAGAAAGCTAACAAAACCTTAAAAGTCTGATATTTCAAATGGGGATTAGTTCACGTGATGCTGTTCCTAATGAGATGAGATGCTTCCTATCACCCACAGTCTGCTTTTTAGAGACCAGAGATGGAGAAAGATTTAAACTTGCCTCAAGGTTGTGGAAAATGCTAAGCCTCCAGCATTCAATCACAAGGGCAAAGGGGAAAAAATCATATTTAGAGCATGAGTGATGCATGAGACTGGCACACAGGTATTCACCTTTTAAACTGGGACACACACACATAAGCTTACCTACAGCAGGAGTTTTCCTAGAAGAAAAAATATTTCTTCTCTGTGTGATTTGGCATAGTAATAACATCACTTTCTTTAAAGAAGCCTGAATGATGACAGGTGGGTTTCACTTTGTAAAATCTTCTTTGCCAGGATTTGATGCAAAATCCACATTATAAACTCTAGAAAGGAAGAGCTACTCAGAAAAGCACAACGCAGAAAAAATAACAAATCTCAGAGTCTAAAAAAATCAGTTTGGCACAATTCAGCTGTAATACTTCATTCTTCCTTTTAAACATCTACAGTGACTCAAGTAGGATAATTTAGACCCCCAAGCGAATACTGGAGCCAGTTCAAGTTACAGGACCTGACCTTCAGTTCCATGGACCACCACAGCATCCAATAACCCCAGAGATACTTGGTAGTGTGCAGTATTTGGGTAAGGATCTAGGTTCAGGTCTTTGGGACAACTGAAAATACTGACCCCTCTCACAGGCACCACAGAGACACCGAAAAATAAACCAGCAGTGACTGGTTACTGAAGCAGGGAGTTGGAGAAAAGGAGGGGAGGGTTCCCCTCAGACCACAGCCCTTAACTTTCTAAGCCTATAGAGTCTGACAATTAGTTATTTCTCTTTCAGAGCAGACATTCCCACAAGCTGTGTGCAAAAGAGTTACTCTGCTACGGCAATGTTTTGCATTAATTTTTAAAAGGTGTAGAAGGATAGACACAGAACAAGATAATGGAGCTAATGAATTAACAAAATCTGTACTTTCATACAAATCATGCATATACTGAGCTAAGTAATGAAACACTGGTATGGTAGATTCCATGAAGTTTCCAAACTGAAAACCAGTGGCAGCCAGTTTGAATTCTTCTGAATTCACTGATTTCAACAATGATTTTCATTTGGATTTCCACTTCTAACTTTAACACTTCAACATAGTAATAAAACTCTAGAGAAAAGTTAGCGCTATCTTTAGAGCATCTATTCACCTTTCTGAATCCCTTCCATATACTTCTTCAAATGGTGCATTTTACAAGTTTTTATGTTTTAGTGACAGTAATAAACTGAGGTTGACTGCTTAGAGGTTTTGTTGAATCCTAGTTGGATATCTCTCTAAAGGCTAGCAAAATATACAGCCTTTGGAAACATTCATTTTCGTGAAAGACATGGGACACCAACAAATGAAAAAATATGTGAGATGAGAAAACAAGTGAGCAAAACAGGCATAGGAATGGGAATTCATTGTGAAGCACCTACACCAACTTTATTTTACTTCGCTTTTGGTCTCTTTCTTCTGTATTCAAAAAAATGCTTTCTTCTCCTGAAATGAAGACAGACATTCCCCTTCTTGTCCCTTCAGCTCTTCCCCCACTCTTTTTTTCCCCAAACCAAGTCAGCAGAAAAGAGGCAGAACTTCAGAACTTGTGCCCAAACAACACAAAGCTGGCAGATCCTAGCCAAGTGGACACAGATGGATGACACAGGTTCACATGAAATCCAGGACTATACTGCAAAATGCCTGCAAAGGGATGCTACTTCAACTCAGGTATTGTATTGGCAACACTGAAACGTGCTTATTCTCATCGTCCTAGTGGAAAGCCCCCTCAGCGGAACTAGAAGTAAATCTTCCATTCTTATTCACTACTTTTATTAACGGTTCTTGCTACATTGGCCTTCCTAGAAGATGTGACTGACAGGGAAGGAGTTCCTGACAGTTACCTTGTTTTCTGAAATGTCTCATCTTGCAAAAAAATGAATTAAAGAGTTACTCCAACTGGCTAGGCTGCAACACAGGTGTTTTTCTTTATTTTTCATATAGATTTACTCTTGGGAATGACAAAGTATTTTCTGTTCTGAAGCCTTTTTATTAGCCCAGATGGATTCCCTTAGTTGTTATGCATCCAACTAATGCAATGTGATTCTGAGTCATTGGGCAGAGAAAAAGAATGGGGTGGTGGCACACAGATCATCTCCCCCTACTCTCAGCCACATCACTGCTCCAAGCGCATTTTCATTTTTGAGACTGATGTGACACCAAGAACAGCCTTTCTTGGCTGCTACAAGCCCACTCACAGGCATAGTATTTGATAATTGCTACCCCCAACACAATTGTTTTGCTGTTGGTGAAAGATGTGTTGTCACTGAGGATTCACATTGTTATGCAGACATTGTTTGCAGGAGAAAGCACTAATCACCAGTGTTAAACTAGTAGGTTGCCTACAATCTGCCCTAGCAAGGCACAGTCAAAACGTGCCTTCCGTGAGATGTGCTGGTGATTATCAACTCATTTTTATGTGTTGGCTTTTGGCACCTTATCGCTTGACTTCCAACACACGTCTGCAGGACTTCTGCACCCACCAGACAGTGCCATGGACAACTTCCATCTTTGCACTTGTATTTGCCCAGAACACAGGCTGAGCATTACATTTTCTTTCAGTTATGCCCATGGTGTCATTCATGTGCATCCACTTAGGAACTTGTCCATCGGCGCTTTGTGGTACGAATGCACTGGTGAAATGTTCCTAGAAGAAAGGTCATTTAGTGTGGGGAAGGGAGGGTGGACCAGCTACTGAAGACTCACAGCTGAAAGAAGCTGCAAGGAACCAGGGGAGATCTCATTCCTTGCAAAGAAGCAGTAATTCCAGTACTGTCCTGGCATCCTGCTCATTCATTGCCAAGCCCAGACTGGTCTCAACAAAGCGACTCATGCCCATATCCTAGAAATATTTTGCAGAGGTGAAGCTAAAGGATAAAATTCATGGAAATCAGTGAATTAGCGATAGCCATTTATTCTCCTCTGGAAAAAAAAAGTAAAACAGGACAATCCATTTGTATATCCAGACTGAGCATATTTGTAAAGGGAGAGTTCAGAGTAAGCTGGCTCACAGCTACAGCAAGGGGAACGCAGAGGGGGACACGAGATGAGCCAAGGGACACGGCTTCACAGAAAGACAGGCTGGGCAACAGCAAGCAAGGGAAGGGGCAGAAGAAAGGCAAAAGGAGCAGCACAGTGCCTTGGACCTGGACAGGACACAGCAAAAACTGCCCACAACTCAGGGAACCTTGTCAGGGCTGACACGGACACAATGTGGGAAGAGACACCAAACTTGTCCACTAACCTGACCTAATGATACTGTCAATATTAATCCCACACAAAATTTCACATGAAACTCACATCTCAGACACTGCTAGGAAGGGGGTGGAAAGAGCAGTACTAACAGAAAAAAGGTTGGAGACTTTCCTCCTGCTTGGCAGAGGTGGGAAGACACTCTCTAATGTGGTGTTTTAGAATTAAAAATTCAGCTCCACAGGTAGGAGAGGACTTGAAATAAAATACAGAAGTTGAACAAGGCCATGATATAAAGCCCCCTGGTATATATCTGAGGAAAACTAGGAGTCAGTTCAGTACCATGTTTAGGGGCAACACTTTTCATTGCACTGGGTCAAAATGTTGTATCTTACAGTATTTTACTTTTCTGCTGGGGAAAAACTGCCCTCAAACAGCTACTATGAAGGCTTGGCAGTTGATATACTCAAGAAGTCCGGCCTCCTAAATAACTGGGGACCACTTCAGGATTGCTTCACAGGAGAAAAAGAAAAGAAAAAAGATACTAATACTCATTACATGGTGTAAACCTGTAAGATTTAGAGTAAGTTGTAAGAGTAAGATCTACAGAGTAAGTCAGGTATGTGGTACTAGAGACAGAAATAAATTATCATCATGATTCATGAAAAATCTTTAATGGACTACAAGTATCTCCTATTTAACTCTAGTACTCTGCAGGATTACAATATCCAAATCATCAGTGCTTTGCATGAATTGGTAACTAAATTTTCTACAAACTGGAGGAGATCCCCAGCCTCCCATGATGAACTCTAGTGGACAACACACAAAGCTACTGGAAAACACATTTCCCAAGTTGAAAAATATTATTGAGAAATGTGACAAACACATATTTGAGATATTATTGTATATCATACTTCTGGAGAAACAGTCACTAAGCTACCTTTTATTAGCAGTTTCTACAACTAAGTTCAGAAATATAGCAAAGATTGTCTCAAGATTTCAGTACTGCTGCAAGGTTTTCAAGTTAACAGTATAATGGTTCATAATATAGAGTGCAAGGTAAAACAAAATACACACAGGCTAAATAAATGGTATTTGGGTTGTGAAAGGCAGCAATAAAAGCACCAAAATACTGAAAAAAACAGTAGAGCTGGCTAAGGACTTAAAAGGGAAAAAAAATCAGTGTAACGCACTAAACATAGAGGCTCATGGACCCAAATGCACAGGAAAGCCTGCTGCTATGGGAAAATATCACTGTGCATCTCTGGAGAGAGAAGAAAGATCCACATCACTTTTAAGAGTGATTTAGAAGAGAGGTGCTCAGTGCCGTAGGAGGCTGGGAGCAGGGGCTGCCCACCTTGCCTGAGGAGGCAGAATGGCTCCCTGCTTTTCAGAGACTTGGCAGGAGCACCAGAGTAAGGGTGGGCACCATCCTGCTGGATGCAGGTCCATTACAGATGTGCTCTCCTGTGCCTCGCTGGATTATACCTTAAGAGTGGCCACTGCAGGGGAGAAAACACATCTCTCTCACCTCCCCTTCTGGCCTTCAACATCCCACTGACTTAGCTTCTCCCAAAGAGAGGATCCTTCAGTCTTGATCCTCATTCTTTGCCTGGTTCTACATTTCAGCAGGAGGGGAAGACCGGGCTCACCTGAGAACAGTGGCCCACAGTACCAACAGAAGTGAGGCTGCTCAGTGGTCAGTGTCCATAGCCTGTTCATGGACTTGCCTCAGCACAGGTGATTTACAAACCAGGAAAGTTGTCTTGTGTTAGGTCTTTACAGCTGTTGAACCTTAATTCCACCTCCCTCAGCTTCCCCCAGTCCACCCCTTTGAGTAAGACCTCATAATGCACATAAATAAATTCCCATAATTCTGACAATCCCTCTGCTTCCTGCTTTATCAGAAGGTGCTGCTCTCCCTGCAGCAAGATGGCAATTGAAATTTGTGCTTTTGCTAAGTGCCTAGCTTTTCATCTGACAGCAGTCAAGATTGGGGCAAAACGTGGAAATACACCAGCTGTGACAATAATAATGGCAGGATGGAGCATGTGGCTAGTCAGAAAACAAAGGGGAATAGTTTTCCACTGTTGCTGCATCACAACCCCAATTATACAACCAAACAGCAGGACTCGAGGGGAGTGATTCTCTCCACCACTGTAGGTATTTAGGCATCCCTGCAAAACATGTCAGTCTAAAACAGAAGAGGGAGCAGGTCGGACGCAGCAATTAGGACGCCTAAAATTCTGCAGCATGGACTGGAACATGTTGTGCTGCCTCCCTTTCAGTTTTTTATTTGAGGATGTATCTGAGGAAATGGATTTCCGGGTCTGACTGTTCTGGGCCCGGATCAGTTTCTCGTGTTCCCGTATTTGTCTCTGTAAGTGGTTCTGGATGGCAATTCCTAGGGATTCTGGATCGAGGGAAGCACCATAAACCTCCCATGTCATTCCTTGCTCGTCCCAAACAACATCCCTGACATGTTTGGACTGCTTCACCTGTACTTTCGCCTCCATGGCTGGGGTGGAGTGCTTTTTGTTCTCCCCCAGGTTTGGCGCAGCCTGAGAGGAAGCAGGAATCACTGCAGTGTGAAGTTCGTGTCTGGACTCCCTGGCCTGGAGGCCCTGCTGCTGGGGAGCTGCCAACGCTGCCATGGGAGGGGCAAGACCTGCAGAACTCACATTCAGCTCGGGCATCAGTCCTGCCTGCAGGTTCTGGCCACCAGCCATCTGAGACTGGCCGCTGTCCCCGTGGCCTCTGCTCTCCTTCCCACCTGCATCCTCTGAGCATGCCTTTGCACGGACAGCAGCAGACTGGCTGCTAACATTCACCCCTCCTTTAGGATCAAGCACCACCAAGTTTTCTTCCTTTGGTTTTACCACAGGTTGATTAGGACCGGCCTCCCCTTGACTCACACCCTTGCTTTGCACAGGCTTTTGCTCAGAGCTGCCCAGGACCTCCTTCTGCTTGACCTCACTGTCTGTGCCACAGAGTAAAGGTGACCGGCTGCTTCCCGCATGAGGGATGACATCTTGCACATTGGTCTGGGCTCCTGGGACAGCATCAGTGGAAGTGGTGCTTGGCTCACCAGAGCCAGTCCCAGACTGTGATGGAGTTTGATTACTGGAGTCAACGCCAAGCTCCTCGACTGGGATGGGCTTTGGTGGGACTGGAGCATCCTTTGGCAGCTGAGCAGCATCCTTGACATCACGGGCTGCACTGGTCATTTCAGCAATACCTGCAGATGTTCCTTGGGAGGTAGCAGCTGCAGGGGAGCAGGGGAGAACAGGTTTCACATTATCTGCTGATACTGGAGACATCACGTCAGGTGGGACCCCAGGCAGTTTGGGCTGGGTTTGGGCTGAAGCAGTCACAGCCACAACAGTCGCTTTTGAAGTGATACCAGGAGAACATGGCAACTTTTGTTGTGAGGATAAACTGTCAGTAAGTGCAGCCTGGCTCAGCCCCATACTTCCTTGGTAAATTATGTGCAGTTCTTCCTTCTCCTCTGGAGGAGGATTCCCTTTCAAGTAGGCAGCAAAGATGCTGGGACTGGTGGAAGCTGATTTGCTCTCCACAGTAGCCACAGCCTGAACCTCAGCATCCCGCCATGTCCTGCTTACAGCTTCCTGAGTAAAAGGGCTGCTCTCTGGCTGAGCTGTCATTGTACCTGTTTCTCTGAATTTGGAGAGCTGGGTGGGGTTTGGACTCCCGGGCGTGGGTCCCAGGTTGTGTACAGGATGTGGACTCCCATGGCCAGCCTGGGGTGGTGCCTCACTGCTCTGCGCCGCTTCGGTTTTATCTGGGGGATGCAACTGCGCCGCATCTGCAGTCCCGCTTTGTGCCTCCAGAGTGGTCTGCAGCTCTCCCCCCAGGTCAGATTCGGTTTGCCTTGCTGGCAAGGCTGACTGACACACAGCAGAACCATTTTTTTCTGCCGCCCTGTCTTTTTCCCCTCTTTGCAGAAGGTTTGCCTGAGAAGTATGACAGAATTGATTAACCCCGACAGGATCGCCCGGGGAAGAATAATTTAACACTTCAAGCGCTGGCTGATCATCAGTCCCCTGAGGTTTCAAGGCAGAGTCATCTATCTGTGTCTGGGAGCTCGTTTTGGCCTGGCTGCCTTGCACAAACTGCCGGGAGCTCTGGGGGGCTGGCATCATCTCTGGCCCTCGCCCCGCCAAGAGGGCTCCTGCTGCAGCAAGGACTGGCACTGCCGGTGCCTGGATAACCTCTGGCTGGGAACAACCAGCAGGCTTTACATCTGCAGGATGCCCCTCTGCAGTTGTGCTGGCCAGCCCAGGAGAAAAGGCTTCTTCCTGCTGGCTGTCATGGTCTGCGTGGCCCTGCTCGCAGCTCTGCGTGCTGGCAGCAGCTGTGCAGGTCAGGTGGAACAAGCAAACCCCAGCTGAGCTGGACGGTGTGCACGGGAAGCCATTGCTGGCCCTCTCACCACTGGGGGCTTGGGACTGGTGCTTAGCAGACTGCAGGTCTCCCAGGTGCTCCTCCTCTGCAGACGTTGAGACCAGGGAAAGCTTGGCAGATCTCAGAGGATCTGGTACAGTCCCCATGGACTGTCCTCAAGATGCTGTTTGTCCTCAGCTTCTCCTTGGAGTTTTCTCGCTGGGCAGGCCGTTGGCGTCAGGTTTTCTGTGAAGTTAATCTGTTAATGAAACAAACACAGTGTTAGCAGCAGTCAGATTTAAGAAAAAGTACACAAAACTAATTGATTTCATAGCGTGAAGAGAAATACTTGCAGGCAAAGAGGAAAGTGAAGCACCCAATTCTGCCTGACAGTCACAAAAATGACACAGATTTCAAGGATCTCTCAATTCTGAGGTCTGGATGGAGAAAACAATACTGGGGACAAAGCAACAACAGCTCCTCTGTTGTTGATACATTAATGAAAACACTGACATGCCAAGAGGGAGAAAAAAACAACAAAATATAAAATGGAAGAAGAGGTACAGGCTTTGCATGGAAGTTTGAATCACAAATAAAGTCACTGTGATAATATTCTCTAGCAAGCCACCCATGGAAGGAAATGCCTATGTGAAGAACAGATCCCTAGGTTTGAGTGGATCCCATATCTTCAGTGAGCACCAGTTCTCCCTTCTTCTCAAGGAGAGACCTTCTAGCTCCACTACCAACAAAGACAATCATGGGGGCCAACAAGTTGATTTAGACTAATGTGGATGAACCCAAACTACACTGGTGAAAGGAACATGGAGGAGTCACAACCTGCTGGGTAATGCAGATAGAAACCAAGAGAAGATACTGCACACCAGGGCTGTGCACGTATTTACTGCTGGCACATTCAGATCCTTTGAAATAATTACAAGGAAGCCAGCTTGATTAATAAATGGGGGTACAGATGACCTAGAAATCAACTTACAAGTAGGTGGTATGAAACTGAAAGGGGAACATTGCAGCACTGCAGAACAGGAGAGACTCATGCCATACCCAGGGAAACGTGGGGGAGGGATTTTAAGCAGGTAGAACAGAGTTATCCAGGTTTGAATCATGCCAGGACTGCAGAGAAACCACTGCTTCAAACAGAAGGTGATCTCCAAATGTGTTTGTTTGCTTTCCAAAGGGCTTAGCACTGCCCAATCTGGATGCTGCTAGGGATCAAGGATGGGATCCATGTCAGCAGAGTGGTGGTGGCCAATGATAAAATCCCACCCCATTCTTCTTTTAAACTGCAGGCTATCTGTGCTTGTTTAAAAAGCTTTCACTGGCTTATGCTGCCAGCAAAACACAGGTATGGGACCTGGGAGACATCCAAGTTTTGTTAACCTGATGATGAGAGCACTGCTGTACCTGTTTGTGTGCCCCTGTCTCTGCAGGCACACAGTAGGATCTCCTTGGCTACATTACTAGGGAGATGCTGCTGGAAGCAGTGGAGCAGCTGTTCCACACCCTCCCTACCCACTAACAAAATCAACAAAAGCTCTCTCCAGAAAAATCCCTACTCTCCTTCTCTCAGCCTGGATGCCAGTAGTATAACTTCCTTAGATTCTGTAAAATCAATCCCAAGTTTCAGCACCTTAGGATACTTTTTAAAGAGCAACAGGAGAAAAGTGCTCAATTAAGGAAAATAAAAAAAAAAAAAATACAGTCAGTCTATTTTTTCTAAGAAAAGGAAAGTGCTGCAACTTATTACTTATTCATTAAGCTTTCTGTCTGCCAGATATTAAAAATTTATTAATTTTATACTGCCTCTCTGGGCTCTGTCCAACCACAGAGATACAGCCTACTGGGCTGAGCCAGCCCTGAGAAACTGTAATCCTGACCCTGAAGGATCCCAAGTTCCTTAGCTGCACTCTGTGACAGCTCAGCATCACCCCACAATGGCTTTCCAGGAGGGCTAAGGATTGCCAAGCTTTTTGAGAAGTACTGAGAGCATGTAAACCAGCTGCAAATCAATGGAAATTTGTGGTTGCCTACAACATGTCTTGCCTTCATTTTATTCTCACTTTAGAGACAGCCACCGTGGTCCTGAAGGAAGAACAGACATTCCATGTTCACCCTGTTGTGCTATAAACTTCTAATGGCTGCAAGGAGAGGAGCAGATGGCACTGGGTATCCATTGGACTAAATTCTGCTACTCTCTTCTTTCCTTTTCCAAATATTGATGCTAACCAAACCAGTGCGTACAACTGGGCAGGTCAGATATCTTTTTTTCCTTATTTTTTGGATCCAGAAGTTTATTTAAGAAAAAATTAAGCAAATAATGGAACAAAATCAATCCCCATTTTTAGGATGAGATGTACTACTCAGCAAACAGTGTCAGAAGAAATAAAGATTTCAGAGAAAATCTGTTTGGTTCTTCACTATTCAAAACCTGGGCAAGACAATCTGCATATTGGAGTATTATCTTTTAACTCATACTCACTCAACACGGCAGTGATCCTAATTTTTCAATTAAATGAATTAGTTCTGGTCTGAGCCCCTGCATGAATTCTCCCCATCTGTTTAGTGGCTCTTCACCAGAATCACCTGAAACACACAGTTAAATGTCTGCCTCATATGATAATTAAAAGAGATTTTGCTACCAGTCCTTGACATACAACATCAACAGGAGAAATTCTGCCCCAGAAAACCCACCTGGACCTGTTCTCTGACATGAGACAACTGACCATAGTCCAGACATTTTGCTTGACCCTTGAATATGGTTTGTAGGGTGGATCATTCTTCTGCCTGGAATGACTCTGCAAATGAGTTCATTTATGAGAATAAGGTTTCTATAAAGACTTTGTTGTCAAAGTCATGGGAACTATTTTCTAGACTGTCACTAAGCCATCCTAATGACAGGAGCCAAAGGCACTGAAGTAGTCTAAACAAGCATGGAAATTTAAGAAAATGTTCTAAATCTCGAATTAATAAAAATCAGAAAAAAAGCTAAGTCTTATGAAAGAGAGCAGCAAGGAAGTCCTACAGATTACAGAACTGGAAAGGCATTTTTACTATTGGAATCTCATGATTATTGTCTCATTTTTATTATATGAGTCCTGGTATATAGGAATGAAGAAAAATATTGGGACCTGTGGACAACACTGCTCAACTACCAAGACAGTGAGGATTCAAACAAACAAACAAACAAACAACACTGCCTGCAAGCAAATACTTAGGAAAAACAGAATTACAAAACTCAGTAGAAGGCCAAAAGACATGTCAAAACAAATCAAGATCGCTGATGAATTTTTCAAGTTTTGTATGCTAGACCTGGAGCAATCATCCAAAGTCTTCTTTTAACAGGAGGTGAAATTAGTATCTTTACAAAGGTCAAGATCAATTTTTAGTAATAAGAACAGATTTGCTACACCAAAAGAGTTCTCCTTACCCTTATTCTTGCAGATCAAATTAGCCTGCCTGTGTCAATCTCAACAAAGAATTATTCTGGACCTTTAGCAACAAGAGGTTTCTAACTTTGACAAAGTCTATGTTTGGCTTGAATGGTCTGGGAGGGTCCCTGCATAGCCAGGAGATCTTAATGGACTATTGTAATTGAATAGGTCTCTTTTATGTGCTGTTAAAAAAACCCCCAAAAACCCCAACTCCCAAGAAGTTTCCAGGCAACTCAATGATGACAATGTAAAGGAACTCCTATTTATTTCAGTAATACCCAACCCCCAATAAAAACAACACTGCATTTTTTACTCTTGCTGCTTATGAGAAAGTCAACAAAACCAGAAAGTCTGCATGTTTCATAATACAAACCAATAAATTTTCAGGAAATTCCTACGCAAGATCCTGCCTTCCATTCCCTCTGGAAGAAATCTGAAAATCTGCAAAAGCACAAATAAGACTGCCAGCATCTCTACCTACTCTCAACCATAAAACCAACTAAAAAGCAGCTCCCAAATGAATCAAGCACCCCTTTCCCCTTCCCATCACCTTTCCATTCCTTGAGCCCTTTCTTCAACCTTGTCTCTGCAAATCTTGTCTCTTCTAATCTTGTCTCTTCTAATCTTACAAGATCTCTCAGATCATCACAAAAATCATTATACAGCCACATTGGTTAAGAACAGAGATAAACATCAGCTGAAATGGGAATTCAGTCTCTGTTCTCATTTCCTGATCTGAGGGAACTCATATTAGACCACTAAATATATAGAAAACCTGAACTCATATTAGACCACTAAATATATAGAAAACAAAACACTTTTCTTTAAATTTTAAACACACAAATGCACTTGCATCCTTCTAATTCTGCAGCCAGTGGGGTTTTCCCCCTCTTTTCAATGTCAAAGAGCATTTGTTATCCTGTTTTTTCTGAAAACTTTGCTTTATGGGTTATTTTCTCCTAATTATCTGTGGGATCAAAAAGACTGGCACTACAAATGAAAGACAGCACAAAACAGGGACACATTTATTAAAATGCGTAAGAGTTTGCCTGAAGAGGTAAGATACAAGATGCAGAGCTTCCATCTTTCAGTGTGTTTTGGGATGCTGACAGGAGACAAATTATTCACTGTGATGACAGGGAGGGAAGAGGTGGTGGGGATGCCCACAGATACCTTGCACACTTGTGATTCCCACCAGAGATGGGGCTGACATTTCAAGCAAAGGGTGCCCCAAGTCCCCATGCCCCTTCTACACCTCGGGAATGCACATGTTCTTGTGGGTCAGTCCTACAGACAAAGCAGGAGCCTGTGCCAGAGACAGGCAGAGAGCTGGACAGCAGAAGCAACACCTCCAGGGCTGCAGCACCCTCTGTGCAGACCTGAAGCAAAGTGGGTGATTGTATGCACACCACAACACTAAACCAGCTGGAACTACCAACTGAGCCACATGAACAGCCCGGAGGAGAAACCAGATCCAGCCAGGATTCTCAGGGTCCAGAGCCTGGCCCCTCACCAGACTTCAGATCTCTTCCTCCTGGATGCTGACACACAGCCAGCACTATCTATCAGGTCTGCTCAGAAAGGTGACACAATGAAAAATGGAAATGGTGGATGTAAAAATAGGAAATAAGTCCAAAGACAAAAACAGAGGCTAAGTGCTCGTCCTTGTTTCATAATGGTAGTAAACTGAGGAAAACAGCGTGAAAATCAAGGGCAAGATGCACTACCATTTTCAGCCAAAAAGAGACGGCTGCCAATCAGCCCGACACCTACTGCAGATTTATCTAGCAATATTTGTACATGCTGAAGAAACATATTCTTGTGGTTGTTAACTCCTCATCTTCCATCTTTCTGCCACGTATAGGCTTTAACTCTGCAGAGTGCAAAGTATGGAAACTCCACTTCAGAAGGACAAAGCTCAGCTCAACCTGCTGCCCACAACCTACAAATAAGAAAATGTGTAAAGTCAGTCCTACAAAAGGTACAGTGGCCTCTGGGACTAACACAAAGCAAAGCAAACTGCCCCAATACCTCAAAGCAGTCCAGGGACACACGGGTACCTCAGCAGGATCTCAGGGACAGATGTGTGAGGATATCTGCAATTGGCTTTTAATAGGCAGGAACAGAGAATAAAAACTGTATGGTGATCAAGCATGATTCAGCTCTACTGTCCTGCTGGCAGTTACCCTACAATTAGAAAGATGTCCATCTAAAAGGAAATACAGCTCTGCTCTGAGACAGGATGTTCCAGCCTGTGTCCCATCTGTTCCCTGTGGGCAGCACCCATGTTGCCCTGGCCAGGACACAAATGGCAATCCCCACGTCCTGCTCTGGCACCTGCTGATGAGGCCCTGGCAGAAGCCTGTGCACCGTTAGCAATGCCACAATGCAACTCAACCCCAAAAGCTGGGCTGCCTCTGCTGAAAATGTCATTGTCCTGTGACCCTGGCCAAAGGCAACAGGCTGGCATGTGCTGTGGATGTGCTTCAAGAACATGTTGTTTGTGCGGGAGTAAGGATCAAGTGGTTCCGGATTTATGGGTGCACCACGGTTTAGGCAAAACTCTTCCATATTTCCAGAAAGAAAATTGGTTTGCCTTGCTTTCCAGCATTTTAAAGCAAGAAAAACCAGTATTTAGAAGTGACAGAAAATACAGTATCGAGGAGATTGCTAGAAACAACATTTGGCAAGGAAAGCGAGAATCCTGGTTTAAATTAAGAATTGTGATGATAATTCCCGAATTATCATCTGCTGCCATTGAAGTTTTTAGCCTTCACAGTTTACTCCTTTCTCACGCCTTTTCCAGGTGAAGCTCAGATCCTCACATAATCACAGCCTCTAGAATCCCTCCAAAGAGCCCCACACATGGTCAGAGGAAGGTGGCATGGGAAGGAACCACAGGAGGGCTGGATGACCGCCTGAACGTGCATCACACCTCCACGCTCTTCTCTGCATCATCCTGCCCCTCTACTTCCCTGCCCAGCTCTGCCTCCCAAGCATGCTCCCTGCTGCAGACAGGGGCCTTGGGCAGCAGCAGGGGCTGCAAAGACAGGCTCTCTCCCTGCACACCTCCTCCCAGGGCTACAGCACCCGATAACAAGGCTTTCTCTGGCGAGGCGTGTAAGCATGCAAAAGTCCCTGCTGAACGCTGGGCTTGCTGCAGAGCACCACAAGGAGCCCGTCAGTCTTTCTCCTCCAAGGTGAAAGGGAAGGATAAATGGCTTTATGAAAACAGCTAAGTCAAACAACAACCACACCGACTGGCAGCCAGCTGTAACAGTTGCATAAGCTACAGCGATATTCCTACCTCATATCTTGGGCCACCCCAGAGGGGAGGCAACATGTGGGTAAACCCCACAAGAATATACCTTTTTCTTTTTTCTTTTAATTGTGTGTTATTATGTTTAGACTCATTATTTATCAGCAGTTTTTGCTTATTCCAGTGTCTGACCCTGGAAGTAATTTCTAAGGAAATGCAGCCTGACTTCAAGGGTAAGCCATATTTCAGGAGGAAGTCTGTGGACACTCCTGACACATGCACCTGAGAGGAAATCAGCAACCTGCTGTCCACATCAGGCAGGGGACTCCACATAGCTCACTGCCACTGCTTGTTTTTCTTCAGCTTACTATTGCATAAAAACAAGACTTGGTGTTTGAGGAATGTGAGCAAGAAGGTCATATGGATCTCTCAAACACCTCTTTTGTATTTGGTGTCGAAAGCAAGAGAATTTCTAACCGACCAATGGGAATTTCACACCTTACATATCCTGCTATCTTTCTGATAAAAGCACTGTGAAATCTAAGCCCTCATTAATGCTTTTTATGCAGCTGACTGCATTTGAATGTTGACAGCTGACAAACAAAAGCCCTTCATGAGCCTTTCATGAGAGCAGTTTAGCAGTAGCCAACAATAAATACCTTTTTCCTACATAGCAATGCAACGTGACTTCATTATTAAGCAGAGTGATCATCTTTAGGGATGAAAGCATAATGCTGGCTTGTTGCCCATGCAATTCATGAAATTCTTTGTTGCTGTCCAGACAACTTGCAACAACCGGGATGATGTGGTTTACATGGACATCCATCCTTTGGAAGCTGGACTAAGACCAAAATCTTATTTGTGTGGTCAGGAAAACATAACTACTGCTGAGTAGGTGTGTTGTGGAAAAGGTGGTTCTAGGGACAAAGGCTGTTAAGTCCTTCTAACATGCTTTCAGGTTCTCAAAAGGAAGTTTCCTGAAATTCATTATGACTTCTTTAGGAGCATTCCACCCATCCACCAAATACAAATATTCATCTCTTGGCTGAAGCACCCCCAGGAGCAGAGTTACCACCCTAGACAATTAGGCCTGATTTGCTGCTGAATAACCATATTATCAGTGCCCAGAGAAATGCATTGTAGCAGCACTTGTTATTTTAAAACCAGCTTTGCAAGTAAGGAAATTCTGCCTTGGAAGAGCTGACAGCAGGATCAATGTCTTTTGCATAAGGTAAAACCTAAATATGACAATGTTTAACTCTCACACACCGTCTGAAAAACTTAAGTTCTCCTCATATATTATTTTTATGAAGATACTGGGCTCACTATTAGAGAAGGGAATAGATCTTTACATAACAGGCACCTGGCAAGGGACGTATCCATTGTCATTTACAGGCGTTATCCTAATGGAAAAGAACTACTCCAAATGGCATGTAATTAGAGAAGAAGGATGTAGTGCCTACCCAGTCATTACTGTAACAGAAATTTGCTGTACCGTGTGATTAACCTAAGAAAGGCATGATGATGATCTCACCATGTCTGCTCTTGTCTCCTGGCTCTCACAAAACACAACTCATGTGAATAGAGAGGATGGCAGCTGAAACAGCTACCACCATGGTGTTTTTCTTTTTTAAAAAAAACCCCAACAGTTAAAAATATCTTGCCTTCTTCCTGCTGCCACCTCAGCAGTTGCTTCCTGTTTTTTCACATTGTCACTTTGCTCTGCTGCTGGCTGTCATTGACAGTAAGAGCAGCAAAAAGAACAAAATAATCTCCTTAGTAAACTGCCTCCTGCTAGACACCTTCTCAAAAAACCCACAAGAGGATGTGCCATGTGCTGGGCCACTTTTTGCCTGATGCATTGAGGCTCTGCAGGAAACCAAATGGCTGCACGCTGGAGGCCTTTGGAGTTCAGGGATAAAATCTGAGCAATTCTGTGGTATCTTTGCAATGCTGGTAAATGCTCTTTTGAGGGCAATGACTCAAACCTGTGTGTCCAGCTAAGGACTCTAAGCTGCTCACCTCAGTCACTCAAGTTTATGATGTGGCTTTAGGGAGACCATTACATGAAAAGCTGTCATCTCAGCCTCAGCCTCTTCTTTTTCTTCACTTGAGGCTACATGATTTATTGAACGTTGACTCTAGAGGAACTGGAAGAAACCAGCACCTCATTCATTATTTGTTTAACTGATGAAGAACTGCGTGTGGGATGTGGGGGAACCAGCACATGGCATGTGCTGCAGACAATCAGTGAGACCACTGTTCTTTATATCCAGACACAATAGAGCAGCCTAATGGTGTACAAAGCACTGTAGGTGGGTGGTGGCTTCCAGTCACCTGGCTCTAAGGAAGGTCAATGCCAGATGGGGAAATGAAGGTAAAATATCACAGCTATAAACCACACCATGTTTTCTTTGGTCTCCAGCCAGAGCTGACAGAAGGTGTTGAAAGACACATCTGAGTAACCTCCCAGATGACAGCGACTGCTACTATGGCAGATCTGATCAGGTAAAATTGAGAGAAAGTTACTGTTCTGGCTCTTGGCTTGAGGAAAAGGAGGTACTGGCACTGATACAACTCAGCACTGCTAAAAATCAACTCCCAAACCTTGCATCACTAACTTTGGGTCCTGAAATGCACAATGTAGCCAGAGAGTTCTTTGGGACAAAGAGAGGCTCTTAAGTCTGCTCCCTCCAGCACTTAGATGTGCTTGAACAAAGAGACTGCAATGCTTCCTCCAGGTGAAGCAGTCAACTCAGTCACCAAGTCATTCTCTCAACACCTCCATCTTCCTACAGCAAAGAAAAACACCAACAGCTGTGCTGTATGATGGCTTATTTTAGGAACAGCTCATTATTCACAGTCTATCCTACAGGTGTTTGATGGCAATAGCTTTTTAACGTTGCCCTTGCAGGGAGCCCAGTGGTGTAAAAATCTCTCACGCTAACAATTGCAGGAACCATCCTCATTTCTGTTAGAATTGTTTCCTAACAATGACTTATTCAAAACATGTATTTTTATCCCTACATTCAATGTGCTTCTATCCTTCCAGCCCCAAGAAGGGGGGCTAAGGTACCCAACTGTCTGCAGCATTTTATACTGTGATTCAAACATGATTTTCACAGGCTTAAGAATAATAACATTCTCAGCTTCTGAATTCTTAAAAATCTCAGTGCTCTTAAAACAAATCCTTGTTTAGTGTCTGACCTGGGAAGTCCCATCTGTGTTAGAACCAAACTAAGCCCAGGATCATTTCCTCAAGACAGACAAAATTTAGGAGATAGCAATGCAAAATCTGGAGACTAGTTCATTAAAACAGGCTGGAAACGGAGGCAGCAGGTGTTGTAAGCCAAAGCTTTGCCCACTGCAGTATGGCACAGCCACTTCCACACCCTAAATCTCTGCCTTATCCATACCAGGCATATCATCCAGTCCACACCCTGGAACTCTGCAAGGCTTATACCAAGCTGATATGACATCCCCACTCTTCCCAAAGGCTGGCATCTTCCAAGTTAGAGTTCAACACTGAGCCTGTTTCTGGGCACACCTCTTCTCCTCATTTCTTCTGCATTTAGGACAGGTGGATTCACATTTACATTTATCAGGTGACTGAAGCAACGCATGCAGTGATAAAGGCACGGGTAAAAAACATTAACTTTGACTTGAATCAGTATCCCTCAGGATGATTGCCAAATTGGTTAATGAAAATAATTAGCATTAATTAAAATGACAGCTCAAAGGAGATACACCACATCTGAGTTCAACTTGAGTCTCAGGGTCACTGGAGCTGGCTGCCTCGACCACCTGGCCAAGCCCAAAGCAGACACCCCCATGGGCAGCGTGACTGGCACTCACCAGGCAGCTACCCCTCCAGCTCACCTTCCAGCTTCTCAAGCTAGACACAGCAAGCAAATCATGTCCCCAAGTATTTAAAAAAAAAAAAAAAAAAAAAAAAAAAGATGTGGCACCCCCAAGCAATTACTGAGTTTATCACCTAATGCCCAGCACCTCCCATCAGGCTGCACTGCTTTTTTCCTCCTCTTTGGAGCTGTTTTAGCTGCCCTTGCTCAAGCTGCCAGCATATTTCACCTGCAGATCTTAGAAGTGATCTAAGGTCAAGCTGTACCTTGCTAGAGCACAGCTGTGAGCAAGCAGGGCTGTGGGATAGCTTTGTCCTTGTTTCTAAGTCAGATGGAGTAAAAGCTGGCAGGGCGTGAAAAAGGATCATTCATGGCTTAGGGTTTAATTACTGGACTCGCATTGATCATCAATGCCCCATGGACAGAGGCACACTTGAAAGAGTGAGAAAACACATGGCAAACTTAGAGCCAGTATGAAAATCCAGACAAGATGGTTTATTTCCACATAGGACCTTCTTGAAGATAAGTACTAGGTACTTCAACTAGTCATCTGACAGCTGTGAATGCACAGCAGCCTTTCAACCACTATTTATTTTTATTGACATCCTGTCTATGGATGCAGTTTGAATTACCACAAACTATGCATACTAACATGACTGAAGACAGACATACACATACATATAAAATCTGATATATGCTAACAAAGACAGTCATCTAGCCTAATCTGAGTGATTAAAGCTAGGCATTGAAATCAAAGAAGCCTGATGCTCAAAAGTGCTGAATAATCAGAAATACCAGTAAAGCCAGTAGGATTCAAAAGTTGCTCATTATTTTTGAAAATACAGTTTTTTTTATTCCTGTTCTTATCCAAGAAACGCCAGAAGGTTCTAACATACTCTGCCATTTTGCTGGATGCTACACGTAAGCAGAGAGATACTAAACATTCATCACTTAAGCAGAAAAGATACAGAACAAAGGTAGGAGCCTCTACTTTTTCTGCCTCTTCAATACAATCTAACACAGATGAAGATCATAGACAAAGCTATGCAACAGCCAGAGTCTAATGCCAGTGATTTAACTACAGAATACCTTTCTTCTACATCTCACCATCTACTACTAAAAGCTGTGCAATCATGAGCCCAGCAGTTCTGGCTTTAGTGATCCACCTCTGCAACATTACAAAAACAAAACTCAAATGAGCTCCCTCCCTTCCTGGTTTCAAGTCCTGAATCTACAAAGAGGGAAAGAGACCTCTGCTAAATGAAAGCCAGAAAACAAAACAAGCCTACAGAATATGTTGCTGCTAGCATTTGCAAAGAAGAAAACCAAACCCCAGAAAACCACCACCTCAAAGCTGAATAAGCAAAGGATGTTACAGACCCAGGAAAAGGACTTGCACATACTCCACCCAAGAAAAGTACGTTGCAACCACTGCAGATTTGTAAGTGTTCATACAAGGAGGTAAGCACTTATGGAAAGGCTCTGTTATTGCTCTTGCTCTTCAGAAAGCTCAGGCAGGGCATGGGATCAGATGGGGTATGAACATATGACAAGAGAGAACATCCAGTGCAAACAGGGCAGCAATCAATGAGACACTGAGCCAGCAACTCAATTATCTTTTCATCTTCTTACAGATGAGCTGCTTCTCTTGCAGAGAGCAAGGCTGGCAATTTGTTCTGAAACACCTCTCCTGTAAACCTGTAGCCTGCATGCCAGAGCAAGTGAACTCAGAGCAGACCAAGAACAAATGGAAGTAGTATGTGGACAGAGGCAGATTGTGTCAGAGGATCAAGTAATGCCAGGCTACAGAGCTGGGAAACTAAGAGCAGTTTATCAGGTGTTCATTGTACAACCACATTATCAAACACCCAGGCCACATTCCAAGAAACTTGGCTGTCACTGAGGTGGGAAGCCTTGCCCTCCCTCCCTGCTCAGCTGCTGGTCATCACAGACCAGGTAATTACTGTAGCTTGGTTTTCATTATCTCAGCTCTCTTCACCCTGGTCACTCATCTATTTATTAACAATCCTAAGCCACAGGTGTGGGCAGCCACAGGAGAACTGTTGGGTTTGTTCTACTGCAAGACAACAGGAGAAAAATATTTTTGCAGACTGCCATGTGAGGTGGTTTGAGAGACAGATGTCTGGTTAGCACTGCAGATGGGCTGAAAAATCCCTCATCGCCACTTCAAAACTCTCACCCTTTTCCTTTCCCAGAAGGACAGAAAATGTGTTCTTTTCCCCTCATGTGTGGGGGCTTTGCCTTTATTTTAAGGGAAAAACTGTAATACCTAGATATTCCTTAGGCCCCTGGCCTTCTCTCTGGGCAGCAACTAGATGAAATGGCCCAGCTGTTGAATTTCAAGGTTAGCATGCCTCAGTCCTAAGTTTCTCCCTCAAAACCAGAGTGTTAATGCTGACCTTGGGAATACCAGCCTTCTCCCATATAAATTCAGTGACTTCATTCCATTTATGAGGCTGACATACCTCTACAACTGCTGAATGAATTCTCTCTGGGTAAGAAGGCAGGAGGAGATAAGGGGTGAAGGGGAGACCTGACCTTTCAGAAAAGAAAATAAGGATGTGCAGAGGAAAGTAAGCTGGTTGGCTCCTGTGATAAGAGACATCTTTTGGCCCTCTGCCTCCTGGACCTAGGCTTGAATGCTCTTCCAGCACTGCTTCCCCATCTGTCTCTTACTGTGTGCTCCTTGCCAGACCATTTCACAGCTTCATATCGCTCAAGGCCAGGAAACTGTTCATAAATGGATGTTTTGAGATTGTCTTTTGCACCATGGTATAGCATCATTTTTGAAAGACAGTTTTAAGTATTTGTGATGTTGACCATGTTCATACCTCTTGCTGCCTCATGTTGCATGTTCACATTGAACACTGTTAACATTGCTTTGTCTTTCTAAGCCTCTCATGAGCACTTTTCCCCCATTTCCTGGGGTTTTTTTTCAGTAAAGTATTAGCTCTCTCTTTTCAGGGTTGACCAAAGCCAAATACTATTCAAAAGGCTGCTCTCTGATTGTACAGAAAGTATTTTTCTATGTATAGGGACATAAAAAGAAAAGGAAAAAAAAACCCCAAAAGAACCCACACCAAAAATCCCCAGATAAACAAAAAACCCAAACAGACTTAACTAAAAAAAATAAGTGCATATGCATAAGGGGGGAAATCCCATTTTCCTGAAGACTGCTCTGTTTTTAGTCACGAACAGAAAATCCTCTCTAAAGAAAGACAGACTTTTAGTCATTAAGTGTATATAACCAATTAACACTTTCAAGTATCAACAGTGAAGAATTTAAGATCAAGACTAGGTGACTACAAGATATTTATCCCAGCTAAATTCTGGTCATGGAGGTCACCTCAAAAACTCATGAACGAAATTCCACATGCAACACACAAATGTCGATCCAACACTAATTCAAAGGGCAATATATATTTTCATGTGCATTTCTTCTTCAAAATTCTCTCCAAATGTAAGCTAACAGGTTTACCCCAAAACACATTTAACTGTCTTTAACTCCACAGTGTAAGAGTTATTATATGGTCTGCTAGAAAACAGACACTTTTCATTCATCCCTACCTCATCTGCCCTATATTCATTATGAATCAGCCATCTAAGGCAGGATGACTGAAAGGATGATGTGGTTTGGCTTCCTGTCAGAATGGCAACTACAGTGTTTGGAACAATTTCATATTAATTTAATATCTCTGGTTAGATACCTGTGCTAAAAGTCCAGATTTATACCTCCTGTAAACTACAGCAGCCCCATTAATGGGGTTTGAATCAAAGGAATTACAACCTTTAACTGCAAGGTCAAATTTCACCCATCTAATTAAGTTTCCTGCTCTGTGCAGCATGTTAGCTACTGACTGATATGATTTTTGCAATAACAGGTGTGGCTCTGATTACCAATTAGTTGAACTCATGTGGCCATTAAAGACTAATTTTGATTGCTGAAGTAGAGATTATAGATCACATTGTAAAGAAGGCTTTCAACAGACAAATATGAGACAAACTGGGGCTGAGTAGGTGGCATTCATTAGTCACTAGAAGGCAGGCTCTGCTGCTGGAGGAACACCACCACATGAGCTGTCCTGGAGCATCCACACAGACGGAACAGATGAGTAACAGCAAACAACACTTCTTAGAGAGCTCCCTTCTTGGGATCATAGTATTAGAGGCATAATGTAATTGAAGCTTGCTTTCCTGGTACATACTTAACAAAACTATTATTAGCTTTGCTATCCTTTTACTTAATTTTCTTCTCCTAATGTTTTCTGAGGAGCAGCTCAGACATTGTGTGGGTTCTCTCCCTGTCATCTGCATGTTTGAGCTGGCTGCTGGTAGGAAAGTCTGCTCACATTCCTGCAGGCATGCCAATCTGGAAACAGCAGACACATACAAACAGCCTGCATGCAGGGATCTAGTGAAAAAAAAAAAAAAGAAAGAAAGAAAAAAAACCAAAACCCAACCCCAAACAAACAACAAAAATCACCCCAAAACCCCAGGGTACTTTCTCATGAACACATTCCATCCACTCATCTTCTTGTTAGGGAGCAAGTGTGAGTATGCTTATTGTCCATCTCTTTGGCAAGCATCCTGCTACCTTCCTGTTCCCTCCAGCATGGAAAACTATAATTCTAAAATAGGTCATTTTATTATGAAGATTTGTTTTCCAAGCAATATCCCCTTAAGGCCTTTCATATTAAGAGCATCTTTTGAACTCGATAAATACTGTGCTCCTATTTCCCAATATCAACTCACATGTTTATGTGATAATGGCCAAGCATGGTCCAGCTGGAAGCAAGTCTCAAATAGACCATTTAATAGAAGAGTATTTCTGAGGAAAAGCTCCCAGGCTTTATGATAGGATATTATCTCCTTTTATTGCACTATGGCCCCATGACTTGAGGTTTGAATTGTTCTTTTTCAGTTGATGCATACCCTAACCTAGAGAGGAAGTAAAACCCCCTTTTCTCACCACAGGAAAGACCATTTCTGAGTTTCTATGCCTGCTCTATGCAGGAAGAAACTGCTTGTCCCTTCCCCTTCCTAGGCATCAAGCTAATTGAGACTCAATCAATAAGGGCTGGATTAATTCCTGAGTGCCAAAAGCACAAGCAGCTAAATTAATGAAGCTAATCCTTTTGTAATACCCATTTGTTAAAACTTCTCCTGATGCAGCTTGCCTGACTTCTCAGGGAATGAATGAACCATTTTCATTCCTCAGTTGTAGTTTGCAGCGCATCCTCATGCATTTTTAGCACCACTAGCACATGGCCAAAATTACAGGCTGAATTCAGCTGATGAACCCTGTGCTCTCAGGCACAAGGTAACAGCACAGATTCTGCACAGTCCTGATCTGAAGTCACCACATGCAGATATGATCTTCCAAGTCTAATCAGCTCTTGGCTGAGGTAGGTGAAAGCACATTTGCAGTTACTAATGCTCTTGCTTATGGCATGAACAGGTTCATTTGAAGAATAGGGCAGCAGACAGAGATCTGAAAGCCTGGCCACTTTATTCTGCCCTACCATGCACTTGAGGTAGCTCTCTGAAACATGTCTTACCCTTTTCTGTGAAAATGCCTTTAGTGCTGCAACTAAGAATTGTCAAATATTACCACAGCTGACTTTGTGGATGGGATACCTGTCCCTATGGACAGATGGAAACTGATGTTATTTTATTGAGTACTGAAACAACAGATCTTGTAAGGCTACTGCTTAGGTTGAGCACAAATCTGGGTTCTCAAACTCATGTAAACCTTCACAGTCTCTTTAATGTCTTTTAACAGATACTCTCTAACTATTAACCTCAAGGACAAGATTAACATTTTTCTTTTAATTAGCATGGAGAGGCTGTGGTATGCTGCAGTATTATAAAGAGTTCTGAAATGCCAGCCTTTCAGAGTGGAATAATTCTGTCATCTTGTTTCCATACAACTCTTCTCAAGACTATCATCTTTCTGACAAGTATTTTATCATTATTACTTCTACTCCTTACTACACTCCCCAGCATGCTTATTATATTCCACAATTTTCATAATGAGTCATCTCAACCTTAATCTTTCAATTGTGTGAAGTTTTTCATGAAACTGATGCTTCAGAGGAAGGAGAGTGACTTTCATTATAGTGACCCTTTAGTTTGTTAAATACTGAAGTGCAATTATCCTTCAGCATTTTCTATCCAATGGACTAGCTAAGTCCTCAATAGCCAGACTGCTTCCGGGGGAGCTGAGTTGGGAAGATTTAGACAACTTTTACACCTCTTCACTTCCTGAAGTTGGGGCCTGGTGAGACCTAACTCATTCCTCAGCGCCCAAAGGCCATCCTGTAAAAGCTGCTCTGAATTGTAGCTCCAGCAGTCTAAGAAAATAGGAATTTGTTAAAATGCAACAATGCCCTGTTCACATCACCTTTGCTGGAAAATTTCTTACCTTCTCTGTTGTACCAACTTTACAGACTTAATCTGTTGTTTGACCCCATTTTTGGCAAAACTCCCCAGAGTCCTGGGGCCCTATGGAAGGGGAGTGACTGTTCCCTGAGCACTCAGAAGACACAGTACTTTCTGGATTAGGATCTCACTAGCAATACACCAAAGGTAAAGCACCAGTCCTTGGACTCCAAAACATTTCACGGTTTCTTTACTAAGACAAAATGACTGCCCATGAGTAGAAAATAAATTTCAGTCAGGTTGGCTTTAGGTTAAGGGACTCTCCTCACCCCAAAGCTGGCAGACATCACATTTCTATGACTAGAGGAACCATGTGCCAGCTCTACCTTCTACCAACGGGAACACTCATCTGTTCCCAAAACCATGTAGAATCAGATTAGTAACCAGTCTACTGTTTTTTTCCTTATCTGTTTCACCCAGGAAAGGAAAAATTCATCCATCTGAAAATTATGCCTAACTGCATAATTTTTTTTTCTCCACATAAATGTTAATGAATTGACTCCTGTCTATGCAAATTTAAGGTAAACATCAGATCCTTTGTTATCCTGTGTTGGAAATTCCCACTGTTTCCATGATAACATCTTGACTGATTTTTCTCTGCTCTCTAGTGATTGTTTCATGCACGTGAAGAAGGGGTCCTGGAGTCACCATAAAATTCCTGAATTAATTCTTCACTGAATTCAGCGTCATCATTTGAGATAAGTCATTTCTTTTCATAGTACCCTTTTAAGATGAGTCTAAATGTAACATAGTATTCATGCACTCTGAATCTGTTGGGTTTTTGAATGAAGAATATTAAAAATTACTGCACATCTTGTTTCATTTTGCCTTTTTTCTTGTTTGACTTCCCTTTTAAAAAGTGAACATTTTCACCATTAGAATGCGGTTTAGGATTCCAACTGCAGTAGCCAATATTTGTTCAACTTTCTCCAAAACAAGTAGGAAGGCACATGTGCATAGAGAAAGCCATCCTGTTCTTCAGGATAAAAGTGCCAACTGGTGATAATTGTATGATGACTTTGAAGAGCTGACAATATTAATTACCATCACTGAGCTACAGGAGAAATCTCAAGATAGAGGTGTCACCGTGAGAATTCAAGCAAACATTGATTACTTCTCAATAGTTTTAGAAACACCTTGTCCATTTAGCAGGAAAAAAAGTCATAAAAAGGGAAAATAGTTAGATCTGTCTTTCCAAAGCTGAATGTTTGATTACTAAGTCCTCTTATGTTTGGAATATGTTTTCTGCAGAAAAGAATACTCCTGGCCACAGGGTCCCTAGGCAAACTTTCCTACACGCTACTTCAGTCCTGACCTATGCTTTAGTTCATAGTAGTAGCTAACTGAAGCACTAAAGTAGCTTTGTTAACTCGTACCAGAATCATCCAGACTACCAACACTTCAGGGAACACTGCTCTTCACTTCACTTGTGTGTGTGCATTAGTGTACAGGCACACAAATGAGAGGGTGTGCTATTACTGTGTAACCACAATCAATCCACAGACAATATGAATTATTTTAAACCTAGCAATGCTGCCACTTCCTGGATCAGGAGGTCACCAGACCGCAGGGAAGATTCCTGTCTAGCAATGTGCTTCATATCTGTTCTATCATAGTTGAGTTTGACTGTGAGTGCTGCCTGAGAGGGAGATGATAAATACCCCAGAATACATACTTGTTACAATCCTCTTCTAAAAAACTTGTCCTCTGCTCCCTCAGCATCATATTTCTTCTCCAAAGCTAGACAACAGTGATACAACTTAGATTGGAAAATGAATTGTTACTTGCCAAGTGACAGAAGCTCTCAGCCTCAGCTCAGAGCTGGACTCCGCTGTGTTAGACACAGACACCAATAGTATTAGCGATGCTGATAGCACAGATACTAACAGTTTAACACAGCACTGGGGTGTCTGTGTCCCCCCTGACTAACTCCTTCTTCTAAAAGAACTACTGTCAGAGGGAGGAAACAAGCAAACTCAACTGTTACTACCACATTTTACTAATGTATAAGTACAGTAAAACGAACAGTAGAAGTAACACATGTTGCTAACCATTACACTTGGAGATACAATAGATACAGACACTTTTTCCTGGATAGTTTAATAGACACTGTATCTTCCTGGATGTCTGGCTGATACTGGCTGCGGTAATAGCTTCCATTTCTGCCACCAAGCTTTATTACATCAAACTACAGATTTAGAGACATGGGGGAGATGTGGGGAAAGAACTGGAGCTGTTCCTGTGGACACACCTGTAGCACTCTTTTACCACAATCCATGGTAATATTTGTCATTGTTGGCATTCTTCCCTCCACTTAATTACCTTCATCGAGTGCATGTATCCACTGCTGACAGAGGACAAATATTTACAAAATGGTATTATGCTGGTTCCCAGTCACTCCTTCTTTGGTGCCCACCTTTTCCTTTGCCATTCTCCCCCACAGCCTGCATGGAGTTGCAACTGTTGGCACTGCATTTTCTTCCCTATTTACTCAGCAGCATGCTGACACCTCAACCCTCTAGGATCTGCTGCCAATTGACAAATGTGAGCTCTTAGCCACAGACTCCCAAGAGACAAATAACTCAGTGTTAATAAGTAACTGATCATGTGTGATTAAATTTTTAGTCTGTACCAGTCTTTGTTTCTATAGAACTGTTACTGAGTTCAAAGTCCATACCTATAATAAAACAGATAAATGTAGACCTTTTCTATTTTTACTATTTGCAAAAGTAAAGTCTATTTAGATACACTGTCCAATAGAAAAAGTTTTTGGAAGTAACTTAATTTCATTTAGAACATGTCCAGAACTTGTTTTCCCCCAGTAAAATGATCCATCTTTTTTTGTTCTGACTCTCAAGAAGGTGATGTTTACCTAAATTGGGTAACATCAGGTCTTAATCCAGGATTGCGCCTAAATCCACAAAGGCAGCAGATTCAGCCTATATCCTAACTCTGCTTTCAGTGTGGGAGTTATAAATTAAGAAGTGATGTGCTGCTAGGAGCATAATTCTAAGTTAGGAAATTTTGTTCTGTCTGTAGCTGTGAGACTACGAGCAGATTGCTTGTACTTCTACAGCAGTCAGGATTTCACAGACTGGAGGCAGGATGTTGTTCCCCTCAGCTTTGGCTGAGTCTGACAGAGGGAGTTTATGTTCTTAAAAATAACAGTGTCAGTAACAGTTGCAGGACCCAAATCTGACAAATTTTACCACTACCAAAGTACTTTGCTAATGAAATCTGTCTCACCTAGCACTCACTGGACAGTCTTCACCAAGTCTGAGACTCAAAAATTCTCTCTGTCCTGACCCTGTAGAATTAATTAACAGACACTGTTCTTAGTACTGGGCTGACTCTGGCTTAATAATTCAGAAATTGTAACTTTTAGGACCAGCCACCTTAGGGAAACACACACATAATTCTTCTGATTGCAAAAGGAGTTGAAGAAAATATGCAATCATGAGAAAGGAAAGCATATGTTGAAAAAGCTCAGAGATATTAGCCCAGTCTTGGGGGCAGAAGCTGAGTTTGAAAGATGCCTCTCAGGTAGTAACATTTCAAAATTTTATATAGGGAGGGTATACAACTGGACAAACAATTGAGAAATAATTGCTAAGATGCTGACACCAGCCTGTAGAAAATTCACCAGAATTTTAGAGCTCACTGTTACTCTCCTTAATTAGATGTGATACCTGAGCTCTGTGATGATTTTTCAGACCTTTTAAGGGTCCATTATTATTTACATTTAGTCTATACTTTGTGAAATCTTATGAATAGACATTTTCTGGTACTTGTAATAAAAAAAACTTCATGAAATTTCAAGAACACTCCTGACATTTAAGTCATTACACAATCAGAATGTACTTTTCTTAATTTTAACACTTTGAAAGCATTTAGGTCATACTAAAGGCTGAAACCTCTTGTCTCTATTTGTGCAAACAAACCTTACTCACAGGCATCACTATATCAGTTTATCCATGGGATGGTCTGCATGGAAAGACCTTTAAATTTCCAGACCTCTTACCCTCCCTCACTGCACATAAAGCTTGCAGACAGGGCAAGTCAAGGTGGTTACAAACACACAACCCCCAAACAAAAAACAAGTCAATTTCAAAGAGCTTTATTTTGTACCATCTTCTACAGAAGGTGCCTTCAGACTACTCAATCTCATCCTGTTGTTGAGATTCAAGATGCTACACACTGGTGGAAAAATTGACAATATTCTGTCCAAGGCACCTTTCTCTGGCCCATACTCTCAGATACTGTGCTTTCTAGAGAGCCATAAATCCAGGCTTAATCACACTTCAGAGCAAGTAAAACTCACAAGGTTCAAGTTAAAGACCTGCAAAATAATGACACTGTATACGTCAGCCTAGACATCATAGCCAGCAGTGGGATTTACAGCTCTTTAAGACTGGAAAACAATTCTCCTTCTCTCTCAACATGACTTAGAGACACAGCTGAACGAAAGCCGTTTCAAAAGCTATTCACTGTAATGGGCACTTTCAGTTTGCAGTTTGTATATTACTCAGTGTAACTTCTTGGTACCATTTATTCCTGGTGACCTTAAACTTATTTGAATTTGGCTGGGGGTGAAGACAGACCTTTTAGGAGGGAGGTCCTGGGAAAAGAAACCTTTCTGACTTCCAGAGGACACCAAAGGTCTACTGTGATTCCTGAGCTGCAGACTCCACAGAAGTGAGGTCATCTGAGGAGGGAAAAAAACTCTAATAAAAGCAGCTCCAAAGGTATACATGTAGAAATATTTAATTCAAATGCTCCTTACAGGACAGGCAACCGGCTTCTGAGAAAACCCTGGCTTGCAAAAACATGCAGGGATCACTGCCTGTAACTAATGGAACAAAAGTTCCCACCGTGTAGTCGTGGGAAAGAAAAGTTTGTACCACTGGGTGAATAGACAGGGGAATACTGAGCACGAGGTTATTATCTCCACACGTGACATTAACAAGGGCCTTCCTGGAACCCACTGAGCAGCACCGATGGCCAGCGAGGACAGTGGCAGAGGTTCAGAGAAGAGCAGCCCAGACGTTTCTCCTGGGGAGCATCTGCATTCCAGGGAGAGACCAAGAGTCAGGTCTATTTATCTCATCACAGACAACGTTAAGTGGCTATTTAATTACTGCCCTTAAATACTTGAGCAGAGAGAGATGATCTCAAACTAGATAGCTATTTAATCTGACAGACAAAACATTACAAGATCCAGTAGCTGGAAGATGAAGTCAGAAAAGTTCAAAGTGGAAAAGAGATGCAAACATTTAACAAAGCGATTAAAAATTGGAGCCAATTATCCAGGAATGTAGTCAATTCCCATTGTTGGAAGTAATTAAATCAAGACTGTTTGAAGAGGCTGGTGGGTCAGACCTTGGAATCACTGGGGAATAGTCTCTGCTTTACATTATGGAAGAGGTTAGACTACGGGATCATAATAATGCCTTATGACTCTAATAAATCCACCACCAGCATTGTTATCTTCCTTGCCAAAAAAAGGAGGCACAAATAGAGCATTAATGAAGCCAAGGCCTGTATGGGGCACAGAACGCAAGCTGAATATGGACAGCACAAGCCACAGACCAGGAGCTGACATCATCAGTAGTCTTGTCACCAACTACAGCAAGAGAAAGAAAAGGTCGTGAGGGATTCGTGCCCAGCCCCAACGCCCTGAGCCAGACAAGGGACATCACCTGGCCAGCCCTCACGGCGCGATGCTCCTTGACCGTGACATCCCAGCTCGCAATCCGAGCGGACCCTCTCGCTCTCGGCCCAGAGCCGCCCCACCACGGTCTGGGGAGTCCCGGGCTCTGCAGACAACCACCCGGGGGTAACCCCAGGTTACCCTCACCGCTGCCTCCGCCCGGCTTCAGCCCGAGGGATGCCCCTTGGCGATGATCCCCTCTCCGGGCGGCGGAAGACGGCGGCCGGGATTGCCCCCGAGGCGGCGGCCGCCTCCGGGGCATCTTCCGCGCTGCGACATCGCGGCCGCGGGCATGTTGCCGTGGCGACCGCGCCGCGCATCCCCCGGCCCGTCCCGTCCCGGCGGTGGGGGGCATCTCATCATTACTGCCTCCATCTTTTTTATTTCTTTTCTTAAGTTTTCCGCGCTCCCGGACCACGCGCCAGCCAAAGTCGCTTACAAGCGCCAGTAAAGACGAGCAGAGAATGAGAGAGGCGCCCTCGGACCTGCCGGCCGCCCCCACCCGCCGGTGCCCTCTCGGCGGGCCGGCCGCAGCACCTCCCGCCGCGGAGCGGGGCACGGCTCGGCTCTCCGGAATGCGCTGCCCAGGCGCGGCTCGGCCCGCCGGCCTCGGACCCAGCGCCGGGCACGGCCGGCAGGGCGAGGCACACCCGCCTCGCCCGGCACCTGCCGCGCACCCACCCCGCAGCTCCCCGGCGCCGAACGCCCTCGCTGGTGCGAGTGTCTGTGTGTCTGTGTGTGTGTATGTGTGTGTGTGTATGTGTGTGCGCCGGTGCTCACCGTGCCCGCTCCGCTCCCCCCGCCCCTTACCTCCACGGCGGCTCCTGGGGAGCCGCGGGCACACCGCCGCCGCGGGCAGGGATGACCTTGCGGAGAAATCCATCATCCAGGCAGGAAAACAAGCCTTTCCTCGGGGTGTGCGGCGGCGGGAGGAGGGCTCCGCTTGGGCCGCCCTTCCCGCCGCGGGAACAGGACGGAGGCGATCCGTACCACCGCCGACGAGGCGGCGGCGGCGGGAGGCGCGGGCAGCCTGGCCAGGCTCCGCCGCCGCCCGCGGAGCTGCGCCCCCGGCCGCTGCCAGCTGCGGCTCCCGGCCGGCTCTCTCGGGAGGCGGGGAGCGCCGGGGCTGCGGCTCCGGGCCGGGCTCCCCCCGCGGCCGCAGCAGAGCGGGGCAGCTCCCGGGCCCCGGCGGCGGGGAGGGACCGCGGCAGCCCCGGTGCGCTCGGCCCCGCACCCCGCCCTCCCAAACGCGCGGGGCGCGGACACACGTACCTGCTACCAGGGAGACATTCCCCGCTGACGCCAGCCCCACCCCAGGCCTCTCCTGGCTTTTATAGCGCGGGAGCTGGCGGCTCCTATCCTCCATCAGGCGCATGGGGCTGAGCAGAGACCCTCAGCACCAGTGCCAGAGCTCCGGGCTTGCTCTGTGTTGCCACCTCTGCCAGCCGCTTCTCTCCAGCTCCTAACCCAGAACTAGGCGCTGAGTTGCTTCACGGCAGAAGAGCTAGAACCTCACACCCCAAATCCGCGGATTCCATCCACCTGTGCTAGCCGTGCATGTGTCCGCGGAGGAAGCGTTCAGCCTGCGAGGCACCTCCCGAGCCCTCTGCTTGCAGGGTGGTACAGGTTTGAGCGGGGAGTTGCAGTGGATGCAAATGTGGTTCAGCTCTTGTCACGCTTTCAATTTGGATTGTTGTTTTTGATAGGCAAATTTGGCTTCCTGTGTGAAGCACTGCCCTGTTTGTCTGGAAAAAAAAAATAAAAAAAAGTAAAAAGAGGTTTTGGTTTGGAACTCTTAATTATCCGGAAATCTTTGATCTAATTTCGGTTTATTCCCACCACACTGGAATTTTATCTCTCTCTGCTGCAATCACAGGAAATGGTTCTGCAGTGCCCGGAGACTCAAGTCAAGTACAGGTTTTCAGTCGGGAAGATTTTAACTCTTCTGCAATCCTTTAGGGATGAATAGGAGCAGGATTTCAAAAAAACTGTAGGACAAGCTGTGAGGACAACTCTATTGAAATATGGAAAAAATTGAGGGGAAAAAAAGCAGGTGACTAGGGTATTTTAAAAAATAATTTTTATCCCTAAACATTGTAGGCATCAGTGAGTCATATTCCCTTGATCCTTATGAATGGACCCATATTTTATTTACTGCTTTACCAACACCCTCCAGCTCAGTTATTGGTACTGAAGTGTCATTTCTTCCCCAACAGCAGCCACTTAGGTCAGCCCATATTTGTGTAGTAGCCATTCCTGAGTGTGGCTTTCTGATGGTCATTTAACCAAGGAAAATTTAAGATCTGTTTTCAATGTTCACCTACAATAAGCACTTTTTCACATATGCCAAAGCCAAACCAACAGTACTCTTAAGAGCCAGAACATCCCAAGCATCCATCACTGGAAGGAAATTGGAGAGAGCATTAGACTTTATCAGGAAAAGATTTACAGCCCTAGCACATCCAAGACTTCCCAGTAGCTCTTCTTTACTTTGTTCTTTTCGCAATCTTGCTACTTTTTTAGGGCTCTGGGGGGCTGTACAAAGCCTGATCCTCCCCCTGCCCATGTCTGAATCAGGAATATGAGGTCAAACTGAATCAGTGGTCAACTCCTCTTCATTATTATGCTAAATGACTTATTTTTAAAGAAATCTTGCCAAACTTCCTAGAATTAATCCTCCTGCCATTAACATGACTACAGTGGAACTTCCCTTTTTTTGATAAAGAAGGAAAAAGGCTGGATGATGCAATTTCCTTTTGTCAGCAATTACACTTTTATGAAGAGATAGCTGTCAGCACTTACAGACCTTGCAGCTGCAAGGACTTTGTGGGACCTCACAGGCTACTTAGGAAGGGACAATTACAATTAGTGTTGTTTTCATAAACCTTCCTAACCATGAGACTCCTTATCTGGATTCTTACGAGAGACCTTTCTGTTGACAAGCCAGCCTTGAAAGTCACAGCAGTAAGAGTTATACACATTCAGCTGGAAAGTCTAGGAAGCTTTTTTATGGACTATTGTGTCCTTCCTATTTTAGGGTCGTGAAGCACCTTCAGAGCATGTGGAGGGCTCAGTCCCAGAACCTGTGGGAAATTGACATTCTGAGACAAAAAAAAGAGGAATTGGGAGTTTTGTTTTGCTCCAAGTCCCTGCATGCTCATGCACCTCATAACTAGTGTCCACAAGATTTCCTGCTGAGTTCAGATAAACCTTTCTTCTGCCTGTACAGCATGGCTGAGAATCCCCTTGCTGCTCTCAAGCAGTCATATCTGAGCACCAGGCCTAGTATTATTATGTCTGATGGACAAGGAATTCCAAGAGAATAGAAGACAGTAATATGACTGAAATACTGCTCAGCTAATAATCTCTTCCCCATACCCAGTAGGGCATGGATGCTTCAGCCTCCAAATGCAGTGATGATCTGGGGAAGCTGAGAAGAGGTATTGAAGAGACTCATGCCATTGCAGAAGCTGGCTGAGATGATGCACTCAGGGCATGGCCACTTTGTTTATGAATTCTTCACACGTACCTGTTTTTTCCCCAATGTCCCTTACTCTTCTCTGAACCATAGTCTACCATATAATGGCTTCATTTGGTACGTTAGCCAATATTGGTTTTAAAGAGCTCGAAACGATTTTCTAAACCCTGTTATGAGCTCGGAAGTCAGCTAGCCACTGTTCTGTTAGTCAAGGCATCACATCTCAACACATCAATGTGTCACCATATCAATGCAAACTAGAGATTTAGATTATTCTGATTTATTTATCTGAATGTTTAACTCCCTTAATCACCTGTGAGTCATGGCCAATTTGCTATTACTTATCCATCCTTTTTTTCTGCTTCAATCTCCAGCTATATGCATTTGGTTTATTCTGACTTTTTGTAGGTCTCAATGCAGAAAGTATTCCTACTGAGGGCAACACGTAGATGGCTGCTTAGCTATAGGCACTTTATTTAAAGTCAACAGAACATGCTTAAAATTAGGTGTGTGCATAGATCTCAATAATATTGAGAATAACAAAGAATTCAACCTATTTAACTTTCTAGTATTGTCTGGGGTGAAAGCATAAATGTAACTGCAGAGTGTTTATCTTTTGATATGTGTTAGACCAGAGCTCAGGGCAATGGGAGCCTGGATTCTTAGGACCTGTCAGAGTCCAATTAGCCATCAGAATGACAACCACACTTCTGCAGTGCCCTTGACTCTCATAGAGTATTTTAAAATCTCATCTGCGAACTGTATCGCTATTTGGCTAAAAGAAATTCCTTACTGTGGCTGAAAAAAATTCCTTACTGTAGCTGAAAAAAAATAGGTTTGATGGTTTAGCAAAATGAATAGTGGTGTAACGTGGAGAAGATGTGCAGCTGGCCTAAACTGGTGTGGTTTCATTTGCTTCAGTAGTGCTAGGCAAATTTATATTGGTGTGGATTAGGCCTGCTGTTATTGCACTGCTTCTACCGTATTTCTTAACATATCTTGATGAGTTTTGATGACATTAATACCAAAATTAAACTGTGCGAAAGCCTTTTTTTAATGCAACATCTTTCATGTCTTCTTTGGGAAAAGGAGTTAAGAATACTTCAAAAAGTCAATAGAAGCACAAGTTTTCCTCAGCAAATCTTCAGCTCAAGATTGAGCTGAAAAGGGAAAAATGAAGATCAAATTTGTGAATACAGTCATTTAACATTTATGCTTTCGTGAAGGCACTTATAACTTTCCATTAGTGTGAAAAACAAGTTGAATGACTGGATCAACCTGTTTATTTGGGACTAGGAGCTGAGCCAAAAGAGGTGCAGGTCCTCTGGTGTGATGGCTGCAGCTAACAGCTGCATCATTAGGGACAAATGTACCAAGGAAGAAAACCGTACCACATGCAAGGTGATGTGGTGCCTGCGTTCTGTGACCACGAGCTTTCCGTGCGACCAGCAGAGCAGAGTAAATACTCATTCCACATGTTACACAGCATCTCCCTCTCTCTCTGCCTCTCACATACCTAATGGGCTGTAGCAGGCATCTCACAAATGGATGCACTGCTCAGCCATGGTAATAACTCTCCTGGATCATTAGACTGGGGCTGATATGGCAGTTTATGACTAGAAATAATGGGTTCTGCTGGTCGTATCTAAGAATGTTTCCCTTACACATTTCAGTCTTTATAAAAATAATAATAAAAGGGATATAAAGAAAACTCCATGGAACAAATTGTTTGCCATTGTGAAAGAACGCAATATTTGGGGAGTTTTTCACAGTGGTCCTAAAACCCTGTGCTACTGTACCTCAGGCACTTATGTCAAGTTTAATTTAAAAATATGTAAGGGTGTGAATCTTTACACATTGTGAAAATGTTTTCGTACCTCATCATGCACCTCTTGACAGCTTTTGCTTCCATCTGAGCTGTGAAGGTCCTCATGGGGAACTTCAACCACCCCAGCATATACAGGAGGGACAGCACAGTAGGGCATAAACAATCCTGGAGATCCTTGGAGTACGTCAGCTTCTTCACTCAAGTGACAGAGGAGCAGAGACCTCATACTTGCCCACAAGAAGGGGCTCACTGGAGATGTGAGGGTCAAAGGCAGCAGTGAAAATGAGATGGTGGAGTTTGTGGTCCTGAAAAGAGGTAGGAGGATAAAAAGCAAGCTCACAACCCTGGACGTCAAGACAGCAGATTTTGGCCTTTCCAAAGGGTAAAGTCCCATAGAATAAAGCCCTAGAGGAAAGAGTGGCTCAAGAAAGCTGGTTAATATTCAAGCATCACCTCCTCCAAGCTCAGGAGCAATCTATCCCAATGAGGAGGAAGCCAGGAAAAATTTCTGCATGAATGAACAGTGAGCTCCCAGACAGTCTCAGAGACAAAAAAGAAGCATACAGGGAGATGAAGCAAGGACAGGTGACCTGAGAGGAATATAGATACATTGTCAGAGCATCCAGGGGTGAAGTTAAGAAAGATGAAGCCCAGCTGGCATTTAATCTGTCTAGGAATGTCAAAGACAACAAGAAGGGCTTCTATGGGTACATAGGTAACAGAAAGAAGACAAGGGAAATGTGGATGCATTCATTGCTGAATATGACGGGAGACCTCTTTACAAACGACGTGGAAAACACTGTAAGAATGCCTTCACCTCAGCCTTTACTAGCAAGACTGACCTTCAGAAATCCCAGGTCCCTGAAACCAGAGGATCTCTATCAGAGAAGACATAGCATTGGTGGACAAGGATCAGGTTAGACAATATTTAAGCAGACTGGATGTGCACAAGGTCAGGAAGAAGACCCAGGCCAGTCAGCCACACTTCAATCCTTGGAAGGTGATGGAGCAGCTAAACTTCGAAACTGTTTCCAGGCACATAAAGGATCAGGCAGTTGTCAGGAGTAGCCAACATGGTTACACCAGGGGGAAGATGTGCTTGACCAACTTGATAAACTCCTATGGTGAAATGACTGGCTTTGTGGATGAGAACAGTGATTGCTGTCTACCCACACTTCAGGAAGGATTTTGGCACTGACTCCTCTAAGACTGGCAAAGTGAACATGAAGTATGGGGTGGATGAAAAGTGAGCTGGATTGAATAGTGGTTGAATAGATGTGTCCAGAGGGTGGTGATGAGTGGCGAGAAGTGTAATTGTAGGCCAGACACTTGTGGCATATCCCAGGGATGAAGACTGGGTTAATATATTAACAGGATTAAATAATATTAAATAATGATATATTAAGCATCCTTGTTCATTATGTGGATGGTGGTGCAAAGTGCACCCTCAGCAACTTTGCTGATGGCACAGATCTGGTGGGGTGGCTGATACAGCAGAAGGTTGTGCTGCGATCCACAGACACCTCAGGAGGTTGGAGATAAGGGCTGACAGAAACCTGAGGCATTCCAGCAAAGGGAAGTACAGGGAGGAGCAATGCCAGGCATTGGTACGTGCTGGGGCTGCCCATCTGAAAGGCTATGAGGGTGACCAAGGACCGACACTCTTGCCCAGAGAAGCTGTGGAGTCTCCATCCTTGGAGGTATTCCAAAGCCATTTGGATGTGATCCCAGGCACCTTGATCTATGTGGCCCTGCTTGAACAGGGGTGTTGGACCAGATGACCTCCAGAGGTCCCTCCCAGCCTGTGTCAGTCTGTGATTCCTTTGGTGTGATGGGAAGCTTTGGTCAATGTGCTGTGATACTTCTGTTTTCACCCTCAGCCTCTGAGGAGGACAATCGAGTATGATTCATTTCACATTCTGCTATTCCCATTTGACACATTCTATGTATTCATTACTGTGTTCCTACATGTGAAGCAGGCCACACAAAAAAAAATTACCTTCCCCCTTCTCAACAAATTAAAATGAACGATTTGATGAGTCAGTAATTTATACTGTTTACCTCCTTTTATGTCAACAATCCTGAGACCTGGAACAACACATAATCATAATGATTATAGACATAATGAGCTGATTTATTACGTAGTCACCACATGGTATTCTGGTGCATATTCAGCTGTAATGATGTCAAACAATACGACTGGAAAATCTATCTGCTCAGAAAACTGCTGCCTACTGGGAACAATAAATTAAGCTAATGCAGTACCAGACACATGGGTTCTCTGGACTCAGTGCTTCATCTCTTCTTAAATTATGTATATATCAAAAGCCTTTGACATTTTTAGAATTTCAGGAAAAAAGAAAATCAGTCTGGGATCCTTTTAAGGAGTGGCTGTGAGTGCTGAAGGTAAATGTAAATTAAATACCCTCCCAATACAGTTCTGTGATATGGAATCACTCTTACAGTTCTACATTTTCACTGAGCTTAAGGAACTGTTTGTTCTGATGACAGGTTAGTTCTTTCTACTTCCTTGGCTGTGTAAAGTGTTATTCCAGAGGGGAATAGCCTTTGACAGGGCTATCACAGTTGCTTTTGAACCTTTGCATTTCATTGCACAAGACAGAGACTTCTCCTCATGCTACCAAAAGAACCATTCCCTGGACCACTACAGAAGATGTTTATGGCTTTCAGTTATGGTTTTCAAGCCCTCTACAACATGGATTTTTGTGCTGATTCATGCAACAGGTGAGATGAAAAGCAAATGTAATAGGTGCTGCAAGGTGAGTAGATAAATGATGGATATGTGCAAGCATGGAGGATAAGTACCACACACAGTAAGAGTGGTGATTAAAAGAGCTAAAGAGGAGCAGAGGCTCTTGTTTAAGTATAAAGAAAGTCAAGAGATTCTTGATTAAATATAAAGAATGTCAGGAGAGTTATAGAATAACCATATGTACCATAGGTCAGTGTAGAACTATACGTTCAAAAAGAAAAAAAAATCCATGTTGAAATCACTTGTTTACATGATCTCTAAACATGTCAGCGCTCCATTGGGATAGAAAGCCTTACATTAATTTCAGGCAGCTGACAAAATAAAAAATCAGGTGTTTCTCTTTCCTGCATGTATTCACTAATTTTCACTAGAATCCCACTGATACATGATCTCAAATGTCTGTGGTGCAGCTGTGCTTTGTGAAACAACACTCCTGATTATCCTCTTTAAATTTGCCTGTGCATACATTAGTCTTGTGTTCTGTATAAAAATGTCTGATTTAATTTTTTTGGCCATTCTTCATGTTGTATCTATGATCATAATGTGTCTGTAAGTCACCTATCTATTATTTTTTTTAAATCTAAAATAAGAAGTCAAATATTTACAGATTGTTGCCTTTTCATGCATCTAGTGAATCTCTTGCCCAGTCATGGTTCTAATAATATTATTAGTATCATAAACAGGTAATAGCTGCTCTATTTATCTGAATACAGAAATTATGTCTTTTGCTGAAAAAGCTTAGCTGTAGCTCAGTTGTACTCAGTGTAGCTGTTTCTAGAAGCAGAGATTGATCTTTTTATATAAAGCCTGTTTTGTCTTCTTTTTTTATCCTTTTCTTACTGTAGAATTAATTACCTCCACTTGATCGAACCAACTGATTTTACAGTTTCTCCATTTAAAGTAGGTCAGGCCCTGTCTTCTGTTTGTCTGGATTACTTTCTGTTTGGGCTTTCAAGCGTGTTGTAAACAGCTCAGCCAGTCACACTGGACAGCCTCATCTGCAGACTCAGCCAGCCCCCTGCAAATGGACACAAACGTGCCCAAATGGACACATTGCACCTTCCACGTGGGCTCCTCTGGACCAGGCTTCACTACGGGGATTGCACTGGTTTAATTCCACTTGAATGGACAAGGTCTGCCAGAGAGTTTCCCCCTCCCTCTTTGTCCTTGTAGCTCTTTCTGCTAGGCTGATTTTCCACTCTACCTTGGTTATGCTTCTTTTACAGCCCTTCCTTGCTCCAGGGATCATCCAGATGCTGTTCCTAGCACCAAGAACATGAATCATTCAAGCCAGGACTGAACTTATCCACTGGGATAAGTACAGGGCCCATTCTATACTATTTTAGCATTTTTATGACCTGTGAACCTAAGGAAAGCGTTTTGAGACAGACTTTCTGCAGCACAGACCATCACTGTTTCCCACTCCAGTTCTGCCAAAACACATGTCCATTTTGGCTTTTGGTGAATTGCATTAGGGGTAGAAGCATGATTATCACAAGGTGTTTTGTCTGATTATTATTTAAAGATGATTTTTCCTCTGGAGTTTGAGACCTCCTTCCAGAGCACGAGCTAGCCAAGGTTCAGTGATTCACAGGGAGATTGGGAAGATTCCTGTCTCACAGCTGCACAGCAAGAAGACATTTTCCTGTCAGTGCTAAGGAAATGTATTGTCAAGAAATTGTCTCTGAGCTCAACACAACTGACACTGAAGTTTCTAGGTGACTTCTGATCTCAGTGGACAAGGCAAAAAGAATGGAATAAGTCACAGATGGCAGATGAACAAATGTTTTACTATCCCTTTAAAGTCAACATCCCTTAATATCATTTCAGGAGAACTTGACCTTTTCTTTGAGCTAAAAAATCTTCAGACTCCTGTTAACTAGGGAAAAGGGCAGGGAGAAATAGCTGAAACTAATTCTAATAATTTAATATTATCTTGCCTACTGATAATATATTTGAATAGTGCTCAGCATGGAAAACAAAGGTAAATTTTCCATCTATATCTAATGCCACATTGCTTTATGGCAGAAACTTCGATTAATTAGCAGCATTCTAAACTCAGAAACTAATGGTCTGTGAGTTTAGCTTTGCTCTAGATGGTGATTAACTTAAAAACCAATAAGACTTGTTATTTCTTCTTAGAATCATAGACTCATATAGGTTGGAAAAGACATTTACAATCATCAAGGCCAGGCATTAACCCAACACTGAGTCATTCCCTCTGTCCTTTCCCTCTAGAATAGGTAAAATGAGGTACCTTCCACTAGTGAAGGTGTTCTAACCTGTTCTTCTGAAGACAGTATCACAGTTTTTCTCAACTGATATTAATCTTCATACCTGGCCATGAATATAAATGCACTTTACAGTGTAGCTTGCCAGATGAAGTAAGAACCACCACATCTCTCTACCTCAGACAGCTGGGGAAAGAGTGTTTTTGTGTCAGTTCTGTTGAGCGTTTCAGGCATATTTCAGATAATGGCGCAAGAAGAAAAAGTATTTTACTGTTGGCTTTGTGAAATAAAGTTAGACCCTATAACTGACCAAATGACTTTGTGATTTTGTTCCATGGTGTAGCAGTAAGGCAAAAAATGTTAAATCTTATGATGTACCTGACAAAAACCATCCCTACCATGTGTAAATTTTATTATATTGGTCTCAGGAAGCATTGTAGAGGTATAATAGTGGTGAAAACTCCTCAGATTCCAGAAATTTATGATATTTTAGAAAACACACTGTCTAGAATACACAAGTCTGGCTCTGTCTTTCATTTAATCTCTTACCACTGTTATTTGCCCTTCTTCTTAGCTGAATATAAAGTGCTACTCTGTGTAGCTAAAGAGTGTTAAGATCAATGCCATGTGCATAGCCAGAGATATTAAAGGCACTTGCTGACACCATCGACAGTGCTGAACCTCCACCACACTAAGAGCAACCCCCTGCCCCAAAAAATGTCAAGTAGAAACAAATTACGTAGATGACCACCTGAGGGGCTGAAAATCTTAGAATAAATTTGTTAAAGAAGCACTCATGGGCTTCACTACAGTTTACAGATTAGTCACCAGAACATTCCCAATTGGCACAGAAATGCGAGTGTTTTGGAGCTGGAGGACTTCAAGTATCTCACTGTGCTTTTGGATATGAATATTTTCTAGGCTAACAAATGATCAAGGCTGGCTCCAGTACTTTGTGAGAGAATTTTTTTAAAAACAAATATGAGAAAGACGGAAATGGTTCTGTGGTTGGAGCACCGGATTCTAACATGATTTTGTATCCATTTGAGCATAACCACGGATCTCCTTCATGGTGCTAGTCAAACCCGTAGGGCCTTGATTCTCCCTACTTTACAGGACAGTTGCTCAAGAATAGCATTGTTGAAGAATAACAGAATTGGGAGCAAAGGAGATAGCTCTCTGTAAAACAGCGCTTCCAGGTTTGTAGAGTTTTTCTCCTTTTCCAAGCTCGCAGTGGAGTAGGACATACCTGAGTACTGTGCTCACCCAAGCTGACAGGGAAATCTCAGACTAGGTTTGCTTTTTCTGACCCAGTATTGCGAGAAACAGGAAGAGACAGAAAAATCAGTGGTAGCCATATCATCAGTCAAGGGTTTACAAAACCTTCAGATTTGATACTTGGGAATAGCAACTACCTGAAACCTGCATTGTATAAAAAATGGCACCTTTTTAATGGATAATAGTGGTTGTCAGATTCTCCTGGGCTTTGACATTTCTTCCCACAAGGCACATCTGAAAGAAGCCAGACAGCTCAGGCTGAGGATCTCACACATCTCTGTCCCACCAGAGCAGCTTTTCCCCCCCATTCTTTCTGTGGAAGGTTGACTGATCTCCTTACCTGTGAATCCTAAGATGCTCCCGGGAAATAAATAATCTACTGTCTCCCAGGAAATAGAAATGTTAAAAACAAAGTATTACAAGAGTGGAACTGTTGGGATTTTATGCTGATAAAATATTTTTCAGATTTGTTTGCCCTGTTGGCAGCCTGATGCTCTGAGGCTTTGCAAAAGGAAATCACCCATTTGCCAATACAACAGAACAAGCATGACAAAATCTGTCCTGCTGTGCTGGACATAGTGACATGATGTTCCCTTGTCAAATAGCACAGCACTGTTTCCTGGCTGACAAAATGCTCTGGACAGCCTAGTGGCTTTCCCCAATCCAGTTGCTAATTCCTGCAGTCTACCTCTAGAATAGCCACAAAATCCTCTCTTCTGACACCACTATCAAACACAGAGACACTCTCACCCTTACGAGTCTCCACCAGATCACATTTCCCCATGCTCCCATTGGGAATAACCTTGGCCCCTATGTGATGGCACCTTTCACCCTCCCATTTTTTCCTATTTGTGATAAATGATTATGAGTCAGTTGCCATTATTTCCCTCCTGTGATGGCATCCTTATGGGATGACTGCAAAATCAGGGGCCTGGGACTAGCCTTGCCTTCCTGCTCATCATCAGAGTCAGCTGCTGTGAGATCCTGGATGTGGTCACTGAACAGGATGCCAAATCAGTGAGAGTAAAAAGCAAATAAAAATCCTCTTTCCTCTGTTACTTCTATATAATAGATGAAAAACTGCAAAATTCCCAGCCATTATGACCAATGCTTCCTGTGGTTATCTACACAAACACACACACAGAGAAATTGATAACCCAGGATAAGGTTTTCCACACCTACATCTTCATACTGACTGGTTGCTTCAAAGAGCTGGAGCTCTCAATTTTTTTTAATGCTTAGTCCCCTAGATATACCCACATTGGACTTAAATGAGCAAATTGTACCTGTTTTTCTTGCCAGAGTGCTCTGAGCCAGCATCTTGATCAAAGTGAGGCCAACTGGCAAAACTGCAAGAAGCAATCATTATCAGTAAACTGAAATCAATGAATCTCTGGCAATTTATAACAGGTAAGAATCTGCCTTTAGCAACAGGAAAAGCCTTGAAGCTTGTCTGGGCGGTATGGTAAGACAGAGCAATCCTCAGCAGCCATAAATCTGTTGTAATGAGCTGAAACTGAAAGCTCTGAGTTAAGTGGGCATCCTGGGACTCACAGAATGGCACTGCCAGATAAAGCAAACCCCTGGTTGATGCAAAAACCCTGAGAAACAAAATAGGTGGCTGCCACAAAGTAGTTGTGAAACTGCTTCTGCTGGGCATTGAGAGCTGGAAAGAGCAGGGGAACAAGGTGGTGGCACAAGCCAGGGTGGATCCTGGGGACACACATGGAAGTCCAGTCAGAAAAATTTCTCAGTTTTTAAAAACAACTGTAAATTAATTAATTCTCTCTGTGTGCTACCTGTGGGCATGTTTCTTACTTCCAGCAAAACATCATGTTTCTATGTCACTGGAATAACAAACATTTTAAATTTATAGGGGTCTTTTTAGATCAGCTCTTTGCCTAAGTATAAATCACTTTTCCTTGTTACAGGGGAAAAAACCCATAAATATGACTTGACATTCTTATCACCTATCCATTTCCCAACTAAAAGATTTACTGTGTTGCTCTCTGGGAAACATTCCTGGGGTTAAGGGACTCGTGTGGAAAAGCCTAGCTGTGAGACAGCCTTGTGTGTCTGGGAGATGTAAGTCAAACTATAGCAATCTCATGTATCTATTGTACATTGGCTGCCAGATTGCAAAGGATTGATAAGACTCTGCTGTTTTTCACTTGACTTTGGCATAATTACCATACAAGCCATATACTCTACAGAACTTTGTGATGTATGAGAGGCTTGTGGCCATTAAAAAGTGCTAAATAATGGCTTACTATTCAAACCAGGAAATCTTAAGGCAGTGAATTCTTTGCTAATATCTTCAGTGTAATTGAAAATTTGATTTGTATGTGGTGAATATATTCAAAGCTGTAGCCATTGCAGGTTTTCTCTAATTCCTTTTAACCTGAATGTACATGCAGAAGTACCCTGCTTCCAGGAGAAACCAATACCCTCTTTCAGGAGGCACCACAGAGATTTTTCTTCACGGTGGTGTCCTCAGTTTTCTAAAAGTGTGCAATTACTTCACATGTTTCTGCTCTGCTGGAAAGGGTCACTTTGCTCATTGGTATAGCAGCCTGAGAACTCTCTTCAGCATAGAAAATTTGGTTGTGACCGGTCTTTAAGTGGCTTGTACCAGTTGACACAAAGGCAGTAGCCTGTAGCAGTGTACAGCCACGTTGACAACACAGCCTCATCCTTGGCAGGCCCTTTGGAAGAAACTCTGCCCCTGTGTAACTTCCAGCACTGCATCAAACTTTATCACAGACAAAAATAAACAGGAACTTCAGTAATTAGTAAAGACATTCAGTATTGGTAAGGCTTCATTTTATCATTTCCACTAAAGCAAATGAATTTGCTATTGGTACTGATGGCTGTAGGATTATCTTCCTGTACACTTTAACAGTTGTCTGTCACGCATATGCCTATAAAAAATTCATACTTTATATTGAAAAAAGGAAAAAAAATGTTAAAAATCTGTTTATCTTAGCTGAAGAGCAGTGTCGGCTGGTCATACATGAAGAAAACTCACTTCAGATTCTGTTCACCTGACTCAGCCCATCCTTTTTTTTTTTGACTGAGCTGAATCCTTTGCACTAGAATAAATGGCAGGCTGCTGGGAGATTTTTTAAATGAGCCCTGGAAATCCTTGCTGAGTGATTGAAAGTTACTTCTTCCTGTGATCCACCCTTCCCAGCAGGAATTGCCATCCTCAGGCCTGAGAGAGCAAAGTATGTGATGCTTTGATGCTTAAAGCCATCTTTCTTGTGATTTTAATAAAAATCCTTGGAGCCTCAGGAACTCAAGGAAATCTTTATCTGTGCTGACTTCATTCTACATACAGTAAGCTGCAGCAAGGGAGTGGAATAGGAAGAGGAAGAAGTGGAAAAAAAAAAAAAAAAAAAAAAAAAGCAGAGAAATTAATTCCTGCTTGACTTGCACCAGAAAGAGCTGCAAGTCCATATTTGAGTTCCTTGAAAACATTTGTTGGAAATCCTCGTGGGATCATGCTAAGAGCCCTTGTGCAGATGTCAAAGTGGCTCTTTTCTGCTAGTGATAAATCTATGCCATGAACTTCTTAATTCATTCCTGTCAGACTCAGACAAGTATTTGTCCATGCTAGTTTTAATGGAGGAAGAGTGATTATCTTGCTTATCTTTGAAATTTGTTCCTGTCTTGAGTGCTGGGTTTTTTTCTTACTGGGTCCCTTTGCTGGTTCCCTTTTCTCCTCCTGTACCAATATTCTGCATTTACTTTTAGTCATGCCATTTGCCTGTGTGTGAAGTGAACACCAAATTTATCATCATTGCAGAATACTTACAAGGGAGTCTTGGGTTGCCAAGGTTCCTATCAAAGGTCACAGTGTAATCTACACCTTTTGCAGAAGATCTTCTTCTCCCTATGGTGCCATGCCAGGTTTTGAGCATAGAGCCCATTGCTATTCCTTCCTTTCTCAGCTTAGGTTTGCATTTGCTGCCCCAGTGTATTCTCATCAGATGATTTTGGCAAGTCTTTGGGAAGGGTTAAGGTTAGGGTTAGGGTTAGGTTTAGGCTTAGGTTTAGTCTTAGGCTTAGGCTTAGGTTTAGGTTTAGGTTTATGGTTAGGGTTTTTTGACCGCGGGGCTGCACCTCCCCGTTCTGTCCACAAGGTGGCGCTCACCAGAATTGCCTATACTGCGTTTTTGTCAGGATTTTGGCCTTCCGAGGAATCTCAACCAGCACATCAGCAGAGCACGTCCTGTACTTTCCCTTAGCCACTGGTGACTCTTCAGCATCACTGCCCATGAGCTTGCACCCGTCCACCAGCACCTAATAATTCAATGGCTGCTGAGGGATATATTGGAAAAATTCAATTGGTCTTCTAAAAAGTGTATATTAATGAAGTGTGTCTATTTATGAAACCACTTTAATAGGCAGCAGGAGAATTGTTGAGAATTCTGCCAAGGGCAATGGGTACAATTTATACTGCTAACAGAGGATATTACTCACGTCTAGAAGAATAAATTGGATATCACCAATGCACTGAATTACTCTCTTGCAATAGAGGTGGGGAGTAGAAGAAAAAATAATATCCCCAAAGCATTAAAGAATCCATCAAAGAGTTTAGACTTTTTATTAAAAACTGTAATCAAAGCTGGATCCCATTGTGCTCTCACTCTAGCTTTATGGTTGGCAATGCTCCTCTGATCTCGGTGGCATTGCTAAGAAGGGAGTCAGCACAGTCAGAAGCAGATTCTTTTTAGTCTCATTTTCTTAAGTTAAAAGTGAACTGAAGAGAGAAACCTATTTATTTACCAAGATTGATGAGAAGAGGCTAGAGAAATGAAAGCAATATTCCCTGCTGTGCTCAGCTGTATTGCGGAGCTGCAGAGATTAACCATGCCATCTCCAGGGACTGTCTCCTCCTCGTCACAGATGTGAGCCCTTCTGGCAGCAGGGCACAGGAGAATTTGCACACTCTGGTCGTTCTTCTTTGCCCCATGCTACTGCGCAGCCTCCATTAAATGGCACCACGGTGTTTATCAGGACCCATCTTAGATGACAAGGCTCTCAACACTGGCTGAAGTTGAAGTTCAAATTTTTTTTTAACATTTTTTTAACTGCTTGGCACAGGCTAGCATAAAGGGAGAGCATCCAAGGGAAAAGAAGGTGCAAGATGCACCCCATGCTAGGGAGACATAAGATAAAGTCAGCTCCTTTTCTGAAACTCACTGGGAGTTTTGTAATATTCCAGAAAGAGCAGAACTGAGTCCCTAAAAAATGTCAGCACTCCAGCCTCTGAAAAAACCTCAACCATTAGAAATGTCTTACCACAGCATTAAAGCCCCTGTGGTTTTCAAACGTTTAAACTTCTGAAAAATATAGCGTAGCCTCTCCCACGTGCTGAGCACTGATGTGCCAGCTTAAATTTACTGACTCTTCTGAATTTAAAGAAAATTGTACAGGGAATGGACACAAACGAGTTAATTTCAAGTGTCTGACACAGAAGAGATGTGGTTTGTTTGTACAGTAACCAACATGTTGCTTTTCTGTGTAAGTCAGCAGTGTGTGGATTTTTCTCTTGTGCTGCATGTGCTGTTTACTGACTCATTTTAATTGTCTTTCCACAGAGGATAACAATGTGTTTGCTATCTATAGCCACTGAATTCAGACTTAGCCCTTTCTCCTCCAGGACTTTTCTCTGCCTGAATGACACAGGAGCAAGGACAGCCATTTTGGACACATGAAACAAAGGTGCAGAGAGGGATTCAACAGGGGCAAAAAGGCAGCCACCTACGGTGGTTTTCTACCCTTATGTGGATTTTCTGATCCTCATGCAGCCCAGAGGGTTCATACAATACAGGGTATGCAGCTAGACAAAGCTTTTCTGGAGAGCTAATGCTGATCAAAGTTCAAGCTTTGGAGGGTTCAAGGGGATGATGAAAGCTGCTAGACCAGAGCGTCGTGCCTTCATGTATTTCATCACTTTATCAGGGCCAGCTAGCACTGCTGAGAAATCTCTGTGCTTGGCTGGCTGGCTGGCAGGTAGGATGCTCCAGGTCCACGCCCAATCACCTCGTTGTGAAGGACACGAAAATGTACAAAATTTGATGGCACTTGCTCCATGACATTTGGCTTCCTCCTGCAGCAGAGAGGCCATAGACACAATATTTGCTTGACGACTGCCAGAAGGATGGGGGGCAATGTAGTTTCAGGGCAGTTTTCAGTGGCTACAGTCCTGCCTGCCTCCTACTCACAGCTGCCCCCTCCTGCCTGTCCTCAGATCAGCAAAAACACTCGCCTGCCTCCATGGTGATCTGAAACAGAGGGCTAAGGAAGGCAAAAACTATTGCTCTTCAAATTATTATTTTTATCCATACCAGCTCTCCAAACCATCTTACCACAAGTGTGCAGGGACCTTCAGCCACCTCAAGTGAAGGGTGGGAAAAGGAATGAAACCTCCAGATCATAGTCTTGGCCTAAGCTGTTGTGGAACTGTATTTAAGCTGTGGATAAGGTCCCAGCACTCCTCTACCACTTCTCTTCACAGTGCTGATATGAAAAATGATTGTTTCTTAGTTCTGCTTTAGAAACAAGAAGTGGGTCTTTCAGTTTCTATAAATAAAAACCTGCCCTTCTTACGATAAGCTATCATACCCCAAGCTTTAATTCAAAAGGAAGTGTGGGTTTTTCAAGGTTTGAAATATTTAAAAAATACTTTAATGGATTCCACCACTTGATGGTCACAAATGAAGCAGGGAACTTATGAAAAACTGGACATAAAAACACAATTTGTCCTGGACAGGCTGAGTGGTCCCATATGAGTGAATAACTTGAGATAGGTACTGTAAACTCATTTGGTGTACAACATTCCTCATTCCATATTTGCACAAGGCTTTACCAATGAAACCTCATTCTCTGTTGCTGCATAAGTAATCCATATTATGACACAGAGCAGCTGAACAGGAAAAGCGAGGAAGTTTCCTGCAGAAATCAGGCAGATGGATCCAGGGTCCTGCCTACTTTTCATTGGACTGCCACTGGAAGACAAGTGTCCATACAGAATTCACCAAAGCTTTTCCAGCTGAGAACTTCAAGTGGGTCAGGTATACCTGCAGGATAGCTTGATAAGCTGAATGTACCATTCAAATTTTACCCACACAAGTAAAAGCTTTCAGATTCTTCCCTTGAGAGGAACTTCAGGTGATGCCTGTTTGGCAGCCCTCTAGACGTTAACCTTAGAAGCCCTGAAATCTCCAATTCCACAAGCAGTACATCTGTAAAGCATGCCTATTATTCACTGCTGTGCTACTCCAGCTGAATTCCAAAGCAGCTCTGTAACTGGCGCAAAATCTGACTAATGAAGTGCTAAATCAAGCCCAGCAAGTAGAAGGGTTCAATTCTTTTTTAGTTCAAAGCTCTTGCAATTAAGGATAATTAGGATCCAATATTTGAACTGCTTCTGTTTCAGTTTTGCTGCAGACGAGATTTGGGTTTTGCACACATAATACTCTTTCGTTTCAGTAAATATTTCAGTAATAGTATAAGTGGTCTATTATAATGTAGTAAAAATCTGTTGCAGCATTTATTTACTAATAGCTGTGAACTATTCAGAAATAGCCAAAAAAAACCCCCAACCAAAACCAAAAAACCCCAACAGCCCAGTCTGGAAATGCATGAATGAGTTTGCAAGAGCACTGTTTGCTTTTTCCCTGTAAGCTTCTATTGCTGCAGGGAAATTTGATTTATGAAGCCCTGAGTCCATGTCTGCTTCAGACCCTGGCCTGTAGCTTAATTTAGCAACAAGGCACGGGCTGTGGATTGGCTGCCTTGGAGCAGCACAGCAGTTGGGCTCACTCTCCCTTTCCCTTGTGTAAGGTCACTTTCTCCACCAGCTTGAATGTGCGATGTGCTGCATACAAATAGACAGCAAAAGGCAAAAGCCTGTTGTGAAAACTGTCTGGCTCTCTGGCACTCATCAACAGCACCCAGCCTGTTGCAGCTGAAATGACCCTGCCTTACTCCTCCCGCCTTACACCTTAAGCCTCTGTTTCTGCAAGTGTTTTCCTCCGACCCCCCGTGCTTCTTGTTTGCTTTATTATTTCCTAGCACCTTTATCCAAGAGGCTTTATTTTGCAGACATTTTGGAGTGGTGACAGACCATCTGAGCTCCAGACTGTTCAGTTCAATAGACCAAAAGGAAGGTGACATGACAGCTGGAGTAAGTATCATACCATTTAACACACATAGTGGGAGGCAAGGGACTCTTCAGTCTTACAACTTCACACGCTGACTGGCTGCAAGATGGAGGTGTAATAGGTGAAAAACAACTAACAGGAGTCCCAAAGGGTTCAGCACGTAAATTTTAGCTTTATTTTTTCCAGGCACGACTCTGTGTTTTCAGAACATGAAGTAAAGTTCCTTTCTATTTTTACCTTCTAGCCCCTTAAGTGTATATTGTTTATAATCCAGCTCTGGAAAAGCTGCAGTCGCTCCTGCAGGAATCAAATGGAGGATATCGTCCATTGTAAAAATTTGCATTTATCAGATGTCAAAGACCAGAGACAAAGCAACTTTTAATGTCCTCTTCCAGCAAGTGCAGAGCTTATATCTCTAAAAGTTGCTGACCACTTTGGTTGGATTAACCCTTCATTATTGACTTCAGGAGGTGTTGTACTTGACTCTGCACCATGTACCTTCTGGGATATGCATATTCCCATGGGTGAAAGCTATATAGAGCTTCATAAGCAAAGCAGAGACATTCTACCACCATGGGGCAGTCCTTCTGCCAAGAAGCAGGCTTATTCAAGCAAAGAGTAAGTCTCAAGAACCCTTTCTAATGAAATTTTTCACAGAATCTAAATATAGACATTTCTGTCAATTCCCTCATTAATAAATCACAAAGAAGAAAACACAATTGCTGTTTACACAGGAGACAAACTAAATAATCTAACCTTTATTTAGCATTGGTTTCTGCTATGACTTTTTTCATAGTTGACCTTTTCTACTTCAAGAGAGATCTTTATAAAGAATAAGCAGGGATGGGGGGGAGGAAGAAATGAAATTATGTTGCTGAAGTGATAATTAAGCAAGACAAGGGCCATGAAAATAATATATTTTCAAAGGTCTGGGCACATTCAGTCGCCTTGGGCAACAGGACAACATAAGTGACGCTCTGCCCCTCCTACAGCCCTTCCTGTCCCTGGCATCAGCACATCATTGTCATTAAAACTGTCATAAAAAATAGACGGGGCTGATGGGCTGGCTGAGAGGAGCTGTGACAGCTGCTTCGTATGTGTCACTGGGTTTTATCACTCCATTACAGGATAATGATAATGATTAGCCTTGCCTTGCTCTCAGAATGGAAAGAGGTATTTTTGATGAAAGGAACTAAAAACTTGGTTTAGGCATCATGGCAAGATTTCAAGAATCAACAGCATCTGTCAGCACAACTCTGAGTAGTTTTTCTAATCTGCATTCCACTGACACCCGGATGGCAAGTGTATGAGACAACACCTGACCTGAAGGGCTCATAGATTTAAAGAAAAAAGGGACATGGTGTGGAAAAGGAGGACATTTTGTGTGTGTTAATGTACAGTACTGACTGAAGTACATGCACATATGCATGCACAGTTTGTATACAAATGTAGAGCAAGCTGGTTTCTAGCACTGCCTGTCAAGCAGCTCTTGCCTGTGGGACACTGAGCTACCTTGTACTCGTGCCAGGTTGGTTTCCCACTCACAGGTGATGTGAGACAACTCATGCAGGTTCTCTGAACTGTATGACAGGCAGCAAACTCTTCCTGTTACCTGGATGTGAAACCAGGGTATCCTGATTTAGCTCCTCTGATTTGGTCTGTACTCTTTGCAAATACAGGGTTTTGTGCTGAGCTGGAGGCATAAGAAAATGAGTCAAAGGTTCTGGGTCAGTTGCAGACTTCCTTGTTAAAGCTAAGGATTTAACACAAGAGATATACACAAGGACCTAATTGCACAGATAATCTCAATTCCTGTATTTTCTGAGAACTTAACATTTCAGGCTTCATGCTCATTAACATAGTGTTTTAAGCTCTCAAACAAATGTGAAATGTTCCAGGTAGGTATATCTGGTAACCATACATACTGGTAGGTATTCTCACAGTTTCTAGCATTTCTCTCTTCACTCTTTCTCTTACAAAGGAAGTAAAAATCTGACTGCAAGTTCACCAACAGTAAATGACCTGAAAGTATATCTGGTACACTGACAAGTATTTTGTGGCTTGTCTTGGGCCAGGGTCTACCATCTTTATTTAATTCTGAGTGTTTCTTGCTCAGGATACAGTCCAAATATAATTAGTTTTTCCTCTAATTTAAGCATAGGGGAAACAGACTCAGTCTTTAATGAAATGTCCCTTTCAATGAAGATGAAAATGGAAGTTCTCAGCAAAGCAAGCACATTAAACTGTATAGTGGGACCAAGGGTTCTGAAAATTGTTCAAATCACATTTTCAGTTTTCCTCACAGGGTAACATACCTTTTCAGCATCAGTTATCTCTAATCAGGCTTTAATTTTTCCTACTTTCAGGATTTTATTTTTTATTTCAGTGGAACATTCCTTGAACATGAAAGATTTTTCTTGTTTTGTGAATTTTCAGGAGTCCTCTCTGTTACATAAGCAACAAAGCCATGGGCTTTTAATGACTTCTTGGAACAAAACAAAGCCAGTAAAAAAAGCAGACAGAAACTCAGAGGTCTTTCCCTTTAATAAAATGGGCCCCAATCTGAGATTGCTCTGTGGTGCAAGAGACCCAGCTGTGCCCCTGTCAGATGAAAATGCATCTTGACGTTTGTTCACCTCCCTTGCCGCTCAGTAGTTGGTCTGTTCTGCTCCTTAGCTGGAGTTCTGTTGTGCTGGGTCAGCTAACACTTCACTGACCACAGGGACCACAAGCAGGATGGGCTCTGTGCCCTGTGGTTCTATCACTTACTGGCATGCAGGCCACCAGAACCTCCAGCTCTTACCTAGCCTCGTTTAAATCAGGTGTCAGTGGTGACTGAACCACCTGTTCATCTTGGGACAACGGATATTGTACCTCAGTATGTGCAAATGGAGTTTTCTCCATTTTGTATAGTAAGTTTTTACTCCAGAAGGACTTTAAACTCTGTCTCCCACACTCCTACACGTATTCCAGGGTTGATATGTTATATAAACCCCACATATAGGCCATGGCCAGAGAATTCTAAGGTGTCATCTCTTCTGAAAGGTTCATTTCCTAGCAAAGCTGACACACTCCTTTCCAGCCAAGAGAGAGCTGTGGATGGGCTAAGCCATAAAGCAGGTAACTTGTGAGAAGGAGGATACTACAACTTCAAAATACACCAGCAATACAAGATCCTAGAAAAACATGTCTGTGATCCACGTGGTGAGTGTAGGACCTGGCTGCATGCTGCTGGTATCACTGGAAGCAGAAGCAGTCATTCCTCTGTGGGTGTGTAGCGAAGTCAAATATGGTTTGGGAGTAATCCAAAGATATCAAGTTAATTGCTCAGCGCTACGTCTGCATGCTGTGCAGAGGAAGGAAATGGCAATTTCATTAAGCTTTTAGTGCAAACAACACACCTCTTTGTCTTGCTTAGTTCCTACATGTTACCCAAGATTTGTTGCCTCCATCTTATTTATTTGTATAAACTGAACTGTCATTTTGCAAAGGGGACACTGGCTTTGATTTTACAATCAGTAACATTATTTAGTACATTCTGTTTTTATTCATAACAAGACAAAATATATGTGGTCCTCATAATTGGCCTTTTGGCTTACAAGGTAAAGGATGAAGAGCAAAAATATGGTACTTTATGAGTTCTGGAATGTAGTAGTCTTCTAAAAGCATCAGCAAAAAAATTGCACAATATTCTGACCTATAATTACGTGAACAATATAATTTGTGATGGAAGCACAGAACATTTTGCAACACAGTGGCATTTAAATACCGGCAGATAAATTCCTTTAGGTACTCTTTGAGAAGCATCATTTTTAACAGCCAGACTCTCCCACTGGCAGAGTAGGCAGATGGTTCTGTCCCACAGAGAGGTGGAGGAGGAGTCACAACAGGCAGCAGAGGGACAGCCTGCACATTTGGACACTCTGTTGGTTCCAGGGCAATGTAAACACCTCCACTCTTTCATCCCCTGCCTGCCATCCTCACTTAAAGGCATGCAGCTCTGGTTTAAGTCCTAGCTACTGCCTGAGGGCTCAGTGGAATATTTTTAACCTTTAGATACACAGGCACCAGGAATGACCCAGCTCCTTCTTGTCCATCATGTTCCTCTACAGCACTGGGATCTTTGCTATCCCTTCCAGGCTGGTTATCTCAGGGTGTCCCCACCTGCCCAAGCTCTTCTCCCCCTCCCCTGTGTTCTGCACACCTGCACTTATTCCAAGTCTTTGCTGCCTCCATCAAGTGTCCCCTTCATCCCTTTGATTGGTTACTCCTGCCAAAGCATCAAAGGCCTTTAGGGTCACCTGAGCTTCTGACCAACACTGACACCCTGTGTTAGTCATTTACTTCATCTTCTCCTGCAAATGCCCCACTGCATTTGTTCAGAGAGGCAGAGAAAAGCCTAAAGCAAAACTGTACAAGCTGCCTCAGGGATTCCCAGTGCCTGCTAAAGTGGGTGGAACCAGACAAAGCTATCTCTTAGACATTTCACAAACCTGCTAAAGTGCCCAATCTGTCACAATTTCAATGCACTTACACTGTCAAGAAGAGCATTAGGCGAGAAAATTGAAATGAATTTCTAAGCTGAGAATATTTTTAGTTTCCAGTCTAAGCATTCTGGCATTCAGAATTGTAACTGAATGGAATGGGCTGCAATTTCCCCTCTTCCCTCTACTGGTGTGATTTCTTGTTCCTTAAATTTTCCTAACAATTTTGAATGGAAACTGCACATTTTCCATGCTCTTGAGCAGTTTTCTTCATACATGTAAATGGGAATGTTTTGATGATTTTTAAGATTAGACAAAATTTTTATATATTGCATGTTAATAAAATTTGGTTATGAAATAGTGAATTTTGGTGAGAAGAAGACCTTTGAAAAAGATTTCATTGCTCAAAATCACTTCAGTTACCTACAGAGAGGGTTAGTATTTCAGTGTTCAAAGAATGATGAAAAGAGAAAAGAAAATAATATGCCTTCTTTGACTATGTCTATTACTTGCTGTAGGAAATCTTACTGAAGAGCACATGAACTTTGACTTGGAAAACAAAATGTCTCTACATGCTTTGCCTATGCAGTTAGCACCATATCAATGCTGGGGGCTTGGCTGGCTGATTTCAGAAATGGCCTCTTGATTGGCAATTTGTCTCGTACCTAAATACCTTACAAGGCAATTTGGAGAAAAAGGACTAAATCATTTTGTTAGTTTGTTGGTTTGTTTTTTAAATTTTTCCTCAATTTTTTTCCTTGGCTGTGGTTCTACAGCCCTTGATGCCATAGCTCTATAAATAGGAGCCAGCTAAATGAACTTAAACTGGATTGAGAGTTTACATGTTGTTCTGGCATTGTAAATCTGATTTACAATTGATAGCTCCTTCAAAATTAGACTTAATTCATTCCAGCCAAACTAGTTTAAAACTAAACATTCTCATAGCGAGACACAGCTGTTTAACCAAATGAGTAAAATTACACCTTAACCAGGTCCATGATAGGTTTTCTAGATACCAAACATGGGTAGACAGAATCTCAGAAAAGCTGGTTATTCAAACCATGAGGTACCTGGATTGTTGTTCTTTGGTGCAGCCAGGGCAGAGCCAGACATCCACGCTTTGACCTGATGTAATTCCAGCTGGTGGGTCTTCAGGGGCACTGGGGAAAGGAATGAAATAGATGATTTCGTGTGTTGTCTGTATTGTATTTAAATTCCTTCAGCCCAAAGAATGTGAAGATGTTTTGTGATGTCCTATATCACTGTGGGCAAATGAAATGGAAACAACAAGGATGTGTCTGATTGCAAGTTCCAAAGGAAACTGTGGAATGTTTCCAGTCATATTAGCTTTAATCCAATCTAGTTTTTTCCTTTTATTTTCCCCCATAAGCTAGCAGTCAATGTTCCTTTTTCATGCTTTAAACTGAAAATAAATTACTGCTGAAGTACATGACACTTGCTAGCATTCACCTGCAGGAAGTCCATAACCCTGCACTGACAAGCAATACATTAAAGCACAGTGTTGAAGATGAAAGTAAGGCAATGGATGCTAAATAATCACAAGTGCAATCTGCAAGAGGTGCTCCAGTCTTTATGAATGAACACCCTGTTGCCAGCCTCTCATCTCTAGGCATAATAAGGGATACAAAAAAGGACATATCACTTGTTTTTAACTTTTTTACTTTGTCATGTATAAGGCTTTAACTTTTACTGCACATAAATGGCCTGTTATTTTTTTGGCTTTGCACCAGAATCTACTATAACAGAAGAAGAAAAACCTTTCAATCTTAAGGGTCGACAGGGAAAAAGATCTTAGTTTGATCCCATTTTTCTTTTAACATTAATTGCATGTTTAGTTTTTATAGGCAGAGGGCCAAGAAGCAAAATAACAGCTTCCACCATGAGCATGACAAGGGCCAAGGAGCAGAATTTAAGGCCGTCTTGTTCTTAGTGTTTCTGGCACTGAAAATCCCTGACTCTGGCTCAGTCCTTCTCTTGCCATCTTGGATGTGTTACAGAATAACCCTGTGCATCTCCAAGTGCAGAATGAAACAAGAGTGTAGGTGCCTGCAGAGCTTGAGATTATCTACACAAACACAGCAGTTTGTAAATATCCTCACTGCTCTTCTGCTGTCTCTTCCCCTTAGCTCTCAAGCTGCACCAACCTCAGTCTCTGACTAAGAAATGGAACTGAAGACTTGATACACTTATTTTTTAATCTGAAAATGTTTGTCCTTACCCTTTGCATGTTCCAGCAGATATAACCACTGCACTCAAAAAGAGAGCAAGTCATTTTAAATAGAACATGCAGGAAAAGGAAGCACATTTTCACTTGGTTAGCTCTCAGCACAAAAGGGATTTGGTTTCCATCAGTGGTGCAATACAAACTGAGCCCTATAATAAGTTCTTCACACTTCAGGAGTTGGGCTTAAGTTCATAACTTGATGTGATCCCAGTTAGAGAGAGGAATCCTGATATGACATAACCCAGGACATCAGATCAAGAGGGTGGCAGGCTGGAGATGGGAATAAAATGGCTGTGGTTCCTTCTCCCCAGAACTGATCTGAGAATCCCAGAGTGTGCTGTGATTGCTCTCAGAGCCTTGATGAGAACAAGAAGATGCCTTGTCATTGCCCTGCTCACGCTGGAGATCTCTCTGCTCACAGATCAGCTCAGCACAATGCCCAGGCAGGTCTGCAGGACCCTGTGCCTCAACCTGTGTTTTCAAAACAGGACAGAACTGGACCATTTACAAAAGGCCTGAGCTCACCTTGGTGTGCCACAACCACAGCTTCTAATACAAGCAGGAACAAGTTCATTAAGGGCTGTGTTTTTTCTTCTCAAAATATTTTGGGTATACTTATTACAGGATAAGCTATTTTGCTGCCATAAGCATTATAATAATTTAATCAGTTGTCATCTACTGAATAATTTCCTTCCTTCTACCAACACTCTCATTCGTAGGTCCAAATAAGTTAGAAAAGCAATTAACCACAAACTAAAATGAGATGAGGTATTTTTATTTGTTTGCATTTGTTACTGCAATAGTAACACCAATTTTGCTGGTTTGTTTTTGCAAGGACTTAAGGGGAAGCAAACAAATTATTTTAAACATGTAATAAATACCTGGAGAAAAATTACAATAATTACACTTTCAATGTCAAATAAGTTTTACCTACCCTTATCCTGTGTTTCAGGATTTTATGGTGTTTCCATTTTTAAAGACTGCTTTTAAAATAAATGCCAGTAAGTGTTCCCTAGAAAATAATGTGTTTGATGGCATTTCTTTTCTTCTGTGCATGAATGGCTTAGGGACAACTGTTGAGTTTTGAGCTATAAATGCAAATGTAAACCTAACCCAGTTTACAGTTTGAATGTGTGCTATTTGCTCCAGCTGTTCTGTGTTTGCAAGGTGGTCTGATTCAATCCCCTCCATCGAATGGCACTGTTTAGATTCTCTGGTTGTCTGGAAAAAAAAACACTGAAAGGTGAAGAAATTAAAGTGATTTCAAGATAGACAAATACTGTTTTTCTGGTTAGATATGTAAGGAAACCACTGCCTATCCAAAATTTCCATTGGTTTTGAGCACCACATTTATAGAACAGAAAGAAAACAGAACAGGATTCCTGATCCCTGTGAGAATTCTGTCACCAGTGGGAGAGTGGACAGGGGAGGTTTGGGGGCCCACTTCTACAACTTCTGTGGAGCTACAGGCCTCTGGCTTTTCCTGGCCACTCTACCAGAGAGAAGTACATTTTATTTTCATGCCAAAAGTATGCTTGTTCAGCCAGTAGGCTGAGCTCCCATGCTGCTTGCTGTACACACTCAGGGGCTGAAGGCATTCCCTGTGGGAATAGATATCTCAGCATGCTTAGGTTTTGCAGACTGAGAAATCCTGGTGGCCAGAATGGTGAAAAATCAGTCCTGGGCTGGTGAGGCTCAATGTAAAAGGCACTTCCATGCTGGAGACAGGAATGTAGAGGCAAGCTTTAAAGGAAAATCATGGGGAGGGAACAGTGTACTTCCTGGCTGTGCCTGTGTGACATTCAATGCTTGTCAGATGATCTGCAATGTCACAATATGGCTATGTGGGAGCAGCGCCAAGGCTGGCAGAAGGGGTCTAACACACAGAGCATAGATCCTTCTCTGAACCTGCCCCAGGTTCCCTGAGGTTTTGATTAATGCTCATCCCAAAGTGTTTCATCATTTTGTTTACCTTTTGGGTTTGGAGCCGCTAATGTTATTGCCACAGCACTGCACATCTTGGTCCGAGCACACCTCCAGCTCCCCTTGCAGATCAGTTGAATTATGTAGGTCTCGGCCACTGTGGAGAATTTGTCTTGAGGCAGAGAGCCTGTTTATTTGAAATGCTGCTGCATCTGTGCTCAGTCCACATTAGGGTTGTGCAACCAACAACAAAAAAAACCCATGCAAATTACTCGAAGTGCCAGTTTGGAAGAATAAATGAAATCTGGCTACATGCATTGTCAGATTGATAGGCTCTGCTGCAGGAAAGAATAGCTTTCATTTTATGGCAGTATTTGCTTATGAATCTACTGGGAGACTATTTCTTTGTTGCACGGTCTTTACCAGCAGCCTTCTGAAGCTTTGGCATTCTCAATGTTCTTTATCTTTCTGGTCAAGCACTGTGACCAGCCAGGACTTGGGAGCATGGTTTTCTGTTTCTAGCTCTGCACAGGCTACAGAGGCACAACCTCACCCAGCTGCAGCCAGATCAGCTGCAGAAGTGAGTAAATTCTACCTCCCTTCCCCTTCTCTTTGTCTGATGTGACTTTCAAAGTTTGGAGTTAGGAGCAGTCTCCAAAGGTACATCCCTGTTGCACCTTTGCAGCAGGGAGGGGAGGGAGATAGCCAGGTTGCCCTGAAGAAGCAGCACTAAGCAGCTCAGCCCAGTCAGTGCCAAGTCCCTGCCTGGCACCATGTAGCCAGAAGCACAGAGTTCCTACAGCTTAGATACTGCCAGAAAAGATCCCATATAGTTCAGTTATCTCTACGTTCTGCAGTGTGCACACACCTTTCCTGCATTTCTGCAGCCCGCTGACACAAAGGGTTGACGTTTTACAGTGGCTTTGTGATGTGGGGATCAAGCTCCTCCAGGATACCATGGTCTGCTTTAATGCAATTGAGGTCACTTTCAAGCAATGTGACAAGCTACAGTTTGTCTCATCATTACAGGCAAGAGATGGAGCCGTTTAGAAGTTTGAAAGCTGAACAAAGAGTGTAGAATCTGTTTCCCCTTTTTGGCAGCTGTTCTAATAGAAGGTAAAAAAATGACTGTCCTTGCCAAGCCCCTTTCCTAGCACTCAGAAACATGCCCCAACCTCAAAGTAGCCCAAAATAAAATAAAAAGAGCAATCAAAAAAACCCATTTTCAGTAACCAGCAAGGTTCCTTCATCAAGCCCTTGCTTCAACAGCAGCCAGCATTAAGGCAGGGAAGGCAGTGGGATGAAGAGAAGTAAAAATTATCTGCAGGAAGCCAGCCCATCATCTGAAGGGGTGCTCCCTGCTTCCCTCCCCACAGCTTGTTTCTCCTTACAGCGTTCCGTATGGCTTAGCAACTCTGCAAATGCTGAGACAAGTGTGCTGGGGAGCAAAGAAATGTTTCCTTAAAGCTGTGCCAGGCTGTCACTCCTCTGCCTCCCCCACTGTTAGGAGCTGCTAGACTCTCTCAGCCATCTGGTGCAGGATTTGAAATTTCCTGCTGCTAACCCCGGCCAGTCCTGGCATTGCTGTGCACTTGGTGTATGGAGATGAGACAGGTTTTGAAGTGTTTCTACAAAGCTGGAAAAGCAGTGGAAAGGCTGGAGGAAAATGAGTGGGAAGGTGTGAGCTGGAAACAAGACACACTGGTGATGGAGGCCTCAGCACACATTTCCCTTTTGTGGGGGATAAAGGAAAGGGCTTTGCCCTTAGATTTTAGCAGTCATGGGACACAGCCACGGGAGAATAAGTTGTAGATTACATGCTCCTCTTTATTCTCTGCTGGGAAATGGAAATGCAGACAGATTTCCAGAGAAGTACAAGGACTTGAAGTCCTTTGGATGAGGGAGGGTCTGAGAAGCCATCTGCCTCAGTTTCCTCTGCCAGCTCCTCACTGTGGGATGCCACTCACACATGACAGGGAAGCTAAAGAAATCCTTATGAGGTGTATTCAGACCAGCGTGCCAGCGACTGGGATCAGGACCAGGCTGTGCCTGCATAGGCTGCAGGGACAAGAGAGGAAGTCATTGCTGCTCTTGTGGCTCTCCCTGCTGGAATCTGCCCTGACCCCAAGTTACTCTGGTTTGCTAATGCAAAGAGCTGTAAGGCAGGTGTTAGACTGCTTTGTTTATGCTCTTTTTTCATCCCACTGGCATTCAGAAACCTATCACACTGAATGCATGATTAATTAGGCCATGTTAGAAGATGCAGCTCTTCCCATACACTCCATGCTAGCAGTGCTAGCAAAAGCACAGGACATCCCTTTCCCTGACAGAGAGGAGATACCCACAGCTGTCCCAAATCAGGCTCTGTGATCCCAAACTGTTCATTCGTCACTGTGCTCATGCTCCTTATAGCCACTGGAACGAGTTCTGAGCCGGTCCTAGAAAGCCCTGCAGATTACCAAAAATTCATACAAGTATTTTTAAAGTATTAAAGAAGTGCCACTACTTCTATAGGTGTTTTACCTGGGCAAGAGTCTCACAAGGATGTAGCCTCTGGTTGGATGCAGTGGGTGTGTTGGGCTATCCTTAGCCAAATGAATATCCGAAATAGATACTGCCTTGAGGGAAATATGGGCTGGGTTTCCTCTGAACATTATTACACAGCAGGTACAGCTTCCATGCAAAGTGACTTGACTTTTCCCCAGTAAGAATGACAGGATGTCAAACAGTTATTTAGTTATCAGTTTCTAAATTTTGTAAATATATTAGCTCCAGATAAAAGGAGAAATATCTTAGAGTTTATAGAAAAACCTTAAGTTCTCCAGTTTTAAACAACTCTCTCAAATATGTACTCTAATATTTGCAGTGTTTATGGTGGGTGTAACAGTGCTAGTGCAGGACTTCAAAGAAAAATACCCCATCTTTCCATAGGCCAGCATGCAACTGCTTGAAAATAATGAGCTGGAGATATTATTTTCTATTTCCCAGTATATAGTTGCTGAATTATTTACAGTCTTCCCAGAGTTCCAATTACTTCAACGTGAATTCACTCTCTGAATGAGGAACAGACAGATAACATCTGCCCGATTAAAGATGCAGCTACACTGCAGTGGGGAAGGTAAATGGTGGTGGTGATGAAGATGATGGTGTTGGTGATGACCATGGTGGTGGTGTGCTCCCAGAAGTCACTCAATGTCTTTATCTCACTACTTAGAGTGCCCTCCGTTTTGCAGGCTAAATGCTGAACACAGCTGTCTACACTGCCATGCTCTTCAGAAGCTTACAGGCCTCTTAGAAGAAGAGCTTTAGAGAAGCTGTCAGAGCTCCTGCCATCAGCTGGCAGTCATCAAAGGAGCACTATAACCATGGACACAACAAGGAGCAGCTTGGACCATAAGAAAACTCTCTAGATCCCAATGCATTGTTCTCAAAGAAAACAGTTTTCTTTGGATGTGTGCACAGGCTGCTGCTCTTTTGATCTTCAGAGCATTGAAAGCATGACATTCTCACCTAAACATCCACATGAACCCATCCTGAGAAACAGAAGGCCTTGTGGCCCAAGCAGGGCCTGTTTCCTTTTCCCCCTACAACACACAATGGCTACAAGAGTGACAAATCTTCTGCCTTTAGCATTTTTTCCCCAAATCAATGACTACAGTGTGACAAAAAGAACACATGCTTCTGACTGATCAAACTAAGACTGTCATTTTCATCTGTTACAAGAAGTCTGTCTACCAACAGAGTCTAACACAGATGAGCAGACAGACTTGACTATATTTAAATTAATTAGTACTTTATTTATAATTAAATTCAGGAAAAATTGAACTGTGTACAACAAGAACTATATACATGAAGAAAAAATCTTTGTATCACTGAACCCCCAAAATCCACCTGAGTATGTGCTAAGAAATAGAAGTACTCATATATAAATGGGGTAATATTCTTAATGAGTGAGTTCTGTCCTGCAAGTTGGGCAAACACTGGCAGTCTCAAGGACAACAGAGAGGCACTGACTGCAGAAGGCACAGCCATAACATGGCTGACAAAATCAGTTGTTCACTTTGCGCAACCAGGAAGTAAGGAAATCACAACATGTATTGGGAGGAAAGAATTGGAGTTTGCTGCTCTGTTGTCACCAGGCCAATAGGACTTGAAGTGTCTGGAATCAGTCTGTTACTGTTAGAATAATGAGGGACCCACAGATCTTCCAGTGCCATCTTGGCAAAGGTGTCTCCCTCTACCTTCACCACCAAGAAGTAACTTTGGCGTTTCAAAGCAAGGGCTGTGCTTAAAGCCAGCTGCACATAACATCCCAAATTAGCTGAGTTCCACAGCTTCCTCTCTGTTCCATTTCCTGTCCCACAAAGCAGAAAGAATGACAATATGTGGATCATCACCTCTGAGCTGTCATTCACCCAAACTGGAGAACTACCAGGATCTTATGGCCATGCACTACAGAGAACAGCACCAGAAGAACATGCAGGTATTCATTTTATTGTACACTGAGGATTACTGATAAACAAAATCTCAGAAATGGAAAGATTCCCTATTCTGATTTAGCAACATCCCAGACCAGCAAACATAATACTTCCAAGAACTTTCATGTTCTGCAAGCATTTCAGCGTATCTCAAGTCACAGTGTAAGATACATTCAGTAATGACTCCATGAACAGAGAAAAAGGTTTTGCTGGATGGTTCTGTCCCACAGAGAGGTGGAGGAGGAGTCACAACAGGCAGCAGAGGGACAGCCTGCACATTTGGACACTCTGTTGGTTCCAGGGCAATGTAAACACCTCCACTCTTTCATCCCCTGCCTGCCATCCTCACTTAAAGGCATGCAGCTCTGGTTTAAGTCCTAGCTACTGCCTGAGGGCTCAGTGGAATATTTTTAACCTTTAGATACACAGGCACCAGGAATGACCCAGCTCCTTCTTGTCCATCATGTTCCTCTACAGCACGGGGACCTTTGCTATCCCTTCCAGGCTGGTTATCTCAGGGTGTCCCCACCTGCCCAAGCTCTTCTCCCCCTCCCCTGTGTGCTGCACACCTGCACTTATTCCAAGTCTTTGCTGCCTCCATCAAGTGTCCCCTTCATCCCTTTGCTTGGTTACTCCTGCCAAAGCATCAAAGGCCTTTAGGGTCACCTGAGCTTCTGACCAACACTGACACCCTGTGTTAGTCATTTACTTCATCTTCTCCTGCAAATGCCCCACTGCATTTGTTCAGAGAGGCAGAGAAAAGCCTAAAGCAAAACTGTACAAGCTGCCTCAGGGATTCCCAGTGCCTGCTAAAGTGGGTGGAACCAGACAAAGCTATCTCTTAGACATTTCACAAACCTGCTAAAGTGCCCAATCTGTCACAATTTCAATGCACTTACACTGTCAAGAAGAGCATTAGGCGAGAAAATTGAAATGAATTTCTAAGCTGAGAATATTTTTAGTTTCCAGTCTAAGCATTCTGGCATTCAGAATTGTAACTGAATGGAATGGGCTGCAATTTCCCCTCTTCCCTCTACTGGTGTGATTTCTTGTTCCTTAAATTTTCCTAACAATTTTGAATGGAAACTGCACATTTTCCATGCTCTTGAGCAGTTTTCTTCATACATGTAAATGGGAATGTTTTGATGATTTTTAAGATTAGACAAAATTTTAAAATATTGCATATTAATAAAATTTGGTTATGACATAGTGAATTTTGGTGAGAAGAAGACCTTTGAAAAAGATTTTTTGTTAAAATCACTTCAATTACCTACAGAGAGGGTTAGTGTTTCAGTGTTCAAATAATGATGAAAAGAGAAAAGAATATGCCTTCTTTGACTATCTCTACTGCTTGCTGTAGGAAATTCTTTCCTCAGACTGATTCCTTCACTGTGGTTGCATGATCTTTTATTCTGTAGCTCTTCAAATAGCAACCTGCTAGATTAACTTAACCTAGATAGAGAGTTTACATTTGGTTCTGGCATTTTAAAATCTCATTTACAATTGATAGTTCCTCCAAAATTAGACTTAATTGTTTCCTGCTAAACTTGTTTAAAATAAAGCTGTCTCATAACCAGACAGTTAACCAGGTGAATTTTTGCCTTAACTGGATTCCCCTAGGCACCTGCACGAGCCACTGTACACAAGCAGACACTGAAGGCTGCTTTTAAAGTTATCATTGGGAAATCTTGAAAGGGAGTCAATAGAAAAAAATGTGTTTTGCCTTTTCTTCTGTTCCATCTAATTTCACATTGCTTTTATAATTCACTTAGCTGCTGCTATAAAAATAACAACTACAATATTATGTTGTCCTTTACCACCTTCAGTCTCATTTCAAGCCTTGTGTTTTAAGGCCAGAGGATCCAATATCATGAGTGGAATTAATCAAAGTGCAAACTTCATATCAAAACAGATTCAGGTTTAAACAGCAGAACTTATTTTGGCCCAGGTATCCACCACAGATGTGCTGAATTAATAGATAAGCCAGAAGCTACACACTGAAAACCCAAAATCTCTTTCTGCAGAGCACTCTAAATTGGAAGAATAAAGAACCTGTCTCTTCCAAGGGAGCATCTGCTTCTTAGAGCTTGGCTTGGAACAGAACACAAATGAGTATTACACTAGGGAAAGAGTAGGGAGAGAGTAATTTCAGTAGAAATGAAAATAAGATATCCTTTCCATGACATGAAAATTAATTTCATTACTTCATGCAGATAATGTATAGGGAGTAGTCACCCTATCATAGCAAGTAAACATAAATAAAGCAAAACTTTTCTCTCTCTGTTTGATCTGCAGGTCATTGTGCTCAGTCTTTTTTGTTAGGCTACATTTCTTGCTAATATTCTTCCATCTCAGTAGTCATTTGCCAGTTTGGCCAGAAAATTGAGAAGGATCAGCTATACACTGAGAACCTTCGGAAGCCACCTGCTCATCTAAAGGTATTTGCAGTACAAAATGGAGGGTTATGACTGTTCTAGCATTGTTCCTCTAATGCTGAAAGAAACATAATATTTTCATATTATTAGAAGCTAAATAATCATCCAAGAGTGTAGAAAAGCCTCCAGATCTTTCAGAATTGCATGCTTGGAGATGAACTTATAAAAAATCCTCCATAATTTACAGCGATGAAAGTGAAATTGTAATTTCAATTCATTTTTGCATTGTGAAAACTTGGCTACACTAAATTATTTAAATATCTATTTTTATTGACTTTCAAAGGGACAGGGCTTGATTTGTCGATATTTTCTATTTCTTTAAATGAAACCCCCTGACTGATAGTGCTGGGGTGAAAACTCCTGGGATTGCAGATGAGTGGTAAAAGACCATTCATCTGCCCCAGAAAATCCCAGCTTCTATTTCCAAGTGGTGGCAGCTTGGACCCAGACCCAGAAATCCTTATTCATGCCCAGTTTGGATTAGCTGCTGCTTTTTTCTTCCAAAAGCTATCAATATATTGAGAAGTAGGTGCCTTTGTTTTCTGTATTTTTTCTGGAACAATAGTTATTTATTTATTTATATTGCAGAAAAAAGATCAAGAAGTATCTGAACTTAAAAAAAAAAAAAAAAACAAATCCCCAGTTCCTCAAGAGAACTTCCATTTCTTCACAGCCCATGGAAATAGTGCTTTTACAGATGGTGTTTGGGTCAGCCTGTTCTCACTCTTCACCTCACTCTTCGTCTTCCTGCGTGCATGAAAGCTCACGACTTCACAGGCAGCCCAATACCTATAAATGGCCATTTTTTATTTATGGTGATTAGAGAGTGTCCGTGTTTTCAGACCTGTTACGTATGCAGTGATGTAAGGTTTCTATTTTAAAGACAATATTTATTTATCATACCAGAAGGGGCTGATGTCTGGAAAGGTTATATTGGTAAAGTAAACATGGAGCACTACTGAACAAAGTATAACCTAAATGGCCTGTTTGCATTCAGTATTGAATTTTTAATCTCGTTTCCCCATTTTGTTACAAAGAGTAAGGGGAAAAACCGATACAGAATCCATAGGAAAAAGAATCCAGGGCACTGTGCACTGCATGTGAGGAAAAAAGGGTCCCTGATATCCTTCTGCTTTGTTATTGACAACAGTTTGCTCCCTGCCAAAAACAGTAAGAGCAGCAGAGCTTGCTTTAAGTTCTGATTTTTCTGTTTGTAGCTAAGTAAGTTTATTAGGGGTGAAAAAACAGGTGGAAAGGGGGACAGGAAGGAAAGAAGACCTTTATGGTGTATAGGTTGCACACTATAGAATAAATATTTGACACCCTGGTACCCCATAAAGCCTGTGTTCCCAGGCAGCTCTGCTCTCTTGGGATGCAGCCAACAGATAAGGGAACATACTCCACCTTCAAGTCCCTTCTTATTACAGTTATGAAAGCTAGGGTAAGTGGGAATTAGAAGAGCCAAGAAAATGGCAGAGAGACAGAAAATCCAGATCTGGATTTTCTAGCTGATCTGGAAAGGTGTGAAAAGTCAGAAAAAAGAGTCCTCTGTGGACTCAGTGCAAGCTAACACAGAGTCCTATTTTCTTAGAAGATATATGAAAAGAGAGCTACAAGTCATGCTGACCGTGCCACTTCAGGTTTCTAAAGCCTTTCCAGATGATCCTAGAGGGAGCCTGGGCTGTGTGAACAGCTATAAAAACAGCTCCATCTTCCACTTTGACATTGGTTTTTATTCCTAAATCTTCTTGTGTTTTGGACAGCTACTGCCAGAGCAGTCTTAAAAGAAAAAAGGAAGTCTGATATGATTTCTGTGATGGCACAAGGAAGATAAAAATGGCAGCTTGCCATAGAAAGCTCAGGAAAGTGAAGGTAGGGTGAAATCCTGAACGGAAGGTTTGTCAAAACCTCTCAGCACAGAGCAAACTTACATGATTTCATGCACTCAGTTGACACAACCCTCTTAGCCTCAGTTTTCCAATGAGTCCAAGAGCCAAACCCACAAACATTTTTATAAACAGTGAAAGCAGCACAAAGTAAAGAAGACCAAGGCAAATCAGAACTGACTTCTATTGATTTTGTGATAAAGGCTCCATGGAGACCAGCTGTTAATTACCTTTTCAGAGGAGACACTTATTTAGCTCGTAGCCAGGATTGGGGTTATTTTTTGGCCCGTTCCTCTCAGGTATAATAGACTGTGCTGCTAGGATTAGCATAGGATTGAAACTATAAATGTGTATTAGGACACAGTTTTAATTATTCATCCATTTTTTTATGGCACTGAAAACAGACACTCCCCATCACAACTGCTTTGCTAGTGAGTTGTATTTTCAACAGTTTAGCATCACTTTCTTTCTAGTCCAAGTTATGCCAAAGCAGCATGTACCTGTCCATCTTATTTTCCTTTCCACTGCTGTTTCTACATATGTTAGTGACTTATCCCTGCCAGGTAAATGGCATGAATGATTTAACCCTGACAGGTACAGAGCTCTCCTGATGCCTTCAGGATGGGGGCAGAGGGGAGACACAGTGCTGTGTGTCTGTGCTTAGCTCCTCTCTGAATAAACCACTGAGTCCCAGCTGTACGATGGCTCTGAGCTGTGCACGGTGGAAGACAAGCAAGTAGGGGCAAATGAGGCTTGAAAACCATCTGTTCACTCACCAGAGCCTGACATGGGCTGATTCACTGTTTGCTGGCCTTCCTGGGTGATGTGAGCTGTTCCTTGCAGCAATAACAGGTGCAAAGCTTTCTGGCAGTGGTGTTGTTTTTAAACCCCCGAGTCCCCCTAATAATCCAGAGAGGCAGTGGACTGAGCTCTCCAAAGCGGGGACCAACTTTGTATGTGCAATCTGGGCAATTATGGATGCAGAACAAATCCTGCAAGTGAAGTCACACTGTTCCTCACTTCTCAGAATTATTTGGGATAGTGTACAGAGAGCAGGAGCACATACAACAGCAGGGTGACGTGGTCAGACTTTGCAAACACATATGCTTTTCCTCGAAAATCTCTCTGCTGCTGCTAGGACTGATGCAATTTTGCGGGAAGTCCTGATGCAGAGATCATGAAATCATAGAATGTCCAGGGACATGTTCCACTAGACCAGGCCTAGACACAAAGCCCCATCCAACCTGGCCTTGAACACTTCCATTGATGGGGCATCCACAACCTCTCTGGGCAATCTCTGCCAGTGCCTCACCACCCTCACAGTAATGAATTTCTCCCTAACATCTAATTTAAATCTCTCCTCTTATAGTTTAAAACTGTTCTGCCTTGTTTTAACAATATTTGTCCCCTCTTTTTAAGGCCCCTTTAAGTACTGGAAGATCTGGGTTTTTTTCCACCTTGAGAAAGAAGGTCAAAGAGAAAGGACTTTGGTGGCTGCAGTGCACAAGAAAATGAGCATTTAAATTATTAATTTTATACAAAATCTCCCTATACATGATTGAAAACAGGTGGTGCCTGGAATGACAGCTCATAGCTGCTTTCTGATTACTAATACACCATCATCATGTGGTATAAGGAAAAAAGCTGTAGCAGATGGGGCTCTCTACAACCAGACAGCAGCAGACCATACAGGAAAATGCATGACTCTGTTTTAGCTTACAAGCTGTAAGCACAAATGGTAATATGATTTTGACTCAGAGGGGGGCCTATGTGCGGTAAAACTTGGGAGTCAAGCACTGCAACCACTCAAAGTAGACAGACTTTGGTTAGTCACTCTTCTCCTGACTATGGTGAATTTCTTTATTTTCTTTTTGCTTGTATGGCACCACATCTAATGCAAAATAAGCAAACAGTAAACTAGAAACAATCAGCATGATGATCTTGGTTCACACTTCAGCTCACACATCAAGAGTCTCTGTACCTTAACGAGCTGCCACTCACAAGGAAGCCAGCTCAATCACAAATTAACAACCTCTGCTTGGTTTTGATTCCAGATCTATTGTGCCTTGAGAAATATTACATCTAAAAATACTCTGCATTAAGGTCCCCCATGCTCTTCAAGAGGGGTGTTCTAGAAATTATCTATAACATTTTGCATGGTAAAGAACAGCAAGGTCCTTGGTGAAGAGCAGTTAGCACATTTTTATTCATATGCATTCCCAGAGCAGCAAAGTGGCCAAGGTGACTTTGGGAGGGAAAGGCTGCTTGAGTACACCCAGTGCAATCGGGACCCACAACTTTCTGTGCATGTCAGAAGTCGTTTGCATATTCATTATCTTTTGATGAGTGCTGTGTGGTCAAGGGAAATGTACTTTCCCCTTTGGTGCATATCTCAGTTTGATCAGCCTTCTGTAAATCTCCCATGCTCTGTATCAGTGTGGGTATAATTTAGTCCATTTGCTGTATGGAAAGATCCTTCCCCCAGATTACTGTGGTTTTAACTGTAAACAAAATATTTTGGAAGGCAGAGAGCCTGGCAGGGGAGTTTGCTGGGGGCAAATATATAATTGCTAACTGTTTAGTTATGTCCAGTCCCTAGAATTTTTCTAGGAAATAAAAGAAGTTGCTGGCTCACTGGGGTTGACCAGCAGAGGTGCCAGCCAGGGTTACTAATAAAGCCAAGAAATTTTGGCATCAACATCCATCCTCAGCTCAGAGGTTTTAAAATCCCACAGCTCTTCTGTCCTTACAAGAAAGGTGAGATGCAATTAATGATCCACCCCTAAATATGAGACAGAAGCTGCAGAAGAAAGAGAAGGGACTCAACAGATAAGCAAACAGCAAATGAATTTGGCATTGGAGAGGTCAGGTTACTGAGAGCTGGATGTGCTTGGTCTGACTGCTTTGCTGCAGTAACTCAAGGAGCAACCTGGCTTGTAGGAGCCATTCTGTGTGTCTCTCTCAGGGCTTCACCTACAGAACAGCAATGCCACTTAGTGGCTTCATGAAATCTGTTTTCTCATGAAAAAAATTGCCTGTGTTAGAGAGCAAGGCATTTGATTGAATAGCAGCTCTCTGCTGAATTCTGAACATAGCTGCAGAGTAAGGATGAGATACCACCCAAAACTTTTCTCTTCTTTTCCAGACCTTAAACAAGGCATAACCTCCAGTGGGATGTGCCTGAGGTCCCAGAGCTGATGGCACAAAGCCCAAGTGCCTGGGAGGCTGATGGGGAAGGCAAGAGTGGGCACAAAATCCTACCTTGCCTTAAGAAGGAGCTCTGTCCTAACAGTGGAATTAGAACAAATAACCCCAGTTCAGCAGGAAAAGCCATTCTCTGGAAAGGAGAGGAGGCTGTGTGGCTCTCACTGCCTGCCAAGCATGTTCATTCCCAGATTTGTCAAGGTGCTGTGCCATCTAGAGGAATTTGAAGGGCATTTTCCTGTGGATCTCTAAAGAGCTGCTGGCTCCCCCGGTGCTGGCTGGTAAAGCTGCACAGGGCTGCCACTGAAGGGGCCAAACAACGAGACCTGGTCCTGGGCCAAAACCACTCCTGGCAGCCCCTGCCAGGGGTCTGGTGTTCCTGCCCCAACACAGCACCAAGGCACAGCGCTGAGTTTTGCTTAATACCTTCAAAATGTGCCACTTCAAGAGTTTGAATGTGTTTTCTTTATTGATTCAATTTACATCTAGGTGTGATTTACAGAAACAAGGGCACATCCCTACCCAAACACCAGGCTACTGCTGACAGACACCTGTTACTAGATGGAACAAGGGTTTAATCCTTTTTTTTTTTTTGCTTTGTCATGAACAGCATCACAAAGGGAACTGCTGTAATATCCTGCTACCAGTGACTACAGGCAGAGAAGGACTTCATGCTTTTGGTGTGATGTAAATACAGAGCATACTAATGCTGAGTAACATGAAATGGCAGCTGCAGCCTACAAAGAGAGGCACAGGGTATATAGTTGGTGAATGTTGCTATTGACTGAAAGTAGTTATTTAATCTATAAAAATGTTGAGTTGATGCAAAATATTACCTTCATTCTTTTCCTGCTCAACAACATCTCGGGTTTTATTCACCTCTGAACTTGCCAGCTCAGCCTTATATTCTCAGCTCTGTCCTGCCCTGTGTGCCTGCTCTGGTTCACATCTGTCTCCTCTGACTGGGGGCCATCCAAAACTGATGGGCTGCCTATGCCTTTCCTTTGCATTACCAGAATAACCCAGTGCTCTCAACCCTGCACAAGTCCTTTAGACATCCTAATTCCTATGCGATTCCAACCATCAGAGGTGTATTTATGGCATCATGAGCCATAGAAAAAAAAATCATGTCTGTCCAATTTGCTGTAAGGAAAATAAAGGGATTTCCCAGATTCTCAGAACTTCAGATTCATCAGATGAAAATTCTACAGCCCAATTTTTGACTTCAGTTTTGATGCCCTCTGCTCTTGATTTGTCCCCACCAACCTGTGGGACAGTGCTGTATGGCTCTAGAAAAAGGGTCTCATTTTCTGACAGGAGGTGACTGTTACCTGGATTGTCAGAGTAGGATGTTTGTTGTCAGAACCATCATCTCACTGTGTTTGTAGTCTAGCTACAAAAAACCCAAATCCAACCAAACAAAAAAAAAATGAGTGGAAACAAGGAAGCCTATTGCTACAAGAAGTAATCTACTAGCATCATATTCTGTGCCTTTAAATTAGCATGTGTTTGGGAGGCCCCTTTGTAAACTTTACTCTGCTTTCTTTACTTGGCTTTCTAAGCTTGTCTTTGCTTTCATAGCAAATTTAGAGAGCTCTTCCATGTCACACGTTAAAAAAGAAGATGGTTTTTCAGATCCAGAACCTTCTCCTGGTTATCCAGAGGGTGAAGTCAGGGTCTCACAGGCTTGCACTTGAGATGCTGACATCCCCACTGTGCCCATGTGCTCCAGGTGCTGGGCCAAGATCTGTTTCTGTCATTAACTTTCTCAGTAGCTCTTTGAGGTCAGTTACTTCCTTCTGCCTTTCTATCCATGTCCTGAGCAATAGGGCATACAGCATGCAGGGGAGAAATGAGCTTTCACTGCATTTTCTTCCCTTCTGGGATTTCTGCAATGTGCTCAGGACAAATAATTTGTTTTGCCCCTTATCCCTTTCCTCACAACCTGCCTGGTTCCCCACCTCAGCCTCCCTAGGAGAACAGAAATAATTATTTCAGGGAATAAGTGAAACACTGATTAAGCAGCAAGGGTTTCACATTTTAATCTAATTCTGTAGTGTCTGAGACCTGTAGAAAATAGCAGAGCATATTTTAAATTATAAAGGATTAGATTAGGCAACCACTATAATTTCAGAACCAAAGGGCAAGATGGTTTATACACATTCAGCTAAATTCAGACCTGAAAAAGATTATATAGCTCCTGGTGTAGCTATTCCTGCCTTTCCCAAGCCAAACCCAGTTGTGCTTATTCACTAGAATAGACTAGAAAAGCAGGTTCAGTCAGTGCCTGGCAAGAAATGGCACCACTGACTTGAAAGTCAAATCCGTAGACAAGGATAATACATATATACATTTTGATTCATGATATATCTATCAAAACTACCCTGTGTTCTTTGAAAGAAGATTATGTGGAATGGAGGGACTGTATACTGCAAAACAAGAAACTAAAATGTAGCTGAGTAACTGGGTAAATGTGTAGTATTAGAAAGTAGTAATAATGACTATGATAATAATAATCTAAAATAGAATAGTCAAAGACAACACGCGTCAATGGTCCCAGTTGGAGATGTTCTATGGATGTTATTGCAGCTGGACTACAAGGTAGGAAGGATTTCTGGGCTGAGTGGTGAATATACAAAGGTTAAGGGATATAAAAGAGTTCATGCTTTGAGTCACACAGAAATTGTATGGTTTTAATCATCAGACAGACCTGATTGCAGGACACAGAGATGCTGCCTTACTTAGAGTGTAGCTTTGAAAGCTGATCAAAGTCTAGACAAGAATGACTACATTTTTATGTAGGAAAATGAGGAAAATTCTTACAAAGTGCTGTAAAACAGGCCCTTTAACACCTTACAGGAATATACATTTGTCCAAACTGCTCTCAGAAAGGTCTTGCAGGTATGCAATGAGCACTATTTTCGGTAGAGAATCACACAACACGGATGTAGGTAAGGGCTGCAGAATGCTGAGTGGTGTACAAACATGCAAGGAAGGCATCATTGACCTTTCAGGACAGGCAAGCAGCCGTAGAGAAGGCATTATTCAACGCAATGAAAAGGTTTGCCAGTAAAGCCAGGAGGCATGACCAAGCTTCCTAAATCCCTGTCTGTCACCTTACCCCCAACCTCCTTTGGATGATATGAGTCTTTACTGCTTTGTGACTTGCCTTATATAAGAAAATCATAGGAAGGAGTTCTCACAGCAACAACATGAAAATTAAAGAACTAGACTGTCTCTTGACAGAAATTTGGGCAACTGCACAATGTAAATTGCATATTCTGGCCTGAAACATGTGTTTTGATGCACTGATGTCTCCAGAGGATTTTCAGATTGTTATCTCTCTGTTTCAGTTGTCTGAGAGTCCTGGTGGACAACAAGCTCTCCATGAGTCAATAGTACCCTGGTGGCCAAGAAGGCCAATGGTGTCCTGGATGCATTAGGAAGAGCACTGACACCAGGTCAGGGGAGGTGATCCTGCCCCTCTACTCAGCTTTAGTGAGGTTCAGCTGGAGTGCTGTGTCCAGTTCTGGGCTCCTCAGGACAAGAGAGAGATGGAGCTCTTGGAGTCCATGTGGAAGGCGATGTTTAAGGGACTGGAGCATCTCTCTGACGAGGATGAAGAGGGGATGTTGTCAATAAGTATCTGAAGGTAGGGTGCCAAGAGGAGGGAGCCAGGCTCTGCTCGGTGGTGTCAAGCAATAGGACAAGAGGCAATGGGCAGAAAATGAACACAGGAAATTTCAGTTGAGCATGAGGAAGAACTTCTTCACTGTGAGGGTGACTGAGCACTGGAACAAGTTGCCCACAGAGGTTGCAAATTTTCTTTCGCTGGAGCTATTTAAAAGTTGTCTGGGCACAATCCTGAGTAATGCACTCTTAGAGGACCCTGCTTCAGCAGGAAGGTTGGATTAGATGATCCCCAGTGGTCCCTTACAACTTTATCCATTCTGTGATTCTAATTAAATATCTGAAAGCTGTAATCCTTCAGGAAGGCCTGGAATCTTCAAAAGGAGATGTGATTTCCCCCTATTCCAGAGAGAGGAGAGGAAAAATTGTGGCTTCCTTAGTAACACCGAGTAACCAGTCCATGCTCTTAATCAAACCTACAAATGAGCCTGTGATGGACCTGTGCTTTTTGGAAAATGTCCTCCAAGCCTGACATCCTGTGGTGCTGGGTCACAGCCTGCCCTCAAAGCTAATTAGTATGTGTCCTAATGTGAAGCGACTGAACAGCACTGCTCATGCTAGTGGCACTTTCCTCCTAACACTGCAGGTGTCACTGTAAAATAGAAAATCTGCTGGTAACAGAATCTGTTCTGGTGACTTTGCAGGGGAATGTACGTAGCTAGAGTTTATGGGAAAATGTTTCTCTTCTGATGCTGGATTAGATGCTATCCTCTATTCTAACTACTGCTTGATCTGTATTTGGCGGTCACTGTTCTCACAGGAAGAAGAATATGTTGATGTTATAAAGGCAGATTTCCCCCTCTTCTATGATATTGCCATTTGTGAGAGAAAGGCAGATCATCCTTAGTCTGTAAAGTATTGTTTTTTGCAAATATAGCAGAGCAGTGAAAGGTCAGCAAAATATAAAAAAGCAATTTGTTTCTGGGGCATATGTTAGTCCATAGAATTTTGTCTTTCAACAATGCCAGAGTAATTCTTTGCAGAAGGAAGTTCAAATGCTTTAATTTGGGTGGGTATGCTCAGTCCACCAAGTGATTAGGATGATATGAGGAAATCCACACCAGGCTCCTATCTGTTACATGTGAGTAGTATTTTAACTTTGCTGTAGCACAGTTCCATAAGGTAGAAATATTGTCTCCTATCACAAAGGTTCATTGTGAGGATAAACGCGTTAAAGAATGTGATTCACTTAGATATTTTAAGTGTGCAGGTAAGATCAGATGCCAAATGAGATTAATCTCTCACTCAGAAAAAACAGGTTTTGCCTGTTGTTTCACTGTTTTCACTGTCTGATGAAAAACTGTGCGGTGAAAGAAAAAACCCAGTCTGATGAGTTCCATTATTGCAAGCAACATTATCCAATTTACTCACAATTATAAATATGTTTATAAAGGAAAAAACAAAATGCAAAATCATATGGGGTTTGTGGGGGTTTCTTTTCATTAATTGCAAGTATTTATACCTTAAAAACATCCCTAAGGAAATATTTTAGTAATATGAATTTTGGTACATTTAAAAAGTTTTTGAAGCCTCTTTTAAGAATGATGCAAGAATCTCCAGAAAATGTGGCCTTATCAAATGACATAAGAGACTGTTTTAATTGTGCAGATGTATTAGAGACCTAAACTATTATGCTGGGATTTATATATTAGTATTCATACATTTGACTATATTAGGACATATCAGCTCAGATGTCCTGGAAGGAATAAGACCCTAGCTGCCTAAGAAAGTGACATCAGCATCCAGTTAAACATCTGCATTTGGGAAAACCAGTGGGATGTTTGCCAGAATATCAGCATCTCCATACTTTCTGTTTCTCAGGTTGGGCAGTGGTTATTCACAGCCCAATATTAACTTCTGTAACCTGGACTCTCCAGTAAAATCTTGATCACTGCAGTTCTGGCACTGAACTACACAGCACTCAGTGCAACAAGGATACACATACACTGTGCTGGGGGAGTAACTTCCCCTGACAGATCTGTGTGAGGGTAACAACAGGCTGCGTGCAGGATCTGGAAAGGAAAAGGCTGTGAACCTGCAGGAAAAGCAACAAAGTGCAGCCAAGTTGTATTGTGCCAGTATTTCAGTAAGCAATATTCTGCAATATTTCAGTAATGCAAAACCAGGACAGCTGTCTAAGGGATAAAGTTCTCACCTCTCCTGGTATTTTGTGTTGATTCTGTTTCTATAACCATTAATATGGAAAACTGTTGTTGCTGTTTTTCCACACTTCAAAGAAAATGTTTGCTTCAGGCAGATTTTTACCTTTGGCTTGTCCTGGCTAGTGTTTTGACAAGTTCTGAGAAAATGAAAGAGAGATATCCTGATTTCATTATCATTCCTGTGCAGGGATTCCTTCCACTACTAGTGTGGCTACATCATGCCACTTCAAATACTGTAAGCTTCTCAAATAATCTTTTGTTCCCTTTACTCCTTCACTGGACCTATGGATAGATTATTTTAATTTGTTTTATTTCTGATGGTGTGCTGTTCCTTGATACCACAGTAGGAATTTTTTGGTGACTTCCGTTTACATTTAACTTATCACTTTCACTTATCATAAGTAGCATATTCTTACAAGCCTGGGGAATGACAATGTTGTTTAGAGATTGCCTTTAAGTTCAGTGCTATTATTATTGTTATTGTTACTCTTGTGTTACATGAGTATTATTCTTGTTTAGGTTGACACATGAAGACCAGATAGATATGTGTTCAAACAACTTATTAGACTTTTTTTTTTACTTACAGCCTTAGAAGTCAGTTATAAATTGTGTTAGCATGCTGAAGGAATGAATATAAAACTAAATATTAAATATGTGTATATATACTATGCAATTCCCTTCAGGTCACAAACTTCAGAATTAATTATTTTCACTGTATATTTCATCCTTTCAGTGTCCTGAAATGACAGCCTTGGTTCCTAGCCAGGGTTTTGGAGCAAGAAAATGAATTCCAGGAGTACAAGGTAAGTAGCTCTTTTGTATTCCTGAATTACTTTTGATCCTTACAGTTCATCAAGGATTTATAGACCATGCAATACATTGCCAGAAAACTTCTATAGTCAGTTTGTTATCTATTCCCATCTCAGTCCCTGTGAAAAATCTATGAAAGGAACATTTAAAATCCTAAAATTGTACGTGACAGCCATTCTTACGTGCCCATATTAGAATTATTTATTTTTAGAATCAGGTGGGTTTGAAGCAAGAGAAAGTGAAAAAAAGGAAGAGAATAGGGTGGGGTTTGTAAGTGCTCATGCTTCTCTTTCTGGTGGTCCCAATGGGTACTCACCCATCTACAAAACCTGTGGCCATAAAAAATGTTAGTACATTGCAGCTCCTATTTCATCTGAGACAGCTGAGACTTTGATTCTACGCTCTGCCACGAACACCTGCAATGCTGCAGAAAGTGCTGCAAAACTCAAGAATGGTTTTCTTTGCCATTTGCTTTCCCCTTCCTGCTCTCTGGCAAAACACCTTGGACTGCTTTGTACACAGATCAACCCTCTGCATGTTAATGCATTGTAGGACCATCTAATTAAAATCTGATTCCTTTCACTGCTCTTGAGTGGATGCCCCAAACCTGAATTTTCAATGTTCCTTTGCTGGACTGGGTACTTTGTTATCCATTCGACAATAAAATGCTGATAACTCTACTCTTGATCCTGCAAAGCACTTAAATAAATGCTTAAACTTACCTGCGCATGTGCTTTGATGCACAGCAGCCAGTGCTCAGCAGTTTTCAGGTCCATTAGCTGGGAGGAATCATTTTGAAATATTCTGTGAGAACTGCACGAACCAAAATTCTTTCAAGCAGACCAATGCAGAGGAAAATATTTCTGTTGGTTTTTCACTTTTTTTTTCCCTTGGGCAGGAAGGAAACGGAGTGGAAAGATAGTAAAAGACCTGATGGAGAAACAACATTCCTATTCCTTGCTGGCACAGCAAACTTAGAACACACATTTGGTTAATAAAGTATCCTGCACTGTGATCTTCTCCTTCTCACTATATTCAGGTTCATCCCATAGCTATATGAGAAGCAGGGAACTGTAATAATAGCACAAAAGGAGGATCCACACACACAATTTATTTTTTCTGTCTTATCTAGGCCAAAAAATTGGTACTCTTTACAGTAGGATTGGATAATTGTTTTAGATGTGCTCAGGAATATGACTCTTTCCTCTGATTCTGTATAAGAAAACATAAAAATAAACCTGATATACACATTTACACAATGAACAGGGAAATCTGCAAGAATAAATATTAAGGAAGAAAATTATAAAATAGATCATAGAGAAATATTTTGCAGACATTATTTAGGAATGCACTGATTTGCTGCCTTAGAAAATTTATTTGAATAAGAGACAATTTTTTTCCATCTACTGTGTGCAGAAATATATAATTTTGTCTGTTTTCATTATAGGAGGTAATTACTTTCACACTCATCTACATGAGCATGTACTAACAGAATTTCATATTAATCTTTGCCTCTCTTTTCTCTCAGGGTAGAATTGTTGACTATGAGATTTTCCTTTGATTTTTTTTTTTAATGAAGCAGAGGTTGCGTCACTCATTTAATTAGAAAAATATATGTATATATTTTTCTTGTTTGGTGACTTGTTTTAAAATCAATAAATTTAGGAAATTTTTTTTCACACCCTTCTAAGGTCGGTAGAGATGAGGTAGTAATTTGAAGACCTTAATATTACACACAGTGGCACACAGCATTTAGTATTAAGGGCTGTAGTTTCCCTAAATCGATTATAATAATGTGTCTATTATCCAAGTAGGAATTTAAAACCCATTTATACTATATTAATAATATTTAATGAAGTACTATATCTATAAAAGCACTTAGAAATTGTAGTACTGTCTAAAAGCCCAGTGTGAGTTGAGATGCCAACACCTCATCCTCCTGCTTGTTGACCACATGCCTTCCAGAGGTTTGGGAGGTTTCTGCAGGCTGGGACTTCCACCAGTGAAATCCCAGTGCAATTAAGATTCTGAAGTGCAGAGCAGTGAGGTGCCCCAAATCCACATCTGGATGTTTCATTTCTACCTGCCAAGTTTTTGGTATCAAAACTGGCATGAATTCAAAAGGTTTCTGTGAAGGCAGGATGATGATCCTACAGCAACACCTCAGCCTTCCAGCCACTGACTTAATAGCCTGGGATGCCAGAAACTCAACTGCATTTCCTTCCCCTTCTTGAGGCAGTTTCACTCTGCATATTTCCCCATCTCACTCTGTAGCAGAATTGCCTTAATTTCTCTTGCTGCTGCATTTTGTATATGGTAATTGCACAGTCATCAGACAGAGAGACTCACCACATTCATCACTTCCTCAGGCATTAGGCAGGACATGGGAATTACGTGGTGACAGCAAGTCACAGTGCCAGGGATGAATCATATATCTTAGCAACTCTGCATCAACAGGGAATCCAATTGCAGAACATGTCCTGCTCATCCCATCAGCAGCCAGTTGCCTACAGAGTCGTTCTTGCTTTCCCCAGCCAACTGAAAAAAATAAATCAGTGCTATTCATCATCCTCAGAAGTTGCCAAGAATCTTAGAGGCTTAGCACCTGAAGAACTTTATTAGACATAAGTATTTGCATTTTCAGTAATTCCTCTTTGAAAGTCTTGAGTTTTCATCTTGTACCGAACTGGCACAGCTTCACTTAGTTTTCTCACTACTACAAGTTGCTGTTATTAAAAAAACCCAACTTAAAATATTGGTTAGCACACCTCCATACAAAAAGCAGCAAGAAAGAGAAATGATTTCTCCTTCAAGTGAATGCTACCTGTGAACTTGAGAATTTGTTAATTTTAGCTACAGTTAATCTAGTGCAGAGATAGAAGGGCTAAATCACAGTGCTTCTTCATGCTTTCTTTCCACTAAATGAAAGATAATAGCTATTGACCTTTAGCCAGCAGCAAAAATAAATTGGTATATTCAGCCCGCTGTTTATATGGAGGAGAGAAAAAAAGTGCTCTATAAAACATGCTCTCCAGCAAACCCATCCATTCTAAGACTGCTACCAACTTCTGCCCTTAAATGTTAAGCTTATCCAAAGGCCCTTCAGTGACAGGATTCCTTCACTAACTTTGGTAAAGATTGGAGCTGGACCTAGTGATTACATCTGTAAAATGATATCCAGTTTCTGGCATGTGGAGTCCTAGTCTGTCCATGGGAGTGGGTGAAAGAGTAAGGATGCCAGCTATCAACTGGATGCTGGAACCCCTCCAGGGTACTGGAGGAAATCTGAGCTGTGGGAGCCAGAGACATGCACCAGACAAATGCAGGTAGGAAGAGCATCCCTACAAGCAGATGCACCCCTGCAATCTCTTTCAACAGAAAGGACAGCCTGAAGGAGAGACTTGGCGTGTAGAGGACATCTCATGGCCTTGTTATATTAATCCTTAATTTATGGAAGGACCCAGGACCTGATAACTTTGTTATAGGGAATAATCTAATTCATGGTTAGTTTCCAACTCTGCATTTTTATGCCAGATATGGCCATGATTGAAATGACAAATATGGTTTAATGTTCACAAAGCAGTCTCTACTAGTTTACTAGGAGTTTGACTTATGGAGAGGTTTTGATTTCTTTATTTACCTTTGCTTTCCCTGATAGGAGGAGGGGACTGAATGATGTTGTCATCATACTGCTGCAAAACTAAGGCCAGAAAATAATTTGTCTTGTGGATACATCCACCAAAAGACTGACTACTGCATAAATGAATAGCCTAACTGGCTTTCTACATTTAAAAAGAGCAGAGCTCAGTTAGGCAAGAGGATGATTAGCATTTAAGGTGCAAATTAGACACAAGTTTTTGGAGAAAAAGTTCTTCTTCCCTTCTCACCATAAAATAAAAACATCAGGGGATATGGATCAAATTTTTCAAAAGATGGTGTAGAGTTGAAAAATAGGTATTTATAGCAATTTATCTATTTCTACATTACCTTAAATGATAGACACTCTTTTGGCAAGGCCTATGAAGACAGGGCAGGTAGGGCTCATAGAAAAACTCAGCATCTTTCTTGGCTTTGATCTCTAATGAGAGAACTGCTACAAGGTTTGTGACTCCTTACAGAAGAGTTAATGTCAAAACCTATGTAAAATTTATTGTGCAGAGCCCTGGAGGCCCTTTCAAATGCAGAAAAATCCATGAGACGTAAGGGAAAGGGAATGTGGTGCCTTAGGTTTACAATTTGTACTTTCTTTTCAGTTCTTATGGTTTTGCTAAAATTAGAACCATAGGCCACTTTGTACAATTCCCAAGCCACTGTAGCATTACACTAGGGGAGTGTATACCCAAGTTATAAGCTATATGTTATGAGAAAATATACCATTTTCCTCTATTATGCATACTATCTCTATATGTATATCTAAAATGAAAATATGTATGGAAAAGATATATTCTAAGAAGAGGAAAAAAAGGAAAAAAAAATAGGGAAACATTCCTTGCAGGGAAACATGCACTTTCAATTTTGAAAGGTTGGCTGATAGTCCATAAGGAAATCTAGACGTCACTAAACGTGATGTCACTGAAAAACAACCTCTCTGAAGTACCTGCAGAAAAACTCCCAAAATCTACACGACTCAAATAAAAGGCATCCCAAATACTCATCTAAACTGTGTCTCAAAATGGGGTTTTCTGAGTCAGCAGGTTTATTGCATGTTTATATCTGATAACTGCATCATTACTCCCTTGCTTTTAAAAGTTGTGCAGAGTTCCTGTTTCTAAAACCGAATGACACACAATCCTTTCCATTTTCTCTACCAGAATTATCAGTTAAGTCATGAAATACTACTTTTCAAACTTGTATCTGTGGACTCTTATTGAAGGCTATGCTTCATCTGAGCAAAAACCTGCTGGCAAGCTGCAGTTAATATCTATGTGTGGTCAACAGTAAAATAAATTTGGTAGGCAGTGAAAGAAATTCATACCGATTCTGAAGAGCTGGCATAAAAACATGACCCATTTCATAATGACTTAAAAGTATTTCCCCCAAACATCTCTCCCTCTAGATCATCAGGAAAAGCTGTGGCAAGCTGCAGGTCTGACTCACAGATAAAAGTGTGAGAACAGGTGCTGTAAAGGCTGGTATTATCCTTCAGAAGGGTGAATTAGTATTTGATGCTCTCACTACATAGATCTCAAAATGTTTTTAAAAAAGCTAGAGAGTAATTTACTGTCAGTCTCCAGAGGATTGATAATGGACCCAGGAATAGCTTAAATTCATTTATCTGGGTTAATACTCACATGACAGTAGAGAGAAAAACATAATTTAGACGTGGTGGTTTTTGTTCCAGATGGCTAACTCTGCATTTGTTGGTAATGATGGAGAGATAATAATGCCAGAACAGAATAAATAGGAATTCAAAGAACTAAGAATTAGTATTTACAGACATCAGCAAGAAAGACAGATTGGTATAAAGTATCCAACTATTCTGTCCATTGTCACACTATATTTTAAGGCAGATTTTCATTCCTACTTCTCATTGAGATGCATCTACAGAATGAGTGGCATTTTTTTCATAAAGCAAAATAATGTGTGTCTCGTTGCCATCTCTGGATTTGTGTTCTGTCTCTGTTTCATAGCCTGAGTTCCTGAGCCAATGGCAGTGGCAATGCACACACATCAACCTCCTCAAGAGGCTTTGTTTACTGCCATTTTGTCTGTTTTCCCACTCCTTTCTCCTTGCTCCCTGGAAAGCTACCTGAGCTAAATCCTGCTCCCAGCCCTACCTCTGTAACTCTACAGTCGCCCACTGGAGAGACAATTTTAAATTCGTGTGCACTTGTGACAATCTGCCTGCCTTTGCTCGTCTAAGGTTGGTTGTGAAAACGCTGCAACCCCCCAAATGAACAAGTAACAAGCACCGAGTCCTCATTAGACTCTAGAGGTTTTCATGGATTTCTTTCCTTGCAGATCAAAATCCACATATCTTGTTTGCCTTTATATTTTTCTTTTTTAATTCCCCTCAGTGCTTATCTGGTGCTGTGGGTGCTGGGGACACACCAGGAGGCTCGTTTGAAGATAGAAGGCTCAGCTGAAGAGCTGTTTAAGAACATGCAGAGCTTTTTCACTACACTTGTCCAAACACATGGCATTTTAATCACTGATTGACTGGTTATGCCAACAACTCTCAAGGTTGTATCAGGCCTTGTTCAAGTATTAGAGTAGCTTTTCCATTGCTGAATTTGTTACAACATCATTATTGGAATCCTCTGTGAAGGGCTAAAATGGGAGACACAGTTTTCAGCTTACCACAGTTCAGGCACTGAGGTCACTGTGTAAGGCAACAAACTGGGACTTGAGGCACTTCATTTTCCAATCAAGCAATTCTCTGCCTGGGTAGAAAACTTCCCTGGGACTCCAGCTGTATCGTCCTGGTATCCTCCCAATGTCTTCCCCTGATCTGGGACTTGGGAGTTAAACCTGGAGATACAAAACCTTCCAAAGTCCACCATCTCTGCCACTCCTAGCACTGAATCTGGATTTAATGCTAAATCTAGATAGCATCCACAGTCTTTCTAACTTGCTGGCATCGTCTTGTAGTGATATTTTAAGCATGGTAAGGATCTTCTGAGTTTGGTGTGCATGTAATTTATTTCCTGCTTCCTGACTCACAGCACGAGGCAGTTTAATCATATTACTTGAACACGTAATTTAGCTCTTAAAGCCTCAGCACTGAGGTGTGAGGTGTGAGCTCACAGCTTCTGTCAGTGAACAAAATCAGTCATGGGTCATGCAAGTTCCTCTCCCCAGTGGCACCACATCAGCCCCAGCTGATGGAGGGCCTGGACACTCAGGACAGCTTGACAGACACAGAGGCTTGGGCAGATGGCTCTGGGATGAAGCAGAAGTCAGGGTCACAGTATTGCTTGGGGTGCATTTAAATTAAATTGTCTATTGGCTTCCTGAAAAAAGGCCAGTTTTCTCCCTGGATTACTCAAGCACAAAGAAATATACTCTGTAGAGACCTAGAGGAGTGAAAATCTGTAAGCTAGGATTTTATTAGGAGAAATTGCTGCCTCAAGAGTGTGTCCCCAAGACACTCTCTCAGGAAAGTAATTTAAGAGCTGTAGAAAGCTCTCTCTTTGTAAAGTGTCTGTTTATTTGGGCCGCTATCAACCCACTGTTCTGCACTGGTAATTCTGTGGTGGATGCAACATATCACACTGCCAATTAACAGCAATTGATTAACTTTGCACATAGTTTATAACAACAGCATGTGCAGGAATATAGATTTTTCAAACGTAAGTTTTCAGGAGAAAGACACCTTGTCTTATGCCCATCACTGTGTCAAATTTTCAGGAAATCACTGTTATAGTTCCCAGATCATGGAATTTTATGTAATTATTATCATAATGAGACTCAGTATTACATACACATTTTACCTCAACACTGAGGAATGCACATAGGTATAAACTGTGTGCCTGGTTTTTTGTTTTTGTTTTTTATTTTCTGGATTCTATGACATAAAAACTTATAAAAAATAGATAAAATTGTAAAAAAAACCCCATCTACTGCCCTGATAAAAACACAAACAAACAAACAAGCACAAACAAAACCCCAACAAAACAACATATTTGGAAGCAGCCTTAGCTGTAGTAACTGATAATTCGTAGCATTTCAGCCATTTTGGCTTTGAAAGTCACTTTGAATACAGAGGTCTGCTAACATTTGTGCAGCTGTCTCAAAAGACAGAATCTAATCTAAAACTGTTCTAAGTAGGTGAAGACAATCAGATTTATTAAAAGGATATGGGGTAAAATATTAATGATCACTCTGATAATCTCTGCCATATTCCGTGCCTTAGATGCTCTTGGCTTTTCCCTGTTCATGAAGGTCCCACTTTACTTCATAAATAATATTTATTTATTTATTTTCCTGCTTGGTAGCAGGATATTCAGTACCCCATGCTACTAAGTATAATATCCTTTCGAAGCACTAAATTGCCTTCCTGGAGCAGATTTCCAGCAGAACATCAAATATAAACTAACAACAGTGCAGGAAAGCCTCTCCAGGCAGGAAAGGGAACATTGCAGCAGCTTGTCCATGTGATCCTCCTCGTTTCTGTAGCTGAGGATATTCATCATCTTGACAGCCACACTTGAGAGAAGATCTATAGCTTCTCTCTGAGTCACATATCTCTGGAGCACGTAGAATCATAGAACAGTTTGGGTTGGAGGAGACTTTTTAAGGTCATCTAGTCCCTCCTGTTAGATCAGGTTGCTCAGGGACTTGTCCAGCCTCACCTTGAACATTTCCAGGGATGGGGTATTTACCACCTCTCTGGGAAACCTGTTCCAGTGTTTCACCACCCTCATTGTAAAAAATTTCCTCCTTATATCTTAGTCTGAACCTACCATCTTTTAGTTTAAAACCATTGCCATTTAAACCCAAACTTGTCCTACATCAACAGGGACAACCTATTAAAAGGTCTGTGTATGTGACACCACACAGGTTTTTTCTGCTTTCTAGGATATTGGAGACATATGGAATTGATGTGCACCTTTAGTCCGATGGCTGCTCCACTAAAAATATCTCACCTTAACTTTATTCAGGGTATTTCTACAGATGAAGATTTCACAGAAAGAAAGGAAGGGCCCGTATGTCCATATTTGCACAGTGAGTGTGCCAAAATACAGAACTGGAGCTGAAACTTTCAGATAATCCCAGAGGGAAGACTTAAGTTATGTTTTCATTAGAAACCCAGAGAAGAATTCATGGACATGCTCAACTGATACAAAAATCAGTTCAGACGAGGCTGGCTGTGCTGTGATCGGGATCTTAATTTCCTTTGAAAATGTGTTTTTCTTGAAACTGAACTTTGTGAAATCATACTAATTTGGCAAAACACTGCCTGAGAGGGAAAGAATTTTTACAATAATGCAACATGCCACTTTTCATAAGAGCTTAGTTTTAGGTGTTTTATTTAGCAATTTACTATAGTATGGAGGAATACAGACTGTTTAAATTGATTTGGTTTCAAGGTCGTTTTTCTGTTTAGTATGAAACTTAATTTGGAAATCTGAAAGACCCCAGACAATCAGACTTTCCATTCTCTGCCTCACTTCTCCTCAGATGATTTGTGTTATGTTTTTCTTGGCTACTTGCTTTACTTACATTGATTGGTGAAAATGAGAATTTATAGAAATTGCCCATGTCATGGTTGATAGAAATCACCATGTATGAGGTGCTTAAAAGCCTTTGAAAAATCTGACTCCAAGTCTCCATGGTATAATGTGGAGATGCATGTAGATAAGATTAATGAACACAAGTTGGGCAGAGAGAAAAACATAATTAGGCTGTTTCTGATGCTTATCAGAGAGGAAGGAGCCATGAATGAAAAGCAGGCATTTAATCAAAGTGGAGAGACGTGCTCATAGCTGCAGCTCACTGCAAGCAGACCTTGCCTTGCTCCTTCAGGAAGCCATTTGTTGGGAGCCACAGGCAGAGGAGGCATGTAGGGAGCACACCTCAGCTCCTCAGGGGCTGTGCCGCACTCAGCACTTCTGCAGCAGGGCTGTCACAGGGCAAGACATGGGAACAGAGGGTTTGATGTATCTGAGAGTCCTGTGAATGCTGTCCTCTCCCACGGAGCTTGGAAAGAGGATACAGGAGCTGAAGCACCGTCATGAGCTGTTGTCCTTTTTTAATTGCTGGTGGCACCACTGGGAGTCAGCAGAAGCAAAATGTCAGGGACGCCACCCAGAGTCTGGGTCATGATTTTTAGGGATTGTTTTTATCAAAAACATATAGGAAGAGGGAAAAACCCATAAAAACATCTGAAAACATCCATCCATCTTGTCAGCCAGGGACAATCTATAAGACCCCGAGAAGGGAATGGCAGATTCAGGGTCTTGAAAGGACTCAGCAGAGAGCAGAAGAGTGTAGTGCAGACTAAATCAAGTGCAAGGATGGTTCCAGTCAAGTATCTGACCCAGTACATGGAAGCCAAGTTTGACAGGTTTTTTGGTATGACAGTGACTGACCACTGGCACAGTTTTCCCAGAGGAATTGTGGAGTTTCCATCATTGGAGATTCTCAAAAGCCATCTGGATGGGATCCCAGCCAGCCTGCTCAGCAGGAGGGATTGGACCAGATGACCCCCATGTGTCCTGTCGAGCCTCAGCCACTCTGTGATTTGTTGTTCAACAAGATTATTACTGTTCTTGTTGTGTCCACTTACTGTTTCTCTGTAGACAGCACAGCAGAAGCTCCTTCTTCAGCCTCTGGGCTGTCTGGTCACATCTGAAGCTGCTCCTAAGGCACAGAGAACCTCTGGTTCAGTAAGGCTGTCAAGAAACCATGACCTCAGAGGCAGCTTATGGCTAATATCACAATACTGCATTTGATCTAACACCCTCCTCACTCAGAGGGAAGGAGACGGTATTTTCACTGTATTTTCACTGAGTATCTATACAGGGTGGCCCAGAGATGGCAGCTGGGTTTGGGTGCTTATTCCCATCACCATATGGTGGAAACAAAAATAGTCTGAGGTGGCCCATACAAATATTATGAAATTGTTATTCACCCTTTAGTGTAAGGTATATGTTTTAACTACAAAATAATTATGAGCAGTAAATTCAATCAACTTTATGTCCTTTAGTTCCAGTCTACCTTAACAACAGCTGTAATGATTTTTGTCTTCTTGGTCACAATCAATTTGATAGATGGATGGAAAAAGTCTGAGCACTTGAAATGCACTTTAACACCACACAACCACTGTGCATGGGAGCACATCCTGGTGGTGCCAAATGTAGGTGTATGTTGGCACACAGCATTTTGGGCAGTTTTAGAGCTGCTAAGAGATGCCTCATCTTAGCAAGTGAGCAGAGGGTGCCCCGAGCATCACTCTGGCAGTGCTTCATAACCAAGATTCCCCTGAGATATGAGGAAGCACTGAGCAGTTCAGGCCATCTCACACTGGTAGCTGGAGGTGGACCTCGAGGTTGAAAACCAGCCCATTCCCCCAGGTCCCTTCCCTTTCCCCATTTTCCTTGACTGCAAACTGCCATTTAAATGTTTAACTCTTCATCCCCTCAGATGTTATCTAGAACAGCTTCAGGAGCTGCCACAGCAAATGCAGCCTTAAACACACAGGCAATAAACATCTGGAAAACATGAGCAAGAATCCCTGATTCTACTGCACAGCTCTAGATTTACAAAACTCTTCCTCCCTCACAGAGACCTGCAAGGCTGAGTCTCTTCTGGACAGGGTAGGGGCAAGTGCTTCCTTTCCAGGGAAGTAAATTGGACCAGTAATGAGGAAGGCAGCAGCAAGATGAATATATTGCACTCTCCCAGCTTTCTGTGGTGCTAGGTGCTGAGAGAGGGATGGCAAAAGATGTCACTGTTCAGCTAATGCACTTTCAAAAGGCTGTACCAAATACTTGCACTTTTTCTGATGAAGTACCAAATATTTAGACTTTTTTTATCCTTCCCAGATACAGATTGTTTCTTTGAAGTGCTCAATTCAGCCCTGGTGTAATTTCAGTCGTTTTAAGGTGCAACCTCCTTATAACCAGGCCAAAATGGTTCTTTTGTTCCACATTTTCTTTTTCCTAACCAGCCATAGCTCCACTGTCGTGGCTTTTAACACTTGTAGAAAACCAGCAATTGCTGCATGAAGTGCTTTTGTTGTCCATTTGCAAGGGATGACCTTCCTTTTCTCTCAGCACAAGTCTCCAGATGGAAATGTAATCTTTCACAGTTGAGTGGCTTTCAATACACAAGCACAGGCAGAATGAAAAAACTTAGCACTGCTATTAAAGCTGCTCTCTATAAACAATTACTCGTCTTAATAGGGATTAATAGAAGAAATAAGCATTGAAAGAAAGTGAAATCAGTGCAAAGCCTGTTGTGCAGCTGTAATTTCTTCCTGCAAATAGAACTGTGAAGCTATTGACTAAGTCAGGCACTCTTCATCGAGTAGGTAATCAACAGAGTGAGTGCAGAAACAAGCTACACTGGTATCCATGGGAAAAAAACCTGTTTGCTCATTTGCTGTTAATTATGAAGACTGCAAATACATGCTGACATAGAGAAAGTATATGCTACCAGGAGTTTGGTGGCTTTTTAACAATAGGAAGTTTACATAAGACTTCAAATAAAGGACAAACAACTAATGTGTGCAGAACACTAGAACAAATAAAAATAAGCTAGGTACTAACTTATATTTGGTGAATTTTAATGCACAGTCAGTTCATTAGGAGCCACGACAATAGAGAACTAACCACTCAGAGATGCACTAGCATAATCAGCTAGATTAAATGCAACCTTTTGAACCACTAATAAAATTACATTTCAGTGAGCTAATCAATGCAATATTGTGATTACATGGAGTTAAAATAGATTTTTAGAATAGAAATCAGGCCAGTCATTTAGATGGAATTAATAGTCTGCCTTCCCTTGTTTTTACATTTCTTAAAATTCAAGCTCAGTCATAATAGCTTTAGGAATCCTTTCTTTGTTTTGTTCTGTCATTCTGCCATTCACTGGAATATTCTTGTTCAGCCAAGCTAAGTGATTAGCAGAAATCTTGTGCTTTGTAATATATGGAAAAGTGACAACATCTGGGGAGATGATTGTCTCATTTTGCTACGGGGCAGCACTCACACAGTTTAATAACTGAGCAGCTCAGTCAAAGCCTTCTTTAAATGCTGAGTGTGGACCCTGCAGTGTGTCCAACTCCATGTTCTGGTGACAGTGCTGGCCTGCTCTGTGTCAGAGTCACCTCTGTCTCACCTGTCTTGTTCACCATCCTCAGCTTCTCCATGGAGTTCAGGAAGTAGCTCTGAGCTTGAGAGCTTGGCTGTTTAGTGTGGCATTTGCTCTGGACTCAGCCAGCAAGCCCCACTGAGATGAGTGGCTTCCCTGAAGAACAAGCACGAGGCCACTAGAGATGACACACATGCCACCTGCTGCAGGAGCACCTCTTTGTGCTGAGCATCTGGAATACACATTATAGTCCATGTCATGCAGTACCAAGTGCTTTAGCAATAAGTGTTAGGTCATATGATATCAGCTCATCTAAACAACCACAAAGGCCCACACACATCGTCCCCAAACCTGCTCCTTTTTACCTCCCCAGCCAGGCTGTCTCCTCGCTGTCCACTGCCCTGTGTCCTTTGAGCAGTTTTTTATCTATTTTATACCCTTTTTTTTTGTTAAATCTTGTCTCCCTCAGTTTAAATAGTGATTTTTTTTTTCTAGTGGTATGAAATGAAATACTGTGCTCTAAGCGTAAGTAGATGAAAACTGTTCTATTTTCTCATCTCTAAAAAAAATCATGTATCTCATGGACCTTGCTTCAATCTGCCACATACCATTGCTCAAAGATTTTATTTTTCCCTGTCAGGTTTCAGAATTTTGTGCATGCTGAGGTCAGATGACAGGATGAAATATTTATGCAACTTGATTTCTTAATCTTTCCCTTAAAAAATTCTATTCATTTGAGTTTTGATGGTCATGGTATTTATGGCACCTTGATTTGGTGTTTATTTAAAATCAAAAATTAAATCTTTGACACCTTGAGGCAGAGCTCTGGTATAGAGAATATCCTATTTCCCTCCATCTTTTTTAACCTGTAGAATCTCTTTTACCCAGTCCAATGCTCAACTATTTTACTTCTATAGGCCAGAGAAGCCCCTGCTGCAATCTTCATTAAAAACTAATGCAAACTGTGCTGAATTTAACCCCAGTCTCTTTACACCACTGTCCCCTTTCTTTTTTTTTTCTTCCACAAGACTGTTCCAATTTCCTCTGCATGGTTAATATCTGCCTGAACAGCAGCAATTTTTACTTTATCATTATTCTATAATCTCCTAATATCCTTTTTAATATCCCCCTGGTGCAAGCTTTATTATCCTTTCTTATTAAAATAAATAGCAATAAGAATATTATTATTATTAAATTTTATAAAGATCATAAATTTTTAAATGTTATAACAAGAATAAGCAGACAAATACCATTGAAATAAAAGGTAAATGCCATTTTTCAGGAAGATTAATGTGAAATTCTTGCTGTCATCGGCCTGGTTTTCTCCAAATTACCAACCTCCTTCAACCAAGAGCTCAGGTTAGGAATCCTCTCCCCATATATGGATGGTCAAAGATTTTGTAGTTGTTCCTCAAAGCAGGAAGGTTGGAATGGCTTCCTTTTCTCTGCTTGACATGCATTTAAGTATATGTTAAACAAAAGCAATTACTGGGTTTTCTGGTAAATCACAGAAGCTCAATGTGGACTGTGAGCAAAATTCACACTTTTCCATCTATACCCAGCGAGCAGCTTCATGTTGGAATGAAACACTGTCTGCAAGAGGCATATTCAGATCATTTTGTTGCTCTCTTGTGAGCTCTGTGTGATAACTGCTGAGGAAAATAGCACATTTACAGAAAATAATGGTATTGCATTGATGCTGTCTGCAGAGCTACAAAAGATCTGACAAAGGTTGAATAAGCCATTGAAAAGCAATTTTTCTTTCATGTTACCTGTTCAAAATGCAAATTGCACTTGGTTAGTTTTACATTTGTGACACACCTTCTGCCTGGAAATGTAATTTGCTTAAGAGGTAGTTAACTTCCATGTAAAAAAAAGAAATTTAAATCTCTAAGTTAAATGGGTCTATTTACATGAGATGTTTACTTCCAAATATGGACCTATATCTTTATTTCGTACTTGTGCAAGCATTTTAGGTAGTTTTCATCTCTGTTTAAAAATGATTTAAAGAGTTCTCTTATTTTTTCTTAATTTATTTTTTTCACAGACATTTATTTTAAGGTTAGAAGGATCTCTATGAGCTTTATTGCTTAATCAAAACACATTCAAAAAAGAAAATGCTTAAATTTTCCTGCATTCTCTTCTGGTTTTCAAGCAATGACAAAACCCCCAGGTAATTCTTTCCTGTTGATCCAACTACAATGCAGTGATGATAGGGCACAGCTTGAGGACAGGATCATATCAGCAATTTTGGAAGCATGATATGCAGAAAACCAAGGAGGGTTTGAGTCCATATCCCAGTCTGTCTGCTTTTAATTTGAGCCATACAGTTTTGCCATTACCACTTACCTTGCAGCCCTAACGCACGAGTTCGTGCACTTAGACCAAATTACATCTTCAAAAGGCTCGAGGGACCTGCTGTGGAGTGGTCTGGCCATAGTACAAGTATGGAGAGGGCAACAAGCACTGGTACTAAATCAGCTTCCTATTTTGTTTCCTGCTCCTGAATAATGGAAAGCAATCAAGAAAGCACTTCTGGTTTTCTGTGGATGAAAAATGAATCTGGTATCATATCAGAAAAGACATCATCAGGCTCCAGCAGGGACTGCTAGCACAAGTTTGTCATCAGCACATCTGCCTGGCAGGAGAATGCAGGAATGATGTTGAAGCACAGGACAACAGTTTTCTACACAGAAACGGACTGCAACTATTTCTAGTTATGCCCATATCTTTTTGTTTCACTGCAGTCTTCTCAGCAAGTATTTGGAAATTTGCTTTTCTCAAAACAGTGCAGAAGAAGCAGATCACTCCTTCAAAGATGAAAAGAAATAGAATTGTTCCTCACAAGTCTCCATCTATCAATTTTATGAAGAATGGTTGATATACCAACAAATTTCTTCTTCGTTTTTTTCTTTTTTAACAGGTCACAAAGAAATCAGGTTAGAAGGTTTAGCCAAATTTGTCAGCTGCACATTGCCTCATACTGCTCTGTCCAGACATTTTTGTTTCTTTTTCTCCTCTGTTCTTACTTCCTTTGAAACAACTCTTTCCACTCCTCTCTCACTGCGTAGAAATTTTCTATCTCAATGTTTTCACCCTATTTTTACTTGAAGTTTTACTCTGCAAACAGCCTATGAGCAAAAAAAAACCTGAAAGAGCATAGATTATCTAGCTAGCAAAATGAAAGCTAGAAGAGGGTAGGATTTTTCCTCAGGAAAATTGCAGAATGGTACCTGCTGCAAATGGAGAATGCTGTTTAAATTACTGGACTGTGCTGGCAGCAAAACAAACAGGCACCAACCAGTTATAAATGAATTTCACTTGGATATTTGGAGGGTTCAGTGCTGGTCCTGAGCTTCCAGAATAGTTTTCCAACAGGAGCATGACGATAACCCACCAGAGTTGCATTAAAATAGTGTTTACTACCGATATAGTAAAAAGTTTCTTCCTGGAGAGTTGTAACACCAAATGACTGGAGGTCCTCTCCAGATCTATTGGCTCACATTATCAGTTGCCCAGTTCCTTTTCCTGTGTTGAAATTTCCTCTGATTCTACATGAAAATTCATGCATTCAAACAGAAAAGACAAAGAAAAACCTCCACACTTGCATTTCTCTGTGCAGCCTTAGACTGGCCACATGCACCAGCCACCTCAGTCACAAGGTGGAACTGGTGGTAACTCTTCACTGTACTAACACTTTGTTTTCCCTAGGTCTGCTTTCCAAAAAATAAAATGCATGAATTACCCTAAATTGCAACAGACAGTAACACAGGTTTTGTAATGCTGTTGTTGTTACCTCACAAATCCCAGTCTCTTTTTGTGAGGCTCAGATTATCCGTGAGTCAGTTGCTTACAGAAGGTAATTAGCTCTTGATTAACGCTTACACCTAATTTTATATAATTTCACTTTTTCTGGTTTCCCCAGCTTAGCCTGCTCTGATTCCTTCTGTAATTAATGAACGGTTTTGTTTCACCCTGTGCCCCTCTCAAGGACAGAATTCTGATGCTCTTGTACAGCCTGGTTCTCAGACATGTCCTATTGCACTGTTCTGGATACCAGGCTGACTCTTGCTAGGGCTGTGTTTCTCCACATACACAGACAAACAAAAGCACCTTTTCTAACATATTTTCAATGAATTTCAAATTTAGGCAAGAGCAGCCCAAAACTGTCAAGTGCTGTGAACACACAGAAGGGGCTTGACTGAACATGTGTAAGGCAACTGGTGTTATACTTAATGGTGGCTAACCCAGCATAAAATAGGCATGAGTTCAGAGCTATGCACATCTCATCTGATGGATGTTTCTTTTTTGTTCCAGGTCCAACAGCCCAGAAGTTTTCTGGTTTCTTAGATGTCACACATATTTGTGAAGTAGAAAGCTCTTGAAAAGTTCCCATCTATGAAAATATACCCTCCCTCAGAAGAAAGAAAAAAGGAGCAAGCCCATTTCTCTCTTCAGCACCAACCACTTCATCTGGCAGCAGTCAAATGTGTATTGCATTTTTCATTAAAGCTCTGTTACCTTTGGAATTCTGTAAAGCTCCTAAACAGGTTGTTTTGACGACAACTGAAAGCCCTATATTTCAATTGATGACTGGAACATGCTGGAAGAATCAAGTGTCAAATCAGGCTCTGAAACCTAAACATAGTTTGAATTTTGCTTTTTACTGAGAACATATGTTTGGGGAGAAGCCCTGAGGCTAAATCACGCCTTAGCTTTAGATTTGCATGCCTCTATATATTCAGACAATTAAACCATAAACTCTCAAGGTGACGGGAAAATCATCACTATTGGACTAGAATATTAAATATCAATCTTGGTTAGTTGGTACCTGAGGATACAGCTCAAGCTTAGTAAGTGTACCCACACAAGACTTCTGCCTATTCTCTCACTGTCTTTGTGTGTGCTTTATTTTCCATTGGTCAGGATGCCCATCAGCTTTCCCAGGAGTTATCACTGTTGAGGGGTGGGTGATGAGAAGTTGTGTAACCCTGTCACTTTTGATCATACTTTACCCTTCATAAATGTAGCTAATGAATACTGATCTTGTAAGTCCTGTCCCTATTCAGTGGCTCAAGGTGAACAGCCTTTTCCTTTCACACTTTTTGTCAAAGCCTTTCTGACTTACTTCACACACAAAGTATTTTGCTGCCTTTCTTGAAACAAGAAAACCTTTGCTGCAAAGTTAGAATGACCTTGATTTTTTTTTTCCTGCTAAGATTACGCTTCTTGCAGGTACTGCTTCCCTTTGAATGGCTTGCTCTGACTTCTGCAGTGATTTTACAAGGTCTTCTTTATCTCTTCATCCCAGACTAATTTATTATAAATGTCTACAGCCTGTCTCAGACCTCGTCAGTTCTTGTACTACAGCAGCTTTCCCAGCTGCTGCTGCTGCCATTGCAGTTTGCTGTGTGTCAAGCAGCTGTTTCATACCCTCCACACCCCTGGCAATCTTTCTGCAGTGATCTGCTAAATATTGCTGTCCACCAGGTTAGACTGGCTCCAGTTAACCTCAGTCTTTTTTTTGCTTAGCTCATTGCTGGTACTTATTACAAAATAACATGGACAGAATATAACAGCAGAAACCTTTGGTCATACAGTAAAACCTTGCTAGCACTGTGTTTTCCCTTTCATACTGGTAATCTCTCAATTTGAGAGATTAGGTGGTGGGCACCCTTTGAAAGTGACACTTTAAAGAGCTGTCTGTAAACATGCACTTCTATGGTTTAACCAAGATAAATAACTTGGTTGTCTAAAGGAAGCTATAAACTTTTATCCCAACAGTACATCTGAAATAAACATTTTTGTGGTGGATAGACATCAACCCATTCATATTTGCAGTACCCCTGTGTTAATGACACAGTTAATGTCACAGCTTTCCTGCAAATATTTCATGAAGTCCTTGACATCAGAGCAGACCAATGTCTCTGTCTCAGTTCCTTCTCTTCAATGAGGAAATGTCCATGCAATCCTGTCCCAAACATTACAGCAAGAGAAACAAGTCAAGATTTCACAGCCTTAAGAGCCAGCTGCCAAAAGCAAATCATGGTGTGCACAGAACTTCTTGCATTTCAGTTGCACTGACAGGCAAAGCCAAACCTCTTAAGGATCCTGTTTCTCTGTGTGCTAAACTGACAAAGACTTTAACACGCCCAACAGTGAGGGCATCTCACCCAGTCTGGTTGTTTTCCTCCCTAATTCACTCAAGGTTACCTCCCAACGTAAGGATCCAGACAGGGGAAACACTGCAAATTTTAGATTCCCTAGCAGCACTGACAGCCTGAGTTGTGTTTTCCAAAGGAGAGGGAATCAAGCTGGGCTGTGCAGTGACTCAAACATTTTCAGATGACTGGCCTTTGGCTGTACTTCAGAGGACACTTGCACCCTACCTAAGCAAGCACAGACACCAAAAGAGGCAGTCCTGCCCTTCTCCCCAGTTGATTGTTTCCACACTCCCTCCTTGTGCTAGCACAAGCTTTTCTGTAAATATTCTGCAGTACTGAGCAGACTGAAAAATAAATCTTTTCATTGGTTTAGTCAAGGCTATTTTTCAGCTCCCAGAGTCTCACCTGTCACCCGACTACACAAATATTTGTTCTAGCCCAAAGAAGGCAGGTTTGAGGCCACAGAAACTACAGCCTTCCTAGTTGTAGCAATCTGCACAGACTTTTTAAAGCCAGATAATCCCCCAGCTGTCCTTGGTCAGCAGTGCTGTTTCTCCAGGTGGGGGTTGCAGGCCCTGTTCCAAGCCCTGTGCCACACCATGATAACACAGCCATGCAATGCTTTACCTTCGGTCTTTCCAAAAAAAACCCCATGAGTAAGTGATTTGCCAACAGCAGAACAGCGAGAGTCATGGGTCTATGAACAGCTCAAATGACAGCTTCTCCACACATTAAAATGAGATTTTCTAAGATGCATGTGTTTTCACAGAGTAGCCCTAATTGCTTTTTGTGGAGGCTGGTGTTTTTGTTCTTGAAACTTTACCTGGTAGGAGCCCCTTTTAGGAGAGAACAGAAAAAAAGAAGGAGAAAAGGAGCTTTGTAGTCTCATTACTGAACAGCTATTTCATTCTGGTTTTGCTATGTCTTTTCCATTCCTTGTTGTTCCAGCAGTAAGAGAGCAAAAATCCAGTTACGCCTGAAGTAAAGCTGTGAAATGAAAACAACGCAGAAAGTAAAACAGAGAACAGCAAGTGGTCTAGGAGAGCACATCTGGCTCTGCCCAGGGAACACGAGTACCCTGGCACTTTGTAAGGCTCATGATGACTGGTCAATTGAGCAGTCCAAACTACTTGCAAATGACAGGCTGTGGCTACTGTTAGGAGCAGAAAGTGCCTTTCTGTGTGCAGTCACTTGATCTTCTCCTGGAGGAGCTGGGATGTCTCTGTGCATGGATGCTTCAGCCACAGCTTGAGTGCCAGTAAAACCAAAAAATGGAAAGGACACTGGATACAGGGAGACCCTAACAGGTGCTTCAGTCTGGATGATGCCTACATTTTAGGGACCTGACTTGCATTCTGTCTTAATAAAAATACAAGATGATGCTGAATAGTACGTGTCCAATGAATTTAACTGCAGCTACTTGTAGCCTTACAAGCTTAAGCTGAAATAAGGGGAATCCCAATATTGTTTTGTTGAGTCTAGTGCTCAGCTGTTTAAATGAACTAACTTGCTGAATAAACTACATGCAGGAGTATGGTTTGGGTTTTTTTTTTTCTTTTTTTTTTCTAATTTTTCCCCCAAGTACTAAACCTCTGTAATGTTTGGAGGCAGATTTTGAGAAAAGTGCCCCAGTGCAAGACAAGCTATGATGTGCTAGTGACCTTCACCCAGCTCCCTGGAGCCTCCTTGAGTCTGTGATCGTCCATTCACTTTGCAGATTCACTCTTCATCATCAGGGTTCATCCCACTCACCTTTAATCATGAAGGTATCTTACAGAAGCCATTTTTCTTGTCTTCTTTTCTGTGGAAAAAAAAAAGTAGTCTCCAATTAGTTATAAAAAATCAGAATTGTGAACAGGAACAGAGGAGAGTGTAGATGCAAATACTTAAAGCTCTTTTAACTCAGTAGAGGCTGTTTTGTAGTTATTCATCTTTGAATTTAATATGCTGATTACTTTCAGACTTGCAAGTTATGGAATGAAAAATAATTTTGCTTTTTGTTATTTTTATATATTGAATTCATTAACTGCCACTAAAATAATGCAGGACTTAAAGAAATAAGAAGCCCATGTACAAACCACAGTACTATGTAGATTTCTTGAAAATCCACGGCTTTTTCCTCACTGTTCCCTCTATGATTCTTTTTATTTATATAACCTGATTTTTGACCACCGGTATGATTTTTTTGTGCCTCTAGGCAGTGAACAGATGCACCTCTCTTCCAATCAATAATATTGTTTACAGGTGATGATTTCTTAGTTTATTTGAGTCTAGAATTAATCTCCTCCAAGTGTTTTTTTTCTTCACAGTACAACTCTGTTGTAGCCTCGTGCTTCTACAGCTAGTCCAAATGGGTTTCCTTGGTTCTGATTTCCCAAAGGGTGTATGAAACACTGAAAATTATTCTAAGCTTGCACTGCAGTGGGCATTGAGCATTGTCCTGGCAGGTGTTTGCAGGACCTTCAGCCAGATTAAAAGAGAGAAGATTTGCTAATGTTGCACTTTCAGGAAATCCTTCCAGCTAAACATCTGTAGTAGTCATAGTTAACTTTATCATATGTGTAGTTTTCTGGGGATCAGACAAAAAAAAAATTAAATTATTATTTCCTTAATAAAATAAATATTATTAGAAAACCAATATAAGCAATAAAAATATGACAATATTTCTTTAAAATTTTGCTACTTGTTAATAAAGACTTATCATGCTGATTTTCTAATTAGCGTAATTAATGTGCTCAAACTGAAGTGCAATTAACACCAGGAGCTTTCATACTGCTCTTTATCTAGATAAAATCATTAATCAATGTATAAAGATGTTTTATACCTATAGTTGTGCTTCTAACAGGTAGTAACTTTACCCCATAAAGAGTTTTTCCTTAATTCTCAAAGTTTAGATACTTTTGACAAAAATAACCAGTTCATTCAACTACTGTATTTAAGGTCTTAGCTGTCTTTTCTATTTATCCACAATCTCAGGAGTGTTTTCTGGTTCTAGTGATTCCTTTAGACATCCCAAAGCTTAAATGATTTCTTTATTTCAACATGCTAAAGTACTGGGCTGTTTTTTATTGTTTGTTTGTTTGTCTTTTTCTGAACAAAGAAAAAACATCCCAAGTCTTTTTGGTAGTCAGAATGATCCACCTACCCTTGTCAGACTGAGCATCTTGCAGTCAGATTGTCTCAATTTACTTGGGCTCTGTCTCTGTTGGTATAGAGTGCTTGAGCAGAATGACATAATTTTTCTTAATTTCACTTAATTTCTCACATTATTTATGCCTTTTTATACAAAGGAAAAGATCACGTAGGTGAAAGTAAGGGATTTGTTCCAACATTGAGCAATATTTCACCAAGTACTTAAATGTATATTCTCAGATCACCAGCTCCACTTTTCCCCTAAATTTTAGGGAAAATCTAGATTTGGTGACACAGAGTGAATGTGGAGAAGACCACCTTCAAAGCTGAGAGAGGAAAAACATCCTAAAACTGGGAGGGCAGGGCAGCAAACACAGTTTTGAGCCCAAGACCATCACCCCCCGCTTGGCCAGAGCGAATACCTGTAACCCCCTTGGAAAGTGATCCTGGGCCTTTTAGCGGCATTTCCCGACGGCTCCCGCCCCGCCTGACGGATTGGAGAGGGACTCGGGGCTGGCAGAGGGGGGAAGCGGAGGGGAAGGTGCCCTGGCAGTGACAGTGACGGGCCTGAGGGCGCCTCTCCCCGCCAGGCACCAGGTGGCGATGCACGGCCAGCGAAACCCAGTGCTCCCGGCAGCTTCCCCACGGGAGATGCTCCCGGCCTGGGGAGCATCCCTGGGGCCGGCACCGGCCTCCCCCGAGCACCTCGGATGGTTTTAGCTACGGGACAATGTCGAGAAGTTCCCTACTCTGCTCCCCCTCTCCCCACTGCTCAGTGGGTAAATCTCTACTTTCCTCTGTGACAGCTCACAGATCCTGTTCAGAAAGGCACAAGATTTATTCCTGACATTTGTCTCTCGCTTTATTTTCCCATCTATTTCTAAAACATAACCAGAAAAAATCATTACTAGATGCAGTAGGTTTTCCTGCACACACCCTGCCTGAATATTTGCACTGAGTATGTACAGCTTCCTCGTGAGGGGAAGAGCAGGGGCAGGCACTGATCTCTTCACTCTGGCCACCAAGAGTAGGGCATAAGGGAATAGCCTGAAGCTGTGTCAGGAGAGGTTGTATTTTAGGAAAAGGTTCTTCACCCAGAGGGTGTTTAGGCACTGGAACAGGACTTCCAGGGAAGTGGTCACAGAACCAAGCCTGACTGAGTTCAAGAAGCCTTTGGACTCCCAGGCACAGGGTGTGATTCTTGAGACACTGCTGTGCAGGGCCAGCAGCTGGACTCCATGATCCTTGTGGGTCTCTTCCAACTCAGCTAATTCTGTGACTCCTTTGGGCCAGCTGAGGTGTGGCAGCAAGAATATTCATGGCTAAGAATTCCATGGCTAAGAATTCCATTCAGTTATCTGGAAGTGACTCGCAACAACCAGAGATCTCCAGTGCTCTCAGATGAGCTGCTTAGATTGTGTACTGGGCCACTCTTCCTCCCCCATAAAGTGACTTTCTGTCTGTGTTCTGAAAGGCTCAGTCATCTCAGATCATATTGCCTAAGTTTGGAAGACCTTTGAGAAATCAGCCCCTTTGAGAAAAAGATGTAGGAATTAAAAAATGTTAATGCAGATTCCACCTCTATCCACAACTGAGGACACAATTAATTTTCTAGAGTTTACCACTGAGACTTCTGTAGCTGTGTTATTACTGGTGTCCATCCTTTCCACCTACTTACAGCCCAACTACTATCTGCAATTCAGCTGGAACACATAGAGCTGTTTCTTGGGAGGGAAGTGACAATGAATTTTCATAATATTTAAAATAAAATATTATCTAGGTTAAATATGGGACTTTTGTTTCTTGCATTCTCTAAGGCAGCATGGCTCTGCAGTACTTTCATAACCATAAGCTGCCTTCAAAACTACATGATGGGTGAAATTTCAGAGTTACAAGATGAAACATTTTAGTTAGTCATTTCAGTTTCACTGGATATAGCTCCGCAAAGAAAAATTCACAGAAGATGCACAATTTTTAAAGCTGCCCTGAAAAGATTTCATATTGAGCACAGCTCTGCAAAAAATGTTGCCTGCCATTAGTAAATAGTTGATTGAAAGGGCATCCACAACTTTCACTGGCCTCTCCTGGCCTCTCACATCCTGTAATGAACACTTTCTACTGGCAAGAAGTAGGAAAGAAATGAGAAGGGATGAACTGCTCAAACAAAGAAAGTCAGAGAGAATTTCAGGGCACTCAGACATGATAACAATAAAAATGTGGGTAGGTTTATTGTGGCAGGAAGAAGCTGTGACTAATCATGCACAAAGGAAGCCTCTGTAGAGTGGGAGTTCGAGGTGCAGGTGGGGAAAGAAAAGGACGACATCAGGAGAAAGAACATTAACATGACAGAGAATTCATATTTTCAGTGTCTGTCTGGGTTTCCCTTCACGATGCCTCAGTCTGTGCCAGTAGCATTCATTAAATCCAGAAGTTGCCACGATGGTAAACTTGTGCCTACCTTGAAATCTTACAGAGTTCAATGAAGAAGGAGCAGATGCTCATTAGCTGCTGAGAGTTTAGATTTGACTGAAGAGGAGGAGAAGGAGGTAAACAAGCCCATTATCTGCCAAACCTACTAAAAGAGCTGTATTCACAATTACAGCTCTACTTAAAAGCAAGCTCAAACTGTTCTCTAGGTCAACATCAAAATAACTAGCCCAGGAGTATGCAGGAACTCCTCCTGAAATCTGTCCATGCCTGCATCTGGGACACCAGCAGGTACATCCAGCTCCTGGGCACTGTAAATGCCATCATGGTGCATGAAAACAGACCACTGCAACATTTTACCTCCTCAAGTTGTGACCCCCTATGTAGGTCTTTAAATTAATCAGTTTTTGACTTAGAAGTAGAAATTCGCTTGCCAAATGTACTATAGTCTTACACGCTCTGCAGAGGATGAAAATTCCCAAGTTTATTTTACCTTAAAGAAATTAGTTTGATGTGCCTAAACAAAAGCAGGACTCACCCCCAAAAGTTCAAACCTGTCTGTTGGTCATTGGTTTTGTTTTGTATCTTTTTTTTAATCTGCAATTGAAGAAGCTGTCACTCTTTCAAGAACAACTGGGCTTAAAATCAAGACCAAGGATTTTTTGGCCTGGTGATATTGTGATATCAAAGTGGCTGGCTTGGTACATAAGCAACTAAAGACAATTTGTCTCTAGATCGCCTCTGTAGACAACCAGGAAGAAGTTTCCAGGGCCTGAAGATCCCAGAAGAGGTGAAGAGAGCTTATTCTGTGAGCCTCATCTGCATCTGATGAACACCCATGTCACAGCCCACTCTTGGTGCTACCTGAGAACCAACCCCAGACTTTCAGCATTCCCATGATTGAAATGTAACAGAAATGGCCAGAGCAGGCCTGAATGGAGGGGGAAAAAAAAAAAAAGTTCACAAGTGTTAAACAACTGTTGGGAATTAGCTGAATACTGCATTTTTAAAAATAAACCAGACCTGACCTTCTAAGAACTCTCTAGAGGGATTTCAGCTCAAAGAAGCAGCTTGAAAACATAATAAGTAGAAGTGTCTCAGGAGAGAGAAGAAAATATTTAGTCTTTTCAGGGCAATGTGAAATCATCAACCAGGTAACTGTTGCAAAGATAAAACCGGACACTGTGTGCTGAACATCACAGAAGGACACATCACGTGAAATGAGGGACTGTATGTAAAGAACAGAAAAGGAGGGGACACCCATCCCCTGTAGATTATTGATTAGTTTCTTGGCAATCTCTGTTCTGCATTGATAGCCTAGAAGCATAAGCCCAGCTTTCCTCTGGGAAAGCATATGCAGGTGAGACCATGCAGGGAAGTCAGGACTAGTGTTCAAGTCCCTCCCTAGATTATATCAGGCTCATCAGATTTTCTACTATTTCTTCATTTGTGCCCAGAACCAAAATGAAGACTACCAGAAGATGAAGAGAACAAATACATCCAGAGTTATGAAATAACAAACACGGGAAAGACGTTCTTGCAGGTCAAATCAATCTGAAGCAGGCTTGCTAGCTGGCTTATGAACGTCCTAGTCTGAAAAATAAAATTATATATTCAGTCACCATCATCTGAAGAATAAGAATATGCAGCAGCTTTACAGCATGGAGTCAGTAAAATTCTTATTCTTAAGACTATGATTTTACCTTGAAATTTCAAAAACTGTAAGAATGTCCCCCAAATTATTTTGAGCTCAGTCCTATGGCATTTGCAGGACTTTTCTTGACATCAACAGAGATCAGTACTGTTATGTCTCTGAGTCTTACTGTGTAGTGTAAATTCAACTTGGCTCTGCAACCGAATTCTTAACACACACAAAAAAAGATACATGAATGTATCCTGAGTCTTACAGGCATATTCCTCAGCTGTGGAAAAAAAAAGAAAAGAAAAAAGAAACTAAAACTGCAGTTCTCAGATCTTTGTAATTTTCAACAGAAAATTTGAATGGGGATCATCTGTCCCTGCTGGGCAGTTTCTAAGAAAGAACCTGTTTAATTGTGTGGCTGTTACAGTCCATATTGCATACATCTAAATTAAAGTAGGAAAGCCTTTAAGTTATAGTCCAAGCCAACTATTAGTCTAATCAGTGTATCGTGCTCATTGTAACTCAGTAATGAGCTGCTGGGAAGATTTCTCTAAGCTGTATGGAATGGCCTGGAAAAGATCCAGCCCCTTTACACATCTGAGAATGTCACCAGGAAGGGAGGAATTAGATGCACAATGCTATTATAAGAAAATGTTAGTGTAATTTCCAATGGTTTTTCACCACCCTTATAATATACAAAGGTGAATTATTTGCAGTGACGATACAGGGACTGTGAGTAGTGACATTTACCTCAAGAATATTTTTGTCAGATACCTGCAGCCTAGCTACAAGAAGGAAAACCCAAATCAAACCATTCTTCAGAACTACTTTTTAAATCAAAGTCAAGCCTACTAGGCATGAATTGGAAGGATTCAGAGTCAATATTGCTGTGTCATGTTTGGAGGTGACTGGTTTGTTTTATAAATCTCTCAGCAAATAAAAGGTTATGCCTGATATGTCTCAGACTGTGTAAACATTTGTGACATCCAAATTCTGTTTGAAGCTAAGTAATTTAAAATGCTGTCTGCAGAAACCTTACAACAAGTAATGAAGAACGTAAGTCTGACATTTCACTTTGGTCCAGTTACTTTGAGATTTTCATTTCTTGAATACTCTTCTGGGTCCCTGGGTACTTGGTTAATGAATTCAAGGTTCAGAACCTGACCACACTCTGCTCCAGCCTCTAGAGTAATAACATCCTGTAAGAGGTGGGTGCAGGGCTCCTAAGAATGCCGGTGTTCCTGTAAGAGAGCTGGGATGGAGGAGCTGGAAGTTTTAGGCTGCTCTGAAGCAATTTGTACAGCAGGGATGCCCTTGGGACAGACACACCAGGGACTCCCTTGCTGCTTCACAGGCCTTGTGGCCAGCAACAGGAATATTATGGAGCAGCTCTGAGCAAAATATTTATTCAGCTCTGGAGCAGCTGCTGAGTAAAATATTTTGCTTCAAATATATTGCATTCAGGTGCTTCTGAAATAAAATTTTCTTTGATTTCTGGTTCACAGATTTCTGCTTAAAATAGAAGAAATCAAATTAAAAGAATCAAATGATGTCTCATAAACAGTGGCTCCTGGCTGTTCAGTGACCTCCATGTGGTACTGTTCTCTAGAATAAAAGTCTATTTGAGGACAGTTCCCATTGCTTTTCTGCTGCTGGATAAAACAATAACAAGGATTCTGGGTATAGCTGTACTGCAGCTTGCTTTAGTTCCAAACAGCATGAAGTAACTGCAGCCTTAACATCTGCACAAGGGAGAACCATACACCATTTTGCCAAAATCGATCAACACAAGAATCCTTAAAACAATATCTGAAGTGGGAGTAGAAAGAACTCCAGCTCTGATCCATCACTGCTTTCACTCAAATAATGTATTAATTTAAAAAACATCACCTGCAGGAATCTTTAGCAAAGCAAAGAAGGGAGAAGGGAATTAATTTAATCAATGGGTTTTTCCTTAAGAAGAGGCCAGTTTGGTAAACATCTACAGGGATCACCAACAGGCACACTGCTGCTTTCCTTGCTTTTTCTGAACCATGTCCTATCCCTGAAGAATTTCAGCTTCCTGCTCAGTGGCTCCTCAATGAAAACTGGCACCATGGGCACAAAGGTGACTGGGGAATTGTGTTCCTTCCTGTGTTTCCCAAGCAGCAGCTGCAAACCTGCTGGTGGTCATCTCCTCTGTCTGAGTTATGGCTAAGATAAATATTATTTTGGTGTTTAAAGCACAAGTTCTGAAAATGAGGTCAAGCAGGCATCTGGAGCTGAGTTTTTACCTCCCCCACCACCCCTGGCACCTACTGTATATTTTTTTTTTTCTCTCTGGGCAGCTTAGTGGGCTAACAGCCATTCTCTAAACAGCAGCAGTAGAGTGGAAATACTAAAGACTGGCAAAGCAGACCCTGTTTCAGAGAGGCAACAGTGAGGCAGTGTGGTTTTTGTTTGCTGTCCTCTTGGGCTCTTCCCAGCAGCTCTGCAAAACTACTCTCACCAGGAGATAGAGTTTGGCCAGTGGCAAGACCACAGCACCAGTGCCTCAAAAGTACTGGAAAAAGCTCGACTCCCAGGGTTATGCCCAGTGTTTTCCAGAGGTATTTAAGATATAAGATATCAGCAGCGCACTTAAGCAAAGACTAGCTTTGGTCGGTTCAGGGCATAGAACAATATTTCAGCAGGAAATACTCCAGAGACCCTGGGAAGTTGGATTGCAGCCACTTAAACAATTTCTAGAATGGTGTCAGTCAGCACAGGCAGCAGAGACAATGCAATTATGCACTGAGCCTAAGCAGAGGTCAAGACTGGGCTGCCTCTGAAATCATAAAACCAAATTAAAAACAAAACCAGTGACACGTGCAGAATGATAGCTCCTCTTCTGCATCCAGTGGGTGCCACTGCCCCATCTCCTCTTTAATTGAAAACTGAAAGCATAAGAAAGAAGCCCTGAAAAGCCAGACCTTGAAGTCTCAAAGTTTAGGCTGCCTGAACAGGTTGGGAGAATGGAACTAGGAAATCACCTGTCTTGTGAAATGGTTGAGACTGCCCCAATACACAGCATGGTGCTCAGTCTCTCCTTAACAGCTGGGAACTCTTGCAGCCTAAGAAAGGATAGCAACTCTTCCTGTAGTCAACAAGAGAAGAGGCTCCTATTGCTTGTGCTCAGAAAACTTCCTGATGAGCACCTGACTGCCTGACTGCAGTCTGTTCTCTAGAGAAAGTTTTAGCAACACAGTGCCCCCAAACAAACACAATTGCAGGTGACTAGAGAAGGTGAACACCATCAGTAATTGCTCAGAGATACTGGAGCCAGTGAAAGCTGCTGGGATGTAACACCCTTGAATCCAGAAGGTGCTTGGACCCCTAAGCAAGAAGTTGATTCCAGCAGGAACATCACCCAGGGCCTTTGGTGATGGCTTCCTCCACATTTCCATGGCAATTTGGAGATGGTATTTTGAGTAGTGATACAACAAAGGACTAAATGAAATATTCATCTCCAATTGCTTTAGAAAATTAGCTCCGTAGGCATCTTTGGCATTATTTACTAGATCCATTAAAGCTCTAGTTAACATTTGTTAAATTATATAAATTAGAGGTAAGGAGAGAAGTTGCAAACACATTTTTGTTCAGCCTTGCCTCCCTGTTGACACAGATGTCTGTGGACTACGGTTCATCAATACTGTTTTGGGGTTGGATTTACTTTTAAGCCCAGAAGCACACTTACATTAAATGAACAACTTTGCAATGCATTTGCTCTAGATTTTCCAAGAAAAATTGATCCTGGCAGTTCAGGTTACCCTGGCTGTCAGATAGCCTACAAAATATTTTTCTCAAAAGCCTTTGCAAAGCTGAGAGTGGTCTTTGGGCTTGTTTACTTCATTACAAAAGGCAGAGAGGGACTGGTAATATCACTCTCATATCAAAATGTTTCCAAGAAAGACTTAATGTAATTTAAAGAAAATGCATCAAAGAAGACATTGCTTTCATTGTTAATCCCTAAGCAGGAGCTCAAAGGCTGGAATAAACAGAAGGACATAAATATTCTGCCTATGTTTCAACTTGCTTGCTAAATGTTTACTTACTTACTTTTTATCGTGGGATAAAAAACAGGTTTTAGGGTGGGGTATTTTTTCTCCCATTTCATTATTCCTATTAATAGTTTAATTGAACATCTAGCTCCAGTATAATTCTAATAACCTTTGTTAAGACATTTGCAATTTCTAATACTTTGATGTAATTTAAATGGCTAAATTCACTAGATAATGTGTGTACCTTAGGCTGAAGATGGAGAGGAGAGGAGAGGAGAGGAGAAGAGAGAACATTGGACTCTTTGCAATGGATGAAGTGAAAAATCACCAGCCACATAATTTCTAGGGAAAACTAAGGAAACTTCATATAACACTGTTTTTGTGTACCAAGGCAAATACTGCAGATAAAGAAAATCATGAGTTTGAGAAAGAAAGCTCTTGGCTGGGAAAAAAAGATAAGAAATTCAGGTTTCAACAGAATTAATAACACTGCAAACTGCAGCAGGCTTGTCACTATGAAAAAAGCAGCAAGTGTGTTTAATTAAAATGCTGCTTTTTCATGTAAGAACGTGCAGTCTGGGCTGTGTCAACATGCTGCCTGCCTAATCTGAGTATAAATAGAGCTGGTAGCCATGAGATAAAGTGCGAGCCAAGGCAATGGTTTGGTTGTTTGGGTTTTTTTCTTTTTCTTTTCCCCCCTTTTTAAAAAAATGCATTGTCACTCTACCTCATGGATTTTTTTTTAATTCCCAGGCATTAAGCTGCCTCACTCGCTTTCTCAGATCCATATTAAATTGAATAATTCATTTAGGAACAGTAAAACACCAGAAGATGGATCTAGATGATAAAGACAGCAAAGACACCCCTCTTGAATATTGAGATATGTTGGACCCAAGAAGTTTTGGAGTGCTCTTGGCCCAAAGACCCATGAACTTCTCCCAATTTATTGAAGAATTTGAATATTTGAAGAATGCAGAGGAGGGTTGTGGAGGGGGCATGAAAACTGAGTGAGGCTCTCACATGCAGCAGGTACTCTGAATACACTGAATGTTTTCCTGACCTGCAGAGGAAGTAAATTCCTGTGTGATATCCAAGACTCTTACCAATCTTTAAAACCATTTGGAGGAAAACAGAACATGACCTGAAGGTCTTTGCAAATGTTGGAATGGACTCTGATGAGTTTTGGCTTAGAGTAAGAGGATCCTCACTGTACAGAATATACCCAAGCATGGAATCAGTCAGACTAGGGGGGAAAAAACAGAGGATTAAATTCCAGAACCTAAACATACACCTCCAGCATATTTTGACAAACCTTCTCATCATTTGAGAATTATCCAAGAAACCTGAAGAGTATAAAAATCAGTCAAGCTCTATTCATTAAGCACTTTTTAAATTTCTCTAGTCAGAACATTTGCATGCCAGTGATGTTACAGTTTTCAAGTTATAGTTATTGTTAGGAACTAAAGATTTCAATTGTTTGCAAATTATAGCATCCTTGTTCTGCAAATTTCAGATTATAGTTTTAGTACTATGATCTAGTATCTTTTCTGAATGTACCAGTTTGTTAGGAATAAAAAAGCTAATGTGAAAAATTGTATTAATTCAAGCACGAGAGACTTCAATTCTCAAACGCAATTACAGCAACTCAAAGCTGAAGAGCTGGAGCAGAACAAATTAAATGGTGTAAGTACTAATACTTTTTCACCTTTTATAAAAAAAAAAAAAGAGAGAGAAGAGTTGAGAGAAGACGTTTTGAAACCCCTGCTCAGTCTCCAATGAGCCACAGTCAGGAGCAGCCCAATGTCATCAGAGACCAGAGACTTCCAGCAGCAGCAGGATCAATAGGCAATGTAAAGCCATGTATACATTAATGTTACACATTCTTAAATCTAAGAATAAAATAGTAATTTTCTGGTGACCAAAAGACAGAAAACTGCTAAAATGCACATATTTTCATCTGCAAAAATATCCTTAATTTAAAATTAAAAGAATCCTTTTTCTTTTCCCCCTGCAAATTAGGGCAGCTCTTGCTGACCTACAGCTTCCCTAATTTTTTCCCTACCAATATTTTATTCCTGGCAACTTCTGTCAAAGAAGAAAACAATACAGGCATACAAAAAAATGACAGAACCAAGTGTCTAGCTGACAAAGAGTTTAATTTCCTTTCAGCTCCTAAAGAGAATGCAGTGAACTTTCTCCAGCAGATGTAGTTTTAAACAAGCAAGCAAACAAACAAACAAACATACATCTAGTGTTTGACTATCAAGCAACAGTGTTCATTTTCAGGAGAAGCAAGAAATCATCTCATGTCTTCAAGATTCATGTGAGTAGTCTAAAAAGCTGTACCTGGGGATACCACACAAGACAGAAACTCAAAAAAGTATTTTATACTTTAATTCTGGCAAGAAAATCTAGTGAATTTTCCCATCCAAAAATTCAGAAAGAAAAAGGAAGGTGACCTAGAGAAATTAAGTTAACATCAGTCCTAAGCAAAATCATGGGGAAATTAATACAAGATTCAACTGATAGTCAGTGAAGGATGCAAATAATGCCATCAACAGAGTTTTATGGAAAACATCCTTAGGGATCTATGGTTTGTTTAATGGAGAAAACTGCAGGTATGTAGTGTAGTGTAGTGTAGTGTAGTATAGCATACATAGACCTTGCTGAAGTACTCAGTTAATCTTTGCAGTGTGTTCTGATAAAAACTGGCTCAGATAAATGGATTTGAATTAACAGACTGGCAGACACAAATATATTGAATAACTATAATTGAAATCACATTGTTTCTAGAAATTTTTTTTTTGCATTGAAGTAAATTAGATCTGATACAGCTCAATAGTTTTCATTAGTGATCCAGAAGTACTTTTAAAAACTTTGATGATCAGGTTTTCAGATGACAAAGATGGGTAGAATGAAAATATTAAGACAGACAAGCAGTCATAGAAAATGACAGCAACAATCTGAGAAGGATGAAATTTTCATTTGAACAGGTTTCAGTGCAAAGCATTGTATTTAAACACACAGATTACAAAACAAACTTAGAAGATGACAATATCCATCCTGGAGCAGCAACTCAAGGAAGACTGCCACAATACCCAGAAATCCCATCCTGAAGTCTCTGTGTCATGGTATAAGAGAAAAATGGGTCCTGCAGCAGATTTCAAGGGCCTGAACACCCTATTTGATACAGCACCAGTGCTTCATAAACACAGAACAAAAGGCAGCATCCCTTACCCTCAGAAATTAAATAGCACAGATGCAAGTGATGCAAATTTTCTGGCAAGTGGAATCAAGCATTCACATATTCCTGTAGCATTGACATGGATCTGCTACAGATGACAATTAAAACAGCAGAACAGGTAACAAATCAAACATCACGTGAGGAAAAGGGTGAGCATGACAGTGTAAACCTTGCTGCATTGCTCAAGATAAGAAAAGGGAATCTGTGCAGACACAAAAGTCCCTGAAACAAAGCCCAGCGTTGGAGCCAGCTGAGACTGTGTGATTCATGGCATTAATGATCCTGGCTTCTGGGAAGTTCTGGCATCTTGTGCATAAGCAGCAGTAGCCAGCTGGACAAGGATCAACTCTGACAGCAACAGCAGCACGTCTCACAGATGGAAATGATGAATGCTGAGAGGAGGTTCATGGATTAAATGTGCTTATATTAACCTGCACTGCACTGTTTTTATTTCTGCACCTCCAACCCCTTGGCTAATCCCTCCCTGGCAAGGTTTCCGTGTGTTGCTCTCCAGGGGAAGGTGCAGGAGCTAGAACTGATCCTGACTAAGCAGCGCCTTAGCAAAGGTACAGTGAGAGTCTTCAGGGTCAGCTTTCAACCCCTGGCTCCAGTCCTGGCCCTGGCAGTAAGTGAGAGCAATCCAGGCTTGTTCTAACCTGTGACAACCAATTAGGACCACCAAGGAACCACTGACCAGCAGAGATTTGACATTTATATGTCATCTACGTGTCCCAGCCCACTCTAACTCATCCTCCTAACACACCTTTTCCTTGGAGTCCTACACTAGTAGGGGTATGCTCCAAAGGCCATCTTAATGAATATAAAAGACAAGCAGAGGGATCAGGCATGAATACATTTTGCTTTCTCAGGAATCCTGCCTGAGGGGCGGAAGGCAGCAATGGCCTCTTTCCTCTTCCACAGACAAACTTCACTGTGAAGATTTGCCTGCAGCATAGAAAAAGATTGGGAAAGCTGCAGTCTCTGGAACACCTATCACGGTTTTGATTACACAAACTGGATTTTTGGTCAGCAGTTCTTTGCTAATGCAACAATTCTTCCTGTCACACCACACATACCAGTGGGAGTTTGTAGCCTCTATCTACAAACTGGAAAACAGGAAAAAATAATCTTGCCACCTTATTTTACTGAAAAAGCCACCATAAGATAAGAGGCCAGCAAAATCTTTACCATAGAAAGCAAGAATATTTGCACATTCTTGTTTGGTATCTATACTCTTGTGTTTCGCAAAGACCCAAGTTGTTACCTGCTTCAGGCACACAGAGCACATTCTGTGGACAGTAGAAAAAAGTTGCTGGATTGTAATAAGGGTTCCACAAAATGCCCCCCGAACACCTAGGTCTAGCCTTCATTGGTGTCAGTGAAGTCAGCAGGGCAGCATTGTATCAGGTTTTTCTGGAATAATGTTTGAAGGTGCCAATCTCCCCCATCTGTGACAGGACCCAGAGCTCTTTGCTTCCAGATCTCTGCATGAGAACAACTCATCCCCTCCCCATACCCATGATTGCATGTGATTCAGTGAGAGCCCCATATGTGACAGGTTAAGGACAGTGATCAGTGACAGGTACCAGTCACTTAGATCTCGTAATACCCAAACTTCTAAGCAGATGACAGACCAGAGGATATTAGTACTGATGTCAGATTTCCCCCCTCCACTCCAATTAATGAGGTTCACTGACACCAGCCCAATGCCAAATCCAGACCTATGCCAAAACTGAAATATCAAGTGGGTTTGAGGCCTTTCCATAAATGTTTCATGAATGTATTTTTCTCAGTCTGAAGTATGAGAAGTCCTAACCAGGGAACAATTACCCAGAGTGCCAGTGTCTGAGAGCAGGAATGAGCAGACAGGTGATCAGCACCTCCAAGGGAGGCATCACCAAACTCTGCAACAGCTCCCTTTCCTCAGAGACACACTGAGCATCCAGCTTCCCAGAAGAGACAAAACCATGAGTTCGTGAAGAAAAGCTCTGCAGCTTTGTTTACACTTGACATTTAATATATTACATAAAATCTGTTGAGCTTCAATAAATGAAACCAGGTGATCAAGAACTTCTTGAACATTTCCCTTTCCTGTGCACACAGACTGGTACAATGCTTTCCTTCCTTTTCCAAGTGTTACAAGGCAACAGCACGTGGTAACACAGATTTGCCTTCAAGTGCTTTGAAAAATCAACACCTGCTGTTACCTGATTCCTGGTAGTAGTGCAGCACCTGGTTCTTCAAAATATCTCTCTGAAATAAACAAAAGCAATAAGCAAATTCAGGTATCACTCACCAGTACAATAACCCAAAGGACCAATTAGAAAGCATTTGGGGCATGAACCATGTATTTATGACTGTACAGCACCTAGCCAAGAGAATTTTGAAGCTTGATTAAGCCAAAACCCCTATAACACTGCCACCCAACAATTAATAACAGTATTAACACTAAGAATTAAAACACAAGCTGATCATGTTGCTATGGAAATATAAGAATATGGCAAATATGCACTCCTGAATAGCAGCCAATAACTGGGAATGGCAGAAAGGAAATGAGCCTAAAATTAATTACTAAAATAAACAGAACTTCTTTAAAAATGGAAGGAAAAAAGCCTTGCTTGGTCAGGCATCAGAAAGCACAGGTGCATTAGTATTTACACTGATCTTTACCTCCAATAATAACATTTCCAACAGCACAGTTACAAAAAGGATGGGAAGAAGAAAAATGAAGCAAACAAACAGAAGGCAGATAAATACAGTTATTAATCTAAAATCTTTTAAAAGCACAAGCTTTCTGTCTTATAAGAAACAACGCCACTTCCTTTTCTGGCTTGAAAATGAAAGCTCTACTACAATACATCAAGATAAACAATTTAAGTGCCAAAAGACAATAAAAGTGCTATTCTTCAGTGAAAATTTATACACCAGCCAAAGCAAGGATGCATCTAGAAGAGAAAGATCCTCTTTGGACTCCCTTTCATCACCACATTTCCATGTGGTAACTGCAAATCAAAGTGTGCATCTCTGTGCCTGAATCTGCATTTCTCTTACCCTTAAGAGAGGAAGGAAAGCACCTTCCCCCAGCTCCTCAGTCTTTCCAAACTCTGTGTCTGATTCCAGCTTATGGAGGCACTTGAGTTGGTAACTGAGAGTGGTCATAGTGCCTCGATGGATCAGAGAAGGAGCAATTTAAACAATTTGTGGATAAACTTAATAGAAGGGTGATGGAGACGCCCAGAAAGTGACAGTGCTTGTTCAGGAAAGCAATGAGCAAGACGGGAAAGAAATGCTTTTGTTTTCCTTTCCCCACAAATCAGTCCATCTCCTGAGAGGTTTGCTTTCATCTGTTGACAGAAACCTACATCCACAATTTCTCATAGGATTGCCTTCCCTGAGGTTCTGCTGTGTTCATACCTAAGAGATCTCTGCTGGTTTGTGTTTGTGCTATTCTATTCTCACAGCTTCTGGAAATTTCCTCACATGTACTGGGAGTTATTCCCCAGCAAATGTGATTAATTTTTCACACAGAAAACATTCTGGTGATTTTGAAGGCTTTTTTTTTTTTTTTTTTTTTTTCCTGTGCTCATATGTTCTTGTGCTGATTTTCCCTCAAAATTGTGATTGAGAAAATCATTCTGTCATCTTTCTGGTGGAAAAACCTGACATACAGGGACAAGGACATAACTCTGTTATATAAATCCTAGGCAATACACTGCTTTTTGAAATACTGATATATTACTGCTTGAAGACACTCTTCTGAGCTGGATTTCCCCTTCAGCATGAGGAAGCAGGGAAGACATTCCCCCACCTTGAAACACACATTTTGGGCACAGGTACCCCCACTCAGAGCAGTGGATTTAAAAGCTCCACTCTTTCTGGGCTGCTCTAGTCAGCACCAGATGACACAGAACTCATGCAGAGCAGAGGAGCAGGCTGGTCATACAGGGAATTCAAGGATAGGGAGCAGGAAAATACACACAGGAACAGTATCTATACACCAACTCCCCATCTTGCCCTGGGTAGAAGACTGGTGTACACAGCCAAGAGCTGTGCAAGCCCCCATGCGAGCAGCTTGAGTTTAAAAACAAATAAATAAAACCAGATAATTACATACATCTCTATTCACATCCCAGCAACGATTTATACTTTTCTTTCCCCACAGAGAGTACACAGAAATACATTAATACTAATTTAAATGCCAGAGGTTATGGAAATTTTTCAGTAGAATAAAGCCTCATATAGCACAAGAGACACAGACTTTATGGACAGAAAACATTTCCACAACAGGAAGGGGGAAAAAATGGATTATTAAAAGCAACTTGTCATTTTTCGTTTAAAGACACCACCATCAATAAAATCAGTCCTTTGCCTTGATGCGAGTTCCATTAGAGGCAGACTCCATCACTTCACGTTGGGCTTGGAGTTGTGTCTGAAGCACTCAAAGATTGAAGAGTCACCTGGAGTAAAATAAATAAATTGCAGTCCAAAGCCTGTGGGAATCTAAATGCTGTCAGTTCCTTTGAAAAATGCTACGCTGTATTAGAAGAGTGGCATGCAGCTCTGCTTCTCATTTCATTCCTCTGAACTGTCTAAGCATTTATGGAATATTTTTCACCCAGGACCATAAAAGGAAGAACCCATGGGTGGTGACTAGTGAGCACAGAACAAGATATCATTCTTGTGTCCACAGAAAAACTCAAGCACTTCCAAAAAAACTGAGGCTGAGCATCATGAACAAAACTGCTGATAAATGACTGAACCTTGATTAGAAAAAGAAAAAAGCTGACAGTGAAATGTATGTTTTTAAAAAGAAAAGAAAGGAAAAGAATGATGACTGATGCTACTATTCCCCATATTTCAATTGGTTAAGATCTCTCTCATTAAAAAACACTAGTGAAAAACAGATCCAGAAAAAAAAATACCAACAACCAAGACAGAGCATCACACCAGCTAAAGAGGCAAGCAGGAGCACCATGCCAGTGCTTTGAGCAGCAGGCTCTGCGCCACAGAGGCTTTGTCTGGAAAGCTGATTTATCATTTATGCTTTATAGGCAGTGTTCCAATAGCAGGTCTAATCACATCATTCTCTTTTTCTAATATTTTCAGGAAGCCACACAGGTTGGAAATGTAATACAGTGACTCGTAGCTTATGAAAAGGCTGTAAACGTGAGCAGAAAGGATAGAAGACATTTGTTTCCATCTTTTCTAAACTGAATTCCAGCCCAGGCATTGTTGAGAATTGGATACAACACTAAGAAATCTGTATTGTATTGACAAGGCAAAAACCAGAATTGAGTTCTTATACTGAACTGGAACCCAGTTTGGACCTGAGACATCAAATGCTCTATCAGCAAATTTTCAACTGTGATGCATTAAAAGGCAAATTTTTATTGTAGCTTTCCAGCCCTCTGCACCTGCTCTAGATAGAAACAAACTTGTTCACTGAAACTGGAAATAGTGATAAAAATGTATAAAGAGGGAGGAGAACAACAGCGCACCCATAAACAGCATCTGTCGTCGGAAGGGAGACATAAAAAGCTGGGGAAGAAATAATGAGTTTTATGGAGGCAACGAGAAAACAAAGATAATTAAACACAAAACTAAAACTCTTTACCATTATGATGCCCATATAACAGCTTCCCTACAGGAAAATAAAGGAACTACATCTGAATATACATCTACAGGGGAAGAAAGTTCTCTTGGCCCAAGAAATAAGTGACGAATTTTTTTTGTTTGTTTGGGTTTTTTTAAATTCAGATGAGCACCAAAGAGACTTGACCTCAGCTTCTGTAATGCTAGGAACATTCTGGTGCCTGCAGTCTCCAGTCACTGAAGGACACCCAGCAGAGGCAGGATCACTGTCACCTTGCTGCCCCAGCAGCTTCTCTCTGCCTGTGCTCCCCATCTCCAAGCAAGATGGTATGCTTGTTTCTGTAGAGACTTTGCCTTGTCTATCTGTTTAGCTAAGGCAATAGATGTAGCAAATAATTTCAGTTGTATTAATCCTCTCCTACAGGTGCTTGTAAGTGGAAACATTGCCTGGCCCATGCAGCAATGCTCTACCCACCCTGCACTTCTCCAGCGCTTCCACCACCTGAGCTCAAATACTCATTACCCACCTCAAAACATCCCCTCCAGCCATGTAACTGCATGTGGTGCAGACATCAAGCTGTTTTGAGAGCTAAAATGCAAATAACTCTCAACAGTTACACCTTTCTTCCTGCCCGTGAGGAATATTCACCAGTCTCCAATTCTCACGTGTTTTTAGCTGCAGTTAAGAAACATTATTCAGGAATAATACCACACCATAGCCAAAGTTCTGGCAGATGGAATTCATCCACTGGTCTTGTAGGCAGTGATGGACAGAACTGTACCTGTTTCTCCATCTCTGCAGAAACCCTTGCAGTAGCAGACACGTAGGCAACCTCACCTATCACCCTGCCACCTCCTAGTGCAAGGCAGGAAGGCAGCTGAAAGCACAGACTGCCCATATAGCTACTGCTGTAGGGATAGCAACGATCCCACTTCAAGGCTAATCTAAAAACCCTGCTGTGCATGAAAGTCTGCCAGTGCTTTAAGAGCAGGAGGTGACTGTGTGCCAAAGGCCCATTTCAGAGCACATATAACCATGCATGCCAGGGTGTAAAGATTGCTTCCTCTTCTACACTCTGCTATTGTTAATAATGCAGCTAAGTTTAAAATACTGTGCACCCAAGGTCTCTGGTGGGAAGCAAAGCCTTTGCAGACGAAACAGCTTAAGCCAAGAGCTTCCTTTCCTGCAAGCCCTGTCTGAACCACCAGCTGTGTCTGCCAGAGTGAGTCTTGCCTTAATTCCCTCTCCAGACACTAAGGTTGGGCTGGCAACAAGACAATGTTCTTGGAACAAGTTTTCTTTAAAAAAGCAAACACAAAAAGCAGCCCATTAACAGCTCCATGTAAGCAGTAGTGGAGCTTTAAAACCAAGAGTTTCAGCTCTGTCTCCACGTTGCCTACGATTTCATGCCAGGGCCCACCCCTGCTGCTGCTTCTTCACCTCCCCTTCTCCTTTCAATTTACTGAGCTCATATTGTACAGCAGATGTGTGGAGCTGCCTTCCCTCCTACCTTCCAGCCACCAAAGCCCTTAAGTCAAGTCTCTGCTGAAAAAGCTCTCAGAGACTCTGTCATGCCCTTGACCTTTTCTGTTGTGCTCATTTCTGTAGCTGTTTGTATCACTGAAATGAAATGCATTAAACACACTTTCTGTAGGATCTTTACCAGGCTTCATCTTTGCCCCTTTCCTTGCTCTCTCCATGGTAAAACTGATGAGCAAATCCCTGGAGGTCCCACCTCTTCCCAGTACCCTCGCTATACTGTTCTCTGACTTGGGAAAAGAAATACACTGCATTTTATCCTCTGAGAAACAAGACTGACTATGATTCTGGTGCACAGTTGAGAAGTATGTAATCCTAATTTTTTAGTTGCACTAGAAGTCTGCAAGACATCAGGCAAAAATTTAAGCATTTGGGTGTTAACTAGAACAGGCTGGCAGACATTTAACCAAGTTTTCTTCACATTTTTGACCAAACACTTGGCAAAGAATATTAAATAACAACAACAACCATCATCATCATCAACCACACAAACAAACAAAATCCCAAGTCCAACAAACAAACACAAAAAAGAATATTTTGGGTTCTTCAGACTCTTAAAGACGCACTTTTTATGAATTCAGTAATGCAGGTCAGGATAAGATATATGTTCAAAACAAATTCAAGTTGATGCAAAATGCAACAAAAGCTCTTCCCCTCTGCTAAGGGCACCTATAAAACAGTTCATCTGTTTGAGTCATCTCAGTTTTTCTGATGGCATCAGAGGAGACAAGCCTATCTCCTCCAGACAAACCACTAAACCTAGCAGATGAACACAAAATTTAAGCAGAACCCATTCTTTTCTCTTGGAAGGATTTGCTCAAGTTTCTCAAAATTCTGCCTACATCTGTATGCAGAGAATTGAACATACACCATTTTCCTGGGCTGCTTTCCCTTCTCTTTCAGGAATAACACAGGGCTGAGGAAGTGTCAGAGTATTATATAGCCCTTGTCACTGTCAGTGTTATTTCATACTGTTTTCTCAGCAACTCCTGCTGCGATTCATAAACTGTTTGCACATAAGGATTACTAATGAAGTTCAGTCTCATCCTTCAGCCCCCCCTCCAGCCCACAGTGCAAAATATAGCTGTACTTTGGATTTAGAAGACTGACTAATCATACCAGATACCTATCAATTATCTGTGGAGAAGGCAGCAGTTTCTACAAGAGGATTCCTGCCTTTTGCCCCTTTGCTCAGCTCTGTATCAAGACAGCAGGACTATTCTGTGGACAGGGAGGTAATCAAGATTTCTAATCGCAGAATTTCAGAATGGGAAAGGTTGGAAAGGAGCATTGGTGGGATCATCTTGTCCAACCTCCTTGCTCAAGCAGTGTTCCCTGGAACAAATTGCACAGGATTGCGTCCAGGTAGTTCTTGAATATCTCCAGGAACAGAGACTCCACAACCTCCCTGGGCAACCTGTTCCAATGCAGTCACCCACACAGACCCTTCAGTCCTAAGGGAAGTATTAGCAGGTTTCAATAGCCTAAACTTACGGAAGATTCCTCACCATTAAGAGGTAAAGTATGATTGATCTTGTATTTGCAGTATGAATCTTGGACTAAAGATGCACCTTAAAGTGCTGCCATAACCTAAATTGCCTTATCTTGGCACTGAGCAAACACTCTAAAGTCAAATAAAACTGATGATGACACAGATCTCTTGGAAAAACTTGGCTAACACAAATAACCTTTCACAGATCAGGTAGTTATCCCTTCTAGGCTGTATTTTACAGTCCCAAAATACTTGGTGTTAATATTCATTCCCTACTAACAATATCAAAGCATCATAAGAAAAGTCTTGTTACATTTCCACACATTCAACAATCTTCAGGTTTCAAAAGCTTTTGCAGATAAGAAGAGACAGAAAGTTTCAAGATAGGAAATATTTGTCTGTGCATCAACTATTTGTGCTGCCTTTATGAAGGACACATCTGGACAGGAGAGGAGAAGAAAAGTCTTGCAGAAAAAAGAAAACCTCTAATAAATTGGTTGCATGTCAGAATCTGTCAGCAGTGTGACTCATTCTGTGCTCATTTCTGCTGTAACAAATTCTTGCTTTTCCAGGTTTGAATTTTCTCCCTTGCTGTTTTGCCTCAGCACTGCACGAAATAACCCGGCACTGAGCACCCCACTGCAGGAGTGCCACATGCAGTTTATCATTAGCAATATAATTTTGGCCAAGGATGGAAAAGGGTGGTAGTGCAGTGCATGAATAAAGCAATATTGAACAAATAAACAAGGAGCAGCAGCAGGTGGATTCAAAACAAACAGCAGGCCATAATTTCAGCAGGCTATTTTACACTGAGGCATCAACTTGAGTCCTGCCTCAGTTTGTAAATGTTACTGCCATCAAGCAGCCACCTCTTCTCCCATTTCTAGACATGGTAGAGGCCACAGTTGTTCTGAGAGGGAAGATCCAGATTTTCAAGCACACAGAGCACACCTACCAGCACCTAAGGGCAGAGAAGAAGGCAGAGTATCACTGTCTCCCTGTTCTCCCTTTTCTCACAATGCATATTCTCTTCAGCATTTCTGTTACCCTTGCTCAGCTTCACTACCATCCTCTCTGCGAAGCTCCTCTGTCCTAGCCTTTGGATGGTTGGCACAAAACCTAAAAGCCACTCCCTAGAGGCCCCAGCAGAATACTCTGAAGTATCAGTGAATGCTGGACTTTCCCCGAATACCCGAGATAGCCTTGAGCTCCAGTGTGAGTAAGAAGAGAAACTGGGAGTGCACAAGTAGACATAAAAAAATAAAGGAGGTTTCTGGTGTGAAAAGGACAGGCTTGAATATGTCCCATGCTGGCATTTCTATAGTATTTCCAGAGACTGGAGGAGAAAGAACTGGCTTCACTCCCACACTTTCCTTCGGGACCTGCCACTGGGTTTTTAACCTGCTGAAAGAATAAATTAAAAACTCAATTAAAAATTGCAAATCCAAAGCACTCCCCACCTCAAAGCACATACCCTCTGTCTCCTGTAGAATGACTGTTGAGATAGTCTAAGGTGAGTGTGACAGGGAAGACGCTTCCTGAAAGTCAGAGTTGATGCAAGAAATATGAATTCACTAATATTAAATGAGATATATTGCATACAAAGTTAAATGATTGGTTTTAGAATGGCTTAAACAGAACATACCTTTTTCCTTCCATTCTAGTAGATATTTCCCTCTGTGTTATAGACTACAAGTGACAAAAGGATGATTACTTCTAATCAATAGTAATTTAAAAATCAAGAGCAGTCTCTGTGGTGTGAGTGCCCAAAAGTACCAGGCAGGCTGCAAAGACAAGAACCTGCTCCCAAATAAAAGGAAAAACCAAGAAAATCTTCCCAACCGTGTCTATCGCACTGACTTCTGTCCTGACATCTCTAAAGCTAATTTTTAAAAGTGTCCAGAAAAAGCTGTAATTTAAATTCAGAGGAGAAACATTTTAGGTGTTATCACAGCAACCCTGACTTCCTGGAAAAATACTCAGACAAAAGGTTGTATCTGTTTGTAACCCTGATATTTGTATTTCTGTGCATCCACGAGCGCATAAGCTAAAGCCTTGACCTGGAAACTCCCCAGACTTCATCAGTCTGTTCAGCTGCACAAGACACTTCAGGCTGCATCTGCACACATGGCAAAGGAAGGAGAAAATGGTAGAACAGGAGCAGCATCAGGCAGCCAGAGATGAGCAGGCACTGTGACTCAGATGCACTCACTGCCTTGCCTGACTTGGAATTAATTTTACACCACTCTGTCACTAGATCAGCTGGAATATAAACAGCATCCTATTATTTGGTGAATTGCTTGTTCAAAGGTCTCAGCTCTAAACAGACTGAATGCTCCTCAGCTCCTTGCCTGACAGCCTGGATGGCAAATTGTGTTTAAGAAAAGCAGAAACAGGCATGTTGGTGCTACAAATCAGATGAGAGTGTTTTGGTGGCTTTTTAAAGTCCTTTTAAAGAAGAATCAATTAAAAAACAGAACATAAATGATGATATATGAATAATGTTCTTGGTAGGGTTTTCAAAGTATATTCAGACATGGCCCCAAAAGGTGATGCTGGTTTTTGAGATACCCCATAGCAAGGTCAGCATCTGGGGGGTCATTCACCTAAAATAATTGCAGTGATAAATCTAGACCACCCAAATTTGCTAGTGGAGGGTGGTGAAGGGAGGAAGACCTTGTGGTGGGATCCTAACAAAGTGAGGAGCATGCTGAGTGCTGGCTTATCTTGATACCTGATGCTCAGCTGCCACCAGTACTCTTCAGTTTTCCCACCCTTTCATCAGCAAATGCAGGAACATTGCATTGGAGGGTCAGAATGCAATCCCCAGCAGGTCAGCCTACAAACCAGGGTTTTTTCCAATTGATTCTGAAAACCATCTCCCTTACCCTCAAGTGTATGCGATTGGTTGCAAATGGGGGACTGCTGGCATTTAAAACCAAAGTATTTCACAGCCTTCCTCTGCAATGTTGTTCTTTATTTGCATGGCACTGAGGATATGCCAGATGTTCTAAAAAGCCACAAAAACTCACCTCCCCTTCAGCTTTGTAAATAGCAGCTAATGCATTTAAATTCTTTGTCAGGTTTGTTTCTTCAACCTGGCATTTTAAAGCCTCTTGGCCCAATCATGTCTAGGGCCTGAAGATGCTCTCCTAACATCAGCAACAAATAATGACTGAAGCCCCTGGGGTTCCTGTAACTACTGAGAGGTGAAACAGGCTGCCAACCTGTCCAGAGAATTTACAATATCATAAAAACCCACAAAAATGACACCAGCAAGCTGGGTGATAAACTGTACATGACAGTCAGGAACACTGATCTTCCTATAAACAGTATCATTAAAAATGGCATTGGAAATATGCCACTGTGTGAAACTGGGTGGAAGCCAGGAAAGTGATAGGTCCCTCTGTGCTTCAGCAAGCTTTTCTCAAGTGATAGGTGAAGCCTTGCATAGCCACAAAAATTGTAGCAAGTTACTTTTAAAGGTAAATCTGATAAGCATCAGCAAAGCAAGAGGCAGAAATCTGAATCCCAAAGGCAGAAATGTGAAGCAGGAGGAGGAAATTACTTAAAATTTTTGAGTAGCAGAGTACTGTGCAAAGTGGGATACAAAAACAACAGCAAGGTGACTCCCTTTCTGGAAAAGGAAATCAGATTGACAAGCGTGGAAATAAACTACTTGGATTGCAATGAGCAGATTAATTAAATCTGGCCTCTGAGGTCTGGCTGGCTTCTAATTGTCCCTGTAGTTGAAAATGGATTTTGCTCCTCTGGTGCATGTTCACACCTGGTTCTCACCTGACCATTTACTCCAAGGCTCCCTCTTGGCTCTGCAAAGCCAATCTCACTGCATTGTAACATGTAACTAAAATCACTGACACAGAAAAATGCCTCTGGAGAAGCCACTGCAATGCTGGTTCCCATCCTCTGTCTCTGTTGTTCTATTTCCCTTCAGACAGCCAATACTCCTACTTATTACCTAGTAATGTGCCCAGAAAAATTAATATGCTCATAACCATCTAGTTTAGAAATAATTTAAATGGGAAAGAAAAGAAAAAAAAGACAGATTTCCTTTTTAAAAATCAGCACACGTCCAATTGTACTAACCCTGCACTTTCTGTACATCATGTTTCCAAAGAGATTCCACTGGGAATCAGAGATGTGCAAGGTTGTGACCTGAGAGTCAACACATCTTGGGCTTTGTAACTGAACACTGTAAGATCAGCAGAAAGACAAGGATAAAAGTTAACAGAGAAAACAGACTATTCTTTGGCAAGAATGTTCTGGAAATGGTGTGAGTGAAATTCTTCCCAAATCCTGAAGGAAGGATGCACTCGTGACACTTTGGCACACAGTACCAGAGCTCAGACCAGACTCTTGCTGCCCCAATCAACAAGCTCAGAGCTGATTAGAGCAAGTCACAGCTCTCCTCTAGCCCAGGTGTCATTGGAGTACAAACCCCAGTCTTGGGGTCAGCACATGGCTGTGGCATGATCCCAAGCCAGGGAAGATGGAAAAACAATTACCTTCAGGTACCTCAGCTGCAAATTGATGTTGTACAAATCAGTGATATCCATGTGAATATTGATGTTTCCATTTATTTAATGAAAAACTGGAGAATTGTTAGGATTTTACATCTAACTGAGCCCATTCCTTGCTTTAAATTTAAATTAAGAAGCTGGAGGCAAAGACCTGCTGTTGCTCTTTTTCACCACAGAATGGTAGGTGAGATAATAAAAAAAACCCTTGTGGTAATGTTTCCTCTTTTTAAAAGTCAGCCATCTATAAATAGTATGGCTTAGTCATTTTAACAGAAATACCTGCATGACAACAGGGAAACCTGCAAACTCACTCTTTTACACTGTCCGGTTCATTTGCCTTGATCTTGTCCTGTGTAACTTGAAGTCATGAAAGCCATTTAGCCCTGGTAAAAGACATTAGAACTATGACAGGAAAAAGCAGAGGAAAAGAAACATCAAACTGTAGCAACTAGCTACAAATCAATTTCCAGTTCCTTATGTTCTTCTGCTGTATTATGACCACATTATTAAACTAAGTCAGAGTAGCTTCAGAATTAGCAGTAATAACACCTCTCAGATCTGCCAGCACTTTGCAAGTACAGATATTTCTGGTTTACAGTTTGGGTCATAAATTTGGTTGAGGTGATTTCACTACCACAACATCATAAGCAAACAGCAGAACTTCAATTAAAGCCTGTCTCTGTATCTTACATTACTAACTGACACCCTTGTTGTCCCAGTGTTGTGGGATCTGTACTTACCCATTGATTTAGTTTTCTGATTGTAACTCTTCATGCCCATCACAGACACAAAAAGCTGAAGGCACAGACCTGTATTGGCTGCTTACGAAGGTACTAAAGAAACAGCAAAGCAATACTTCCCCACTTACCTCTAGAGCACATCTGCTTTTGGCAACAGTGCAGTCACACACTCTTCTTCCTTTTCTTCCCTTTGCAGTTTCTGTGATGAGAAAAAGTAAACTCCACTTCTAAGTGAGCATCTTCTCTGGAATTTACATCCTTGTCAGCAAAGTAGAGGTGGAGCTGGTTCAGGCATTAAGCTGGAGATGGAGCTGGTAAGGCCCAGATACATAATTTTAAACAATGCAAAATTCTTTGATGTTGGGTAAACTCAAACTTTTTTCATGGCAGTACCTGTGCTTTGCCTAATGAGAAGCCTGGCAGGAACTTAGGCAATAATTTACAAAGAGTTGAAGTAGCCCATAGGGACTGAGAGCTGAACTCTGCTCCGAAACCACTCATACCATTTTCCTGAAGATTTCAAAAGGGTCTCCAGGGGCAATACACTTGACTGTTCTCCTGACCTTCAGTTTAACAGAATTATCCTCTTATTTCACCTGAGTTTCAGTAATATTTGAGGTGATGTTGAATAACGGAATGAACAGTCATGTAAGAGGTGATGGTCTTTGCTCCAGCAACCTTGTGATGCATAACACAAGACAAAGTGATCAAAGAGAAAAAACAGATGGGCAATTTATCAACATGTTAAATGCAGTTTCTCCCCAAAAGCTCTCCTCTCTCTCTGCCAGTTCTGGTCTTTCAGATCCTGAGGTAGTGAGCACTTGTACTCTCATTTCTAGACTGACTTGCATTAGTCAACTAACATCCTCCCAGAGCTGCCTTGCCACAGTCTCCAGAGCAGAGCTGCTCTGCTGACACTCATCTATTCAGCCGTATAGTCAAGCTTAGGATAATTCCCTTTATTTAAGCAGTATCATTTATCTCCTTATGAGAGAGAGACAGACTATCCTGATTTAACATGACTGTTTGCACGATGATCTACCCTTGATATGAAGAGCTTGCTGGCAGTCACACAGGAGCCAGTATCCCACTAGCTCTTAGGTTCAGAAAAGCCATGCTGTTCTTAGGAGCAAAGGTTTGCCAAAAAATCCAGTGTGCAACTAGGAAATGCCAGGGTTTCTGGGTAGGGTGCTTTTATTATCATGCTCAGTTAAGTGGAACTGGCACTGTGACAAGCGCTTCAGAAAAAGCACTAAGCACAACGTGGGAGAGGAAAAACGTGAATCTCGACTGATGGAGCTGCATCAAGAACACCCAGTCCAGAGGTGGAGTAGCAACTTTATTACACAGTATATTTCACTGTAAAGGAACAAATAATGTCAGTAATGCTGCACTGTGGGTAAGATAAGCCACATATGTATTTATACAGGTATGTGGTTATACCTGCAAAACTCTCCTAATGCAGGTTTGGGCTGTTAGTTGTGAGACTTGAATTTGGCAGCTTTCAAATGTTACCTAGTATTTATATCAAATGCCTTAAAAATTGATTCCTTGAATTTGGGATAATCCCACACCCCTGAAGACAATTATTAAAATAGTATGACTTATAGTATCTAATGATAGTGCCTACACATACTGAACAACAATTAACAGCAAGAAAAGACTCATCTGTCTGTGAAATGCAGAATACCAGAGAGCTGTCACTCTAGTGCACAGCAACTGCCTTTGCACAGACTGTAACAGACTGCAATTATCATCATATTTGAATTCGTTGAGCTTTCATAAAATTGAGAATGAAAATTGAAGGCTTTCAAAAGTCCATTTATTTCACACCTCAGAACACCCAGTTATTCAGATAAAATATATCACTCACTTGCTGCAAATCTGGGCCAGAAAGGAACTCAATTTTGGAATGAGGGCTGAATAAATAGGAGGAATTTTGTTTCAAGGGTTTTGTCAGAGATGCCATCACCTTTCTTTGCCAAGGAAAGTTGACACTTACTTAGTGGACTGAGATCACAGATTTAATTTCTTTTTGGCCTTATTATGTATTGCTTGTAAATCACTGTTCTTCATATTCTCACCATTAACATGTTCTCCTATTTTACTCAACAGCACTGTTACATCTTCTTGCTAAGGCTGCTCCTTTTGAGATTTTTCTGGTTTTGGGAAGTAGGCAATGCAGCCATTTCAGCAGGAAGCTATCTTAACAACTGCCAACATTAGATGACCATCTTTGTTATTTTAGCAAGGATTCATGGAATTTTACAACTGAAATTCACATGATTAAAATGCCTGGCCAAACAATAGAGCATACAATCCTAAGGGCATTGTGCAGTTCCCTCTTATATTCAGGAGGCTGATAAAATCAGATTTTGTACTTTGTTTTTTATTACTAATCTAGTACACTCCTTGGTCAACTGCTTTTGTTTTCCTGGTACAGAGGACTTCAGGTGGCAGAAAAATAGAAAAGGAAATTCAGCATAAAAAGCCAGGTCTCCTCAAACAGCACAGGAATTCTGGCTCATGGAGAGTGAAGCATCCCTTTTCCGAATTTACCTGGCTCCTCGAGGTGCCAGTCCCTGGAAGCATCGTAAAACCATGGACTATTTTCCATCATTAGCCTCTGACACCAGAAGCAGTGCCCAGGGGAGGGAGGCAGGAGGAATGCCAGCCAAGTCTCAGCAAGGCTCCCATACTTGTTTTCTTCCTCCAGCCTCCTCAGCCTTCCTTGGACAGCCACTGTGCCTCCCCGCCTCAGTGCCTTTGGGCACTGCCTCTGCCTGGCCGTGTCTTTGGCTACAGTAGGGATGGAGCACAGCAAGGAGGAGACGAGCTGTCCTCTTTTCAGAGAAAGGATCAAAGACTTTTTAAAAACCCAGATCTCCAGGCATGCCTGCAGCCTCATCACAATGTACTAGACACAGTAGTTGGTGTAAAATTTTGCAATAAAATGGACACTCAGCAACCGGTACAGGGTAAGATCTGACCCTCTGAAAATGTAGCAGATTAATGGAGATAAAGAAAGCAATGGAACAGTGGTGAATAGAAAGAAAAAGAAAAGAAGCTGAGATATCCCAGCAGCTGCCTTTTCATAAAAACATCATTCTAGTTAAATCTCAGATTAAACATCAGAAGTGCATGGGTGCTTTGGCCTCCTGTGAGGAGCTCTCCCATGCTGCAGCTGAAAAACACACTTACAATCTCAGACATTCACCTTTCCTGCAGAATGTACCCCAGAGATGTATCAGTTGCTGGTAGACTCTGACCTATTCAGAGATGTGAATATTAGTGGAAAATGATAAAACCCCACTTTTATGCATCCCCTTGAGGCAGCATTTGTGAAAACATTTATTCCAACATGGGAGAAATCTCATCTGACCTAGTTTCCTATTCTGTTTGTTACCTCCTGGCTGTCTCATCTGAGGTTCCACCTGCTGTTTCTCCATCTGCCAGTCTTTTTTATATCAGAGGAACCTTCTGAGTTACACATTAAATGTCAGGCAGGCTGGAGAAAAGTTGTTTATGTCTGCATTTAAACAGGTGATATTTCCATTAAAAGTGCATCATGGAGACACTAAAGGCTAACATGTCATTTGCATTTGGTTATTGTAACTCACTGGCAGACCTGCTTGTGTGAAACTTCAGACCTTCGTACATCCAAGCAGAATGGCCATACCCTGGGAAGCTCGTTGTTAGTGTCTTTCCTAATAGTATTGAAAGCCTCAAGCTGGGGCCAAAAAGTTAGCAGGTAAGTTAGTTAAAGTCACTGGAAACCAAAACCACTATCAGGGAACCATCTGTTTTCTTCCACTTACCTCCTTAACTATTTCAGAGCAGAACACAAAGAGTTAGTTGGGATTAATGTGTGAACAAACATCAATTACCTGAAAGAGTAATTGCCTCTAAGGCTGGAATACTTAAGGACAACTACCCCATTCAAACCCAGCGTTTGAGGTGTATTTTACCAGCATATAAAACCACAGCTATGCTGAAAAACCCTGGTAAGGACTAAGCTGCGGGATTATTAAGGTCTCTATCTTTGTTTTCCTGCTGCTTTTGCAAATGAACCTTGATAATTTGATCTCTGCCAACTTATTTCTATGCAGAGAGGCACTGGGAATCAGCCAAACCCATATAAGTAAACAAAAAACTCCCTTTACTTTCAGCAAGTTAGGCATCAGGGAGCATCACCTCTATCACATACCTGTCTGACAAAAAAAGAGTACTGTATAGCCAGTGCATCAGGAAACTCTACAATCAAGGGTTTCAGCAGCTATTTTCTCCCCAAAAAAGCATATAGAACAGAGATGGAAACTCACCATGACAGTGCAGACTGCCACACATGAGAATTCTTTGTATGAGAAGATCAAATGTATACTGGAGCTATAGCTGTCCTAACACACCCATAGGAAGGAATCTTATCACTGATTTCAGTGAACCTTGGATCAAACCTTAGGGGTAATTAAGAAGTCCTATTTTGTATATTAAGATTTTATGAAACTGTGTAGGCAGCCATTCTGTACCTGTCTTTCATTGTGCTCCTGGAATAATTTCAGCCATTAAATGGACAGCTGCAGATCTTCCAGTCTCCCAGTTCTTGAAGGCAGACGTCCCTACCCTGAGTTTGCTGCAGCTGTTTGAGCCACTGTCCAGGTCTAATTCTTCCACATGAAAATCCCTGGGCCCAGACTGTCCATGAAAACCAGGATAATAAAATGCTTCCTGTAGAGATACAGGCACGTTACTCTTCTTTGAGTTTATAACATTGCAATTTACCTTAATTTGCCTACAACTGTCTTGAGGGAATGAAGGAAAGTCTTGGTGGGGAGAGGAAACACTTGAAATTCATTATATGAAAGTCATGTAACACAAGTATTAACACTATGATTTACAGTAATAAAAACATTATTACAATGTGTTTAATTAGGAACCATTACAAGACCAATTAAAGTTGTCAAAATAGAACAAAAAAGCAACATGTGTTTTTCCCCTGAAGGAGTAGGATATGATGAGGCTCATTATTAACTCTTAATTAGGCAATGTAAGATTGCTTTTGCTTTAAAATCCAAGCTCTTAGAACAAAAGAGCTCTGAGTTATATTCCTCTCTGGCAGACATTGTTTAAAAAAATTTTAGCACTCCAGCAAAAGCGTTTTTTAATACACAGAGTAGACACTCAAATCTGAATTCAGCAGTATCTATTTAATTCAGCTTTAGCACCCAACACAGTTCTGACATTTGCAACTTGCATGCCAGTATCCATCTCACTGCAAAAAATAAGACACAATGGCACTTAATTTACCTGGAAAGGATGGTCAGGCAGCCCTGAAAGGAATCTAATTAAAATGCAGCTTGTTACCAGGGCAGTGCATCACACTGTGCTGCTATAGTAACCAGGGTCCCATGGACTTTTGGGGCCATCTGAGGGCATGTTTGCAAGAGGCACACAAGAACCAAACTGATCACCTTTGGTACATTTTAAGTGACATAAAAACTCTGAATGATTTGCTGATATTACCACTGAAAGAAATTAATTAACTCTTACATGTTCAGACAACAGACCAGTCTCAGGAGAAAATTTATTCTTATTACTGTTCTTTGATATAACACTCCCCACAGCTTATTTAAGAAGTGCATGACTTATTTGCAATATGTGAGCAAACAGTTTAAATTGATTCCATAGTAAAGAAACAATAGAGAAATCAAGACCTGTGGGCTGTGGAGGTAATGATGAACAACAGAAATACTGTTTAGACTGCTGTTTCCAGTGCTATTTTCTGAAGTATCAGGCATGAGACTCGTCTCAGTTGCTGCTCTTGGTGGATGATTCCTTGCTGCCATTCTGGGGGGGGGGAAAGAATCAAACAATAGCACTGGGCTTTTCTTCCTAAATCCTTCTCCTAGAACAGAAAGATCCTTAAGCAACATTAAGATATATATAAAAGCAGTATCTTACATTGTACCCCATCCTGATATAATTTTCCAGGAATTCAGTCAACAGATTTGTCACTGAGGCATTTTTCACAGTAAAGATGTCCAGGTCAAGAAACTCTTTTGACACATCACCTGTGAAGGAGACTGCAAATTGTTGGTGGATTGCTACAGGTCACCATGAACGATTTCTGCAAAAAAGCACAGGATTTTAGGTTCCATTAAGCAATTAAACTATTGGTGGAGATACCTGAAAGTTGTTTGAAATGATCAAGGGGATTTTTCACTGCTTTGAAGAAATAAAAAAAAAAAAAGAGTTTGATAGCAATTCCTCTGAAATAAATGAAATTTCTGAGAAATACTACACTGGGACTGGGGGATGACATGAGAAATTGAAGCACTGGTTTTCTAAGCATCATGTAACCAGCATGTTCATGTGATTTTGGTTCAGAGTACATCATCAGCTCCCACTGTATACAGATGGAAAGGGCACAGTGCTGGAAAGATCTGTTTCACGTTGGGCATGCCAGTACCAGGAAGGTTGCAGAAAGCCAGAAAGGAGCTCAATTCAAGAACAAGTTGGAGAGTTCATCCTCCACACATCTGTGTCTCTTTTTGACCATACCAGTAACATGCATTTTGTGGTTGTGCCTAAGTCTCCCCACTTCCAGAACCAGACAATGATATTTACCTGTTACCCAGAACACTGAAAAGAGTAGCTGCAAGTCAAGTTCAAAATCTTGCTCAAGACTAGAGAACCTTAAACACAAAACCACTTCAGGTTAGAGGTAACATTTGATCCAAAATAACAAATAATTAAATATGATAGAAGTAAAACCATCTCACATTTAAATCTTTTTACTATATGGAAAAATATTCAGGCAGCAGGTGTCTAAAAACAGACAGTAGACTGTACTTCTGCCAAATGGGACTTTATACAAGACAAATTCATTGCAACTAAACCATAACTGCATGTCCCAGCACTTTAACAACCTTGGAACAGTAACTCTTCCCAGGGCCTCATGATTTCCTGATAATTTGCTGCAGACCTTTATTAATGGCTTCATTCACTTTCAGGTTGTCCTTACAAGAGCAAGTTTATTAGCCCTACAAATTACTATCTGTCAGCAAAGCTGCACCCAGCTGAGGTAGCAGCCCTGATTTCCTCATTCTTCACCATATTTTTTGTACAGACTGGGTTTACATATTCTGATTTTGTTCCTCCAGTTCCTTCAAAAGAAGCAACACAGCTTGAATGCTTCAACAGGGGCTTTTGGAAGGGAAGGGTGGTGTTAAAAATCATCACTAATTTAAAAATTAATTTTTAATGGGTTACGTTTTATTTGCTTCAGTTGAACACCATTATTTACAGACACAAGTTAATAAAACACATCACAAAACAATAAAATTTCAACAGCTAATATTTATAGGTGCATAGTTCATGCTCAATTACTTTTTTTATATATATAATACATACACATATATATAAGCTCTCACAATAAGTCATCTCTGCACAGAAAGAATAGTCATAGGAAACAAATGAAAACTGTATCATAAACAATATCAAATTACTGACAGCCTATCAACAAAACATGTACAGAATTAGAAATGAGCAGTAGACACTTAGGTGTTTTTACTTAATATTTTCTTTTTTAACTTTTAAACTTGAAGCCACAATATCCACAGCACAACAATGACCCTGCCAACCGGCTTTCATTTCAGCAGGAGGGAAATGCTGAAACAAGGTGGATGCAGTCACAGATACTCCAATCATTGCTGATGGAAGACTTCAAAATACACCGTAAAAACTGTAAAAAAATTAACGACTGGGCACATTGGAACTCAGCACTTGTACAGGATGGGACATCTTTAGTAGTTAGTAGATTTCAGGTGATGGAAAGGAAGGAAAGGACTCTCATGCTTCAGGTTCATAGTCTTGATACTCTTCCTGTTGAGGGAGAGCAGAAATCAACACTACTGATATTTTAGATAAATACATCCTATTTTCTCTATCTATTCTACTACTGGTGGATTCAATGCCCAAATATAATGGATTCTCATGTGATCAGGATGTGGGATTTATTTGTATTTTGTCACATTTTCCAGATTCTGTACCTTACAAGTCATGGTACTTAGAGGAAAATTAGACTTTTACAGCCATTAACACATCGTTCAGCTGATGCCACCAGGAACTCCTGAGGCCACCCATGACAATTCACTTGGAGAGGAAAAGAGGACTACCTCTGGGCTGAACAGCACGCCAGGTGCTGCAGATCCTCATATGAGTCAGTAAATCATTTAAAGGAGTGTTTAACTATGGCCACATGAGCAGCATCCACAATTTCAGTGATATTCAAGATGTTGTGCTCAAGCCTTTAAGTCTTTTACTGGATCATGGCCTAAAGTTTTTATACCTCTCATTTTCAGTCTAATTATCTGCGCTACCATAAAACTGCTACTCCAACTACCAGTGCATCATGTCAGACATTGCAGTAGTATTTTAGATAGCTGGCTCATAAAAACCAACAAAATAATTTACTCACATAATCGCATTATTGTAAGATCACGCTTCACAAAGCATGATGCATTGGTGAGTGGCCAAGTTACTAAAACAATCTATGAAGATGCAGCCTGTCCTGCATTCCGATTAAACATGCAGAAAAGGATTCCTCAAAACCCAGGCACGACTGTTTTGAAACACACAAAGTATCTTCCCACTTAACTTCCTTACTATCAATAAAGCTATTAATTCTCTGATTCCCAGCACTATACCGGTGGCAGATCCTGGCCAAAGAGACCACGTTTATGCTGTGCCCTTGCAGCTCCCAGCTTCAGCCTGAGCCAGGCTCATGTAACTCGAGCATGCAGCCTCCCCCTGTGCCCTTCTCTTACATGCATTGACGCAAAAACTACAGCAGATTTACCTCTGGAGGCATTTCGTAAGCCTCGTTCTCAGGATCCACAGGAACACCTGTGTTATTCACCATTCCCTCCTGCAGGAAGCCTTCTTCATTCTGCATTTGAAACAGGGAAAGAAAAGTGATGGTTACTGCTTGCCTCATCATTTCCACCAAAGCATGACTTTCCTCCTCATCAGTGGTTGGTTTCCTGGCCTCTCCTTTGGCTGTGGGATGTTGTCAGGGGTTGTGGAGAGTGAGGGGACATTAGTCGCAGAGAGATCTTCTCCATGTTTCTCAGGAATAATCATGGGAATGACTACTGCCATATTTTTGAATAGTTGAGATCCCATTTTTCTCTTGCCATGGACAGGCCAAGAAGTCAAGCTGAATGAAAGAACAGTACCACCACCAACTTGCTGAATATCTTTGGAAAACATTTTAATCCCACAGAGATGCTTTGTGTCAAGTCTCAAACCAAACCAAAACAAGGGGTTTTTGTGCCTTAAGAAACTGATCTGGGAAACAAAGTCCCACACAAACTGTTTAAGTATCATATTAGGTTATCACATGAATTCATGTTTAACTGCTTTGGGGAGCACAGTGGCAGATATGCAAAAGTGCCTGTAAAAACAGGACAATACTGGATATCATCAAGACACACAAATGAAACAGTAATTCAATTACCTATTTTTTAATTTTACAGACACATCCACCCTCTCATAAACCATTGTTTATTTTAAAGTTTTAGCCTTTTCACAATACATTGCAAAAAGGGGCAAACATGCTGATTTTTTTTCTTCAGTTTAGAACCTCACTGTATTGGAAAATGCTTTTTTCCTTCAATGGGTCAGACCTTCACATGCTTTCTTATGTCAACCAGCATGTTACTTTATGCACTATTGGTATATGATACACAGATACATAGTATTGGTATATGATACATAGTGCATACGATACATAGTACATTTACCCAGCCTCTTGCATTTTTTTCTTTATTACAGAAGTACTCCTATTTTATACAGCAATTTTAGTAAGAGAGTCTTGGAATTAACAAGATTGCAATGGTGTGAGGAATAACTTGTTGAGTAAGATTATTAAAGGAAGATTATTCTTTTCCTAGAACTATAGATATTCCACTCCATCCGAAACAAACACAAAGGAAAAAACCCACAACACTTCAGTTGGGCCAATCCCCTTTGTAGCTGCTACTACAGAAGTTCACAGAGAAGAAACATGAGTTCTGCCAGAGCAGAGGCTGCTGAAGTTCATCCTGAACTGTAAGAAAATTGATATGAAAACAGGCAGAGTGTCTCAATGGAACTATTGTGACTATGCTGATTTATAACAGGTGTCGATCCAGACAGAAATGCACTAAAAACCAATTACAGACACTCAGGAAGAAATTAATTTTAAAAACTTCACCTGCAGGCTGGCAGTGTAGACAAAAGTACAGAATTAAGTAAATCATAAACCAGGCTAATGAGAAAATTCTTCAAAGTCTACAAATTATAAGATAGTGGCACTAAATTAAATTTAGGATGCAGACTAAATGAGGATAAGAGAAGCTAAACTCAAAATTCACCTCTGAAAGCTTAACACAGAATATAAAATGCAAAAGAGGTGGCACTAAATCCTCTTTACCTTCACATAGTATTTATTGTGCTCCTCCATTTGCCACATACTGGCTCCCTCTGTGGTTTAACCAGGTGAGCTTAGTCATAACACTGTTCCTCACTTTCTGCACCAGCCCAAGAACAAGCTGTGACTTCATCTGCCAAATACCAACCCTGTTCTTCCTTGGATTGGTCACCTTTCTGATACATATGTAGGTACACATATTTTTGACCTCCATCAAAGTTTATGATGTGCAGAATTCATATCAATAATATGGATTCTTCTCTTCAGCTCTTATTTCAGACTTTAAAAGCTTCAGTATGGAGAGATATCTGGTCCTATTGCTTCTCAGTGGGGCCAGATATGCTTTTTTCCTTTGGAGGTAAACAGCACAGTCTGTGTGGAGTCCAACTGTTCTGCCAAGTTCCTTCCACGCATGTGCCTGCTCTGAGTCAACACCCTGTGCTGCTCCATGGCATAGACAACATGGACAAATTCCAAAAAGCCAAGGGACACTGATGAATAAAGCTGCAAATACCTTTATTTAGGTACCTAATAGGCACCTGTGTCTTCCAGAACTGCCAAAAATACAGTGTTCAACATGAGAGGTAATTTTTCAGGTTTGAAATTATGAGAAAAACTAGGCCCAGTTACATCTCTGACTCATTAAAACACTTGTGCTCCTCAGATTACTTGACTTTAGCATTTACTTACCTTGCCTTCTAAACAATTTTTAAGAGCATTTATTCCTGTTTACTTTTATGAAAAGTAGCACCAATCCCTACCAGCTTGAGTGAAATAGCCAAACAGAGTGTGCAATGCAAATTTTACAGTTGTTACTGTGCCCTTGATCTAACAGATCAGCTCTAAGGACCTAAAGCTCCTGTCACCTGCTCTCCTGCTTAATCCAAAATGTAATTTATTTCCTGCTTCCCCCAATCATTAAGGAGCAGCTTCATCTAACAATCGGTTCATCAAGTAAAACTGTGCCCAAAATCAGGCTTGAGGGAGCATAAGAAAGCAACCATGCAGCTTAATGTTATCTGTAGCAGGAAAACAGATGGCAAGTGAAACCGCCAGGACCATTATTAACGACAATGAAAGAGACTTGCCAGCCAAATTTCAAATAAGAGCTTTGAAGTTAGTATGCTGTTTGTTTGTTAGGAACTTCTGCAATGGATCTGGACTGTCCATCAGGATTACTGAGACACAAGGCCTAAAAGACTGAATTTATCATCTTCCCAAGTCCCTTCAGCAAGTTCAGGATAGAGATTTCTCTACAGCTTCAAATAAAACAATCAGCAGCACTAGAAAAATACATCAACCACAACACCATTATTTTTTCAAAGGAAGTAAATCGTAAGCCAAGGGAACCCTTTGCCTGGGAAATGTTTATCACCTCTGTTTATCACCAGCTGCAAACAGCAACACAAACACCACCTTTCATGTTGATGTCACTGCACTTCAGATGAGTATGACATTACTCAAGGTCGTCTGTTACATATAAATGCATAGGAAAGGTGACCACCTCATTTTAAATGGTGGCACGCTCTGCTTCTGATGTACAGTCCCCCCAAAGTAAGGGTATCACAAAAGTAAACCATCACCCCAGTAACACAGAGCCATCTAAGGTACAACTTAAATAATAATTTACCTCCTTTAAAACAGAGAAATGCAATTTTACATTGTCATGATCAGTAATTCCATATCCTAATTCAGTTATGGAAGAGGAAAACTACCCAAAAGACCAATTCTTGTCTTAGTATGAAAGACACATTTTTCTCTAGAAGCTGCAACCTCCCTCAACCACACTGAAGGGCGTTTCCAGAGGGAGAGATTTTTTTTTATTAGATGATCTGAAAAGCTCAACTAAAGCTTCTCAGAGATGAAGACAGTTTTTAACTGGGGAACAATTTAAAACTCCTCCTGAAGATCTGGCCCTGTTAAAATATAGAATATTTGGCAAAACTGCAGGACTATTCCTTTTACCATGGAAACGCTACCAAATGGGTTTTTCTTATTTCAGTGTTTTTGTGAAAATTATACCCCATTCTTTCCCTTCACCCTCTTTCCCACCTCATAACACTTGGTGGAATGGGAGACAGAGATTGTTTAAGATTCCCTGCTCATGGAAAACAGAGCAAGTGGTCTACTCCTGGTACTGCTCCTATGTCAGCACCACGCAGTGAAATGGTCACCTTCTGGAGCGTGCATTCTGACCTCTTGGTGACATGTTGGTGTCAGAATACCAAGTTATTGCCATCAGAAAGAATGTAATTTATCCCAAGTCAGACACAAGAACAATTTCAAAAGGAAGCACTGTAATTGTAATCTAGTGGCTGGTCTAAACACTGTACTTTGCCACCTCCCAGTTAGTAATATGTTTTTTCTCTCCATTATGAGCACAGATGGAATCTTATAGTCATGTGTAATTCTCATGATTACTGGAGACTAATTCCTTCTGGAGTGATTCCACATGCTGAGATAAATAAACCAGGCTACCAAACTGTCAGCTCTTAGAACATTTATACTGGCAAGAGGCAATCACCCTGGAAGCCACAAACCCCAGTGGTCAGAAGACACCTCCAGAAATTGTCCACCTTGAACAGGTTGCTCAGGGCCACTCCTGATTGGGTTTTAACCATTTCCACAGATGGAGACTCCACAACCTCGCTGGATAACCTCACCCAGTGTTCAATTAATCACACAGTGAAAAATCTTTTTCTTACATTGAAGTGGAGTTTCCTGTATTTCAATTTATGCCCACTGCTTCCTGCCATTTCACTGGGCACCACTGAAGAGTCTGGTTCAATCTCTTTTACCTCCACCCCCACCAGATGTTTACACTCATTGATAAACTTCCCCCCAAAACTCACATTCATGTTGTTGCTGATTTCCTCTCTGTTCTTGAGACCTCTATGGAATTTCCCATGCAGATACTGTGGGAGGACCTTTTCTCTTGTTGAAAGCCCTACTGCCCACAGTAAATAAGGTGAGGCTTGTCAAACACTTAAAAGATTAATGTAACTTGAGAAGTCATAGTTAATTTCAACAAAAAAGATTATTAAAACTCAATGAGCACTGGTCACTCTACATCACTTGCCAGTCTGTTATTGAGTGTTTTATAACGTAAAACTGTGAATCAATTGAATTTGATTAAATTAAATCTGTGTAAATTAATCAAATTAAAACTGTGAATCAAAGAAGCTGTGAACCAAGACAAGAGGCATTATGGAAAATGCAGTGAACTAGAATAGGGAAAAAGCTGGTTTACAAGGCAATCTTCTGGAAAGTCCTTTGAGACCCCAACAAAATGGTCCATGCAAAGCAATTTTTACATTGTTCAATTTGTTGTACATACACATCAGTTGGTACCTGTGGGAGCTCAAAATAAGAAAATACACATCCAAAAGCATTATTACCTTGAAACACTATCACATGCTGATAGAGTAATGCCTGCCTGACAGCCATGGGCATGTACATCTTTGTGGGTCCAGATATTAATTCTAGACTAGTATTAGTGAATTATTGAATTTGCTGTTGTGACAGTCTGGATAATTGCACTAGTAATCTGTCTTTATTTATTTAGGAGTAAAATTGTTTATCCCTAAAGCTATTGGTCTTGTGCCTGTTACTGCATCCCAAACCCATAACTCGGCAGGGCTGTCTAAAGCCCTTACAACTGATAACTCCATGTCCCTCCAGCCTAACTAAGTCCATTTCATTCTGGTATTATCCACCGTGTGAGAGCTTTTGTCAGGAGCTGTCACTCATTATATGGTGGAGCTTAAAGTAAAATTTTGGGATTCCTTTTTTATACCCCCAGTGCAGCTGTTATTGTTCCTGTGCAAATTTGCCTCCCACTACAAGCTGAACAACAATTTGCTGTGCTTATGCACTTAAAATTCCCCTTTGAAAAGAAAGCTATTTGTATTCCTTCTTCTCCAAAATACACTCCACCAGGATACTCAGGGGCTGGATACTGGACTGAAGTGAACAAATAACTGTCTTCCCCATTTGGTAATTCGTTTTTTACAGATATTTTGACCATAAAGTTCAACTTACCTGGATGGGAGAGAAACCTTTGAACAAAGAATTCCAACAAGAAGCAAAACAAAGATATGCTAAAATGGCCTCAATTCATTTACTTTCCTAGTCCTAAGGTACTATATTCATGGAACTGACTGAGTTATACAGTTATAACTGAGTTGTTAGGTCAGCTTAGGATGCTCTAAAGCTCCTGCTCACTCATTGCAACAGTCAGTGCCTCCAAGACTCAGCTGTAAATGACAAGGCATCATCATCAGTCCTGTTGTTTTACTCCAGAGGTACAGAGATGTATCTGTGCACTAGCTAGAAATAAAGTAAACTGTTTTAATTATCCCTAAGCTGAACACCTAAGTGAAGGAAATGATGAGAAAGCTTTATGTGTGAAGGAAGCTAGCTGTTCCAGTGCACAACTCATTTAGAGTACCAGTAATGAAATGAGACTCCCTCCTTCTCTTCAAACGAAGAGCTGAAATGAAGAAGAGACATTTAATTAAACAAATAAATACCAGCAATAGCACAATTCCAATGAAAGGCTAAAATAGTGCTGCAAGTGCTGCAGGCTGCATTTTGATTTGCATTTTTATGCCTTCCAGTTGGCAATGACAAAAGTGAAAAGGAAAACAACTGAGGCTTACAGAGAGAGGAATGAAGTGTCTGTGGCAACTTGTAACCACAGGTCCATCTTGGTGTCTACAAATAGCTGGAAATAATTTCTGTTTACAGCGATTTACAAACTGTTGTAAATTCCTTGAAAAACAAATTTCAGTACAACATAGAATGTGGTGGTTTTTTTTTTCTTTCCTTCCTTTGAAATTCCTCAGCATTACTTTTACAGATGAGATGCTTTCAGAGTACAACAGGAACATTTCTGTGAGAAAGCAAATTTGCTGAAACTCGGATTCATGTTTACATTAACCAGGCTGGTAAAGCACTGGTAAAGCCACTGGAATGTTGCTATTTGCTGATAAATGAGGATTACATGGAGAACCTGCTCATCACCCAGGCCACACCAGAAGTTCACATGAGTTCTACAGTGATGGACATGTGCATCAATTCCAGGTGACTTAAAGTAAGAGGCTGCCTAGGGGCTGAGTCAATGTGACATCAGCAATGCATGTAAATGCATCCAGGACACAGAGCCGTTTCAGCTTCATCCTTTTCTGCTTCCCAAATCCGTGGTGACATTGAAAACTCCATGGGTAGGGGAAGAAAAAGCCAGAGTGCATAATTTGGAAAGATTGAAGTTATTTCTAATTGCAAAATAGTGGCAGTGATGCTAACTAGACGTCACATTAGAGATGTGGCCACAGATCCGCCCCTCTTTCCATTCTCCTGAACAAGGTAATAACAATATTTTAGAATAACAGATCTGCTCGAACAATATCCACTATCAACTTCGTTATTTACATTCTCAAAACTGAAATTTCAGCCTGTAGTTCCACAGAAATCTTCAGTCAAATAATACCACTAATTTCACCAAGGATTTGGAAGAAGGACCAAGGACTGCACTGAATTGTTTGTTTGATCTGATGCAGTAAGAAGAAACAATGAACACCCTGAGTTTACTTTTTTACTACATCACTCAAAGATACCTTGACAAAATTGAATCCTAGAACAGAGAGGAAAATTAAGGAATCTGTCAGACACTATGTCTGTCAGGAGCTCCATGGGATTAGCTAAAGCCATCTATCCCTTTCTGTAATGGAGGATTCTCCATTCTGTGTGAACCCATCACCAAGAAAGACCTCCAAGGATGATATCTGAACTCTACCTTCATTAAGTAAAACTAGAACATAACACATGACCTTGACAGATCACATTAACTAGAAGAACAGTATACATCAGCTTCAAAGTCAGCATAGAAATGAGCAATCTTTGTCAGATTTGGCTCTACTGGGTGAGTAAAGATTTTAAACAGCATGATCCCAGCCAAAGCTGTAAAGTTATTTTACCTCACTTTTTAAAAAAAATAGCTTGAATATCATAATCACATTTCAATGTTAAGTACATTTTTAGTATAGATAAACTCCAGAAGTTATTGCATAGACTTCAGGAGTATATATTCCCTAAGAAAAAATTAAAGGAGAAAAATTAATTTCCTCTAAAAAAATTCTCCAGTTACAGAAACAGTTCATTCAATATTGCATTTATTATCTAAAACAGCAACCTGTAAACCATAGCTCTTTCTCCTACTCTTAGAAAAAGTCCTCTACACAGAACTGCAGGCCCAGCTACCCTTTGCCATCATGAACAGCTGAATTCCCACTGCATTGCACATAGCTGCAGAAGCAGCACACATTCCAGCTCTGTACCCCATCCCCTGTGACTGTAGTCACAAAGCAATGAAGCAACTTCACTCATTCCCAAGGAAGCTCTTAAAGAAAGGGGAAGAGCTCTCTTCAGGTAGAGGGAAGAGGGCAGGTTTTTCTCCCTTTCGCTTTTCCCTGGAGTATGAGCAGACAAGTTAATGCAATCAGCACTGACTCATTTGCTTGTTCTCTCCAGCACATTGAGCTGTGGGCTCACAGGTGATCAAGTGGCAGGATGTCACCTTCAAAGGCTGGAACTGATTGACAGGACATGCTATGAGTAAAGTGGTTACCCTTCAGTTATTATCACTGAGCATCTCTCTAAAGCATTCCTTCAATTCCAACCTACTACAGCACTTTACCCAACTGGGGAATTTTTAAATATATTTCTTCTACAGAGTAAACCAGTGTTTGCTTTGAAAAAAACCCACTTGCAACAATAATTTGAACTACAAAGGTTTCAGGACTGTTTCCAGCAATTGTGATCTATTCAGCAGCAGATAAAACACTACAAAAGACTAGAGAGACAGCCTGCATTTTAAAATTTATATTTCTGAAGCTACTCTCTTCATCTTGAAGCAAGTACACAACTTCTCAGAGTTTTCGCTTGAATTGGGAAAGGTTACTTCACAATCCAGTGGCACAAAACACAAACATCACAAACATCTCTTCAGCTTATTCTTCTCCCATAGAAGAAGAAATAACTCTTTTTAACTAACAGGGAGAATTACTTATTAAAGTCTACTTAGTAAGGTGTAATAGGCAAAGAGACTCTTAAAAGACCAGTGCCTAAACACACAATATTTGAGTGCTTTCTTTGCCTCCTCCCCCAGCACTGCTATTGTTATCTCTGCTTTTCACTTCTGGCTTAGATGCAAGAAAGCAGCAGACTGAAGTCTGCCATTCTCTACACTGCATGAGAGCGGATTTCAAAGCAACACAGTTTCTCAGGTCAAATTCTGCTCTGTCTTTGTCAGCATAAGCCTGGTGCAACTCTCTCCCTCATTAAGCCATTTCTGTACTTACACCTGTATGTCTGAGAGCTGCCTGGGTTTATGAGCCCCTTTTCAGACACCTGCTGCTGTCCCAAAAGGGATGGGCACCAGAAAAATCTTCACTACTACTTCACATCTAAGAAGTCATAAAGAGTGTAAATTTGGATGGCCTTTGAGGAGTTGCCCAAGTTGCACCTCTGTTTTAGGCAAGTTCAGCTTTCCCCAAATCATTCCCAACAGATGTCTGGGAAAAGCCACTTAAAAGCCTTTAAGTAACAAAGGTTTGATACTGGAAAAAGCAGTACCCTGACTCATTTCAGTCTTCTCTGGGCTAATCCCGCTCCTCCTGTCCACACAACACAGTTAGGACAAACCTGCGGAGCATCCACTACCCTGTACCTGTGGTGCTCATTTATGAGAGCTGCAAACAAGGTACATCTTCCTAGAGTTGGGACATGGCTGCTCAGTGTTTGGAACAGAGTCAAGTGGGGCAGAGATGCTGCTCACCATGTTGCTGAGAAGGAAAAGGAGGGCAAGCAAGCCCCAGTGGCACCAAAAGTCCAAAAACTACCTCAACCAATGTGGACTGAGGATGATCTCAGCCATAGCAAAGCTTCAAAGAGGAACTGTTGCTGTGTGGTTTTTACCAGAAGGAGTCTTCTATTAATAAACTCTGTTAAACCATTTGACACTAAAATTCAGAGCTGCTTACAAAGGATCAAAGCATTGAATGACAGTTAATAGAATTGTTAAAACAACACTTTCCCCTCTCTTTTTCCTTTCTTATTATTAATCACAGTAGCTCCCCAAATATCACCAGCTAAGCAGGGGCTGCCCCTGGAATACATTTAAGACACAGTGAAGTTATCACCATAAACTGCTAGAATTCACAGGAAGCAGTCAGTCCCACAGCCACTAGGAACAAAAAGGAAAGTAACACTTTCCACATCTACTCTTCTGATTTGAGAGAGGGGATTCTAACCATACTCCAGCCCTCACCCCATTTATATTTAAGCATACCAGAGGAAAAAATGATGCACACACACCATAGAGGTAGCACACAAAAAAAGCAGTTGAGATAAAATAATTTATTCTGTGCACAATATCCAGAATAGCAGGTAAAACCACAATTCTGCCAGGAAGTTTTGAGTGAAATATTGCTTAGTAATGGCACGCATTACACCATCTACTTTGGGGATAAATAGGAAAAATCAAATCACATTTCTTCAAATTCATGGCATAACAGTCATATACATGTGATTTATGGAAGCTCAGATTAAGCTGAGGAAGAATAATTTTATGTACGTCATGTCAATGAGATTGATTACCAACAAAGCTTTTTCTATGAGAAACAAGAATGCTCAGTTAAAACAGAGGAGTGAGAGAACACATGCAGCAAATTAATTACAGTTGGTATAGTTCTTTTTCCTACAAGCCACATTTGCAGTTCCTGAAAAACAGTACACTGCCTGAAGCAATACAACATCTCCTCCATTATAGCGAGAACCTAAATGCTGCTCTTTTATATTCTCAGAACTGAGGATGAAACAAAAAGACTGGCAGGATGAGTCCATGCTTCAGAAAAGGATGTGTACTTATGATATGACTCCCTGTAGAGTGAAAACAACACAAAGACCTATCTGCTACCAGCCATAAAGATGTTTCCCTACATGTGCTGCCTGGTGAACATTTGGATAAGAATCAGAGCCAGATCTTGAGAATCACCCATGCAGATCTGAACACAACTCACTTGCAAGATGCCACAGCTGGATGCCCAAGTGTTCGTAAACTCTCAAGCAGTATCAATTAGGCACTAAGCTGGTGAGTTTATGGGCAAATGTCCATTTTAGAAACAACCCATACTAGAAAATATTTCTATGGAATACAAGGCTAAGAGTAAACGGACTTTGACATGAACAAACAAACTAAATGAAATCCAGCATTATGCTGTATCATCATCTTTTAATAACAACACCCAAGTAATTTTGTTTCAGTTATCTGATAGGTATTTGTGCATTCCCAACATAGGGGTATTGCAATGGCTCTCATTAAAGTATGATAATTTTTGTAGTGGTTTAGCATAAAGCCAAATGATGTGTTTACTGTTCCATAACAAGCACTGTTAAACAAGCAGATTCAGTGAGGAAACACAGCAGTGAAAAAGCAGTAATTTCTCTTACACATGTCTATCATTTCTGATACAAGCAGGCAACAAACCTACTGGTCCTTGTTCTCTGGTTTAGTTGCTCATCTGCCTGGAATTATCCAAGAAAGGCAGTGGCATTGGACAAAGCAACAGCTGACTGCTCGAATGTTATTGACTTCTTTTACATACTTACATCATTTCAAACATAAATATGCAAAGTGTGGATGCTTTGTGGGCTACATTTACCTAAAGTCACTTCTGCCAGGATATGATCTGGGCCATCTAGCACCCTCAAAAAGCTATTTACAGAAGAATAACTAGTGCCTCAAGTATTCAGAAGCATTTTTCTGAATAGTTTATTGCAGAAAAGAAGTTCAACACATTCTTTGCAACAACAACAACAACAACAACAACCGTATACCATATTGTGTGGCTGCATGGTACTTCGCTGCCAGCTGGACTTAAACCACAACATATATGTAAGCAATCTGATAAGAGAAGCTTAAAGTAACATTACTACTGAAAGCTTAAAAGGTGATCAACTTCAGCTTGAATTATTTTTAAACATTTAAATTCATTGTAAATTCTTTAAATTCATTCGACTCAGCAAAAGATTTTCAAGCATACACTTAAGCAAGCAGTTATTTCCACAGAAGTCAAAGCTTTTACACAGGTTCAACAGTAACACAACACTGTAGTGAATCAAGAATGACCTTCAGAAATCCAAAGTGTTTCAAGCGCCAAAAAATCAAACTACTAAATATGGTAAGGTAGGACATCTTGGAAATGCGATGCCAACCACTTTCATTCCGGGAGACAGACTCAGCATGTACCCATCTGTAATCTCCCAGATCAAATCAGTGGCAAGTGAGCTCTTCCACTCTACTGTCATTGAAAAAGGAGCATTAAGATTCATATAAAGAGACAGTATTCAAGCAAAATGTGTTCTTGACACAAGTTCCAACAAGCCTGTGGATACCAATATTTAAGCCAAAGCAAACTTAAGAGACAACACTCCCCCAATGACTATTCACTGCAGTAACAGAATCCCTTCAGCACTTGAGCTTTTTTTTTACTGCTGCTGATTACCCTATGCAGAGGAAAAATGCTCCAGTGCTTTCTGTTGTGTGGGTGATGCTCCCATTTCCCAGCTGAGTTTGGTTCAACATTTATAGAAGGGGTAAAGTATTCTGAATTGGCTTCTATCAGTAAAATGACTCAGTGATCATTGTGCAAGTGGGAGGACTTCAAGCATTTGACATCGCTTCTCACATTCTTGCTGTCACAAATGCAAATTTTAGGAAATTTAAACTCGTTCCTATCTTGTCATTTTAAGATCCTAAAGGGACCTTTGATCATTCAGGAGGCTGTAAAATATTTAGCAGCCAGGAAGAAAGGGTTTTTTCTCCTTCTGTGATGGTTTAACTGGTTTCAAATCTAATACTGTTTCCTTTATGTGAATACAATGTATCACCATGAACCTACCATTTTCCTCACAGGAAAAAAAACCCCTTCAATTAAAAATTGATCTCCCTTCTTAATTACTGAAAAAAAACAAGACAGAAATAATATAAACAGACAGAAGATAGGACTGTGAACCCCACAAGCTACATAATCTGTATGCACAGAGCACACGTACATCTTGGGAGCTTAAAAAATAGATTTTAATTACTCTGTCCCCCTTCAAAGGTAAGTGCCTTGCAAATACTGGCTAGGGAAGACACTCAACTTGTTGAAGGCAGCACTGCCACTACCTTCTTCAGAGGTGTAGGGCTTTGGTCCTGAGGGCACCAATACCCCTACTGCACTTGAACCTGTAATCCCACTGAAGCACATGTGGTTGTTTTCATGGTAATACTCATCACACTCCATGAGGAGATGCATCTCTCTGACTTAGGAGCTGAAATTAAGCACCAGGGAGCACTGAGCTGTAACCAGCCCTGTTGCTCTGGCTCAACTCTGCTTGCAGCCTAAGGAGAGATGGCTCCTGCAGCCTCCCACACAAAGCCTCTCCTGTGCTTGTTAGCATGCCTGTTATATTAATGACTCATCTTCATCGTAAAGCACCAGCTCACACTTCTCATTAATCATCTTAAGTGTGCTGGCTTCTGCAGTTTGCTCAGAGTCCCTGCTCTGTGAATAATTCAGGCTTCACCATTACAAATACCGGGAAGGAGTTCGTGGGTCAGGCCCTGCACTTCAGCATGGACTTTATAACTTCACAGAAAACACCTTAGGGTCAGAATTTGGTTTTTCCAAACTAGTATTGGGTAATTTCTGCATATTTCTTTTAAGCCAAAATAACTGCTTTCGAAATGTGAATGTTAAATTGCATGGGTGGCCAGCAGGGCACTGTTGGTGCATTCCCACTGACAGGCTCAGACAGAGAACTAGTCCTGTACCACAGTCCAGTCCAACCTTCCTGAAGAAAAACCACTGACTAGCTTGTTCAAGAGTATGAAAACCTGGAGTATAAAATGAATGCATTGTGGTGCAAATTGATCTATCCTTCCAGGGAAGAGAAAAAAATTCCCTCAAAATATCCTGACAAAGGCTCTATACATGTAATGAGAAAGAGAAAGCCACTGAGGAGAGCTGCAGGTTGTGGGGAGGAAGCACTGACTTTTCATGGTCTGTGGGCACTTTCTCCTCTATCTCAGCTACCACTAGATTACATTCACAGTTCCTTCTTTACATCTCTTTGGACTTCAATTACCGTTTCTTAATTATTTCTGTAATAAATTCATTTTGTTCAATTTCACAGATGATTTTTTTTAAACACTAACTACAAAGTAATACAGCTTCCTACTCTACCCTAAAATGGGTTTCATACAAATAAGCACCAGGGCAAAGTGCGCTGTTGGTAAAAACTAACAACCTATAACTGATGTAAATTTATGTCCACCCACCAGTTAGCCCATCAATTTCTTCTCTCATAAAATGTCAATCATTCAGACAATGTGAGAGGCTTCACTACAGGGACTGAAAGAACAACTCTCCCTTCTAAGTTCCCACACAGATAAGGGAATTCAATACAGAGGTTAGAGCCCAGACATGAGGATATGTATCAGAAACTTGACAGGTACGTAAGCAATGCATCAAGGCTGTACACTCCTTGACACACTTTCTTAAAATACACACTAGACACCACATATGGGGTATCTACCTAGAACCAAGTGTTTGGCAGGTGTACACCAGAGCAGTTGCATTGACTTTAGACCTCCATGATTTATCACTTATCTATCACAATAGATTGCTTATCTACCAAGACTATTTGTATCTTTTGGAGCACTGATTCCCAGACAGCTGGTTAGCTTCAGTTCAAGAGATGTTCTTTGTTCAAGCCAACTGCACAGATCTTCCTATATAGCTCTCTCCACAAAGGAAGGGGGCAGCTTCCTCCCTGACTGGGGCTGCCACATTGACCTTACAAAAGCCTATAGCACCACAAAGTCCGGTTGCAGCAGGCCAAGTGAATAATTCCCTGGCACTCATATCTTAAAAACACTACTCAATTTCCTTCCACGAGACAAGTGTCTGCAGCTACCCTAAAGGAAGTGTTCAACCCTTCTCCCTTGCCTACCTAAAATAAGTACCTTTCTGGCACGGATAACAACCTACTTTTAGACATGCTACATACAAGCAATAGATTTTGCTGTAAGACAACAGACAGAGACCTGAGCTCATGGCAGCAAGGGGCAGCCCACAGCTGACAATGCTCACAGATCAGCTGAGCTCATGTCTCAGGAGGCATTGCTTTTCTGCCTGAAGTACATTTTATTTCCCCTTCTGCTTTAGGGTTTTTTTTTTTGCTTTTGCACTTTAGGATTACTAACTGCAAATCCAGCAGCCATGTATTGCTGCCCCTCAAAGTCCCAGTTCCTCTGGTGAACAGCCCCTCAGTGAGGACCTCAGCATCCTCATCTCACTGTGCTTTTCACCTTGGGTGAGAGCAGTCCAAGCCCAGTCGGCACTCACCTGTGTAAGGAATAGTCTCCTGTTACACAGGAAAATGTCCTGGTTCAAGGGGCCAGACTTTTGGAAGTGATGAAGCTTCGCTCTTCTACATCCCCAAAGGACTACCTGCCTTGGTCCAAGCCCTGCTCGTTGCTGGATGGCTGCCAGTGCAACTCCAGCATGCTGGCCCAGTAGTTGAAAACTGCTAAAAAGCACTGCTGACCAAACCTTTTAACACCACTCAGCACTCTAGCTTGGGGAACATCCATGCTGTGGCTTCACCACACCAACTCTACATTTTAATTGACTCAAAGACTTGAAATCTCAGTAGAGCATCCAGGGGGTGTTTAAGTGTCCCAGCACAGTAAGAGTACTCATGAAAACACTGAAGGAGCTTTCCAGTTCAAATACAACAACTTTTAATTTCCTTCCATAATACATTGATTTTGTCAGGGCAATCTGACACTGTTCAAAAGCCCATATTTGATCAACAGCAGTTAAAAGTTGTCTTTCTACACGGGAACTTAAAGTAATTAACTTCAGCTGCTGAGCTTGTTAAGGACACTTCCTTGTCCAACACTCACATCACCTGAGCTGGGACTGAGGCCCCTTCATAGTTACATCCCCCCCACCACACAGTCAGAAGAGATTTCCTCACCCACTGGATCCCAGGATTCCCACAGCAAAGGCTCAGATGTCTCCATCTTTTAAGTACCTTAATCATGGTATAATAACAAAATTACAGCTCAAGCTCGTGCCTCTGAGGAGGGACTCAGAACAAAGGAGCCCCTGGGCTTTTATACCCTCACAATCTAAGGGCAAGAAAATCAGGAATCATCAGCTCCTGCTGTGTCCCTGAGTGTCCTGGCTGGGCCACAGGTCCCAGGGTTCTTTGTTCTGCAAAGGGTCAGCACTTCATGCCCTCTTGCCTCGGGCTGGGGCTCCTGTCTCCAGAGCTGAACCTGTTACTTTCAACCTGTAACTCAGCTGTATTGCAGCCACACCCCGAGCTACCTGCACCGAATACAAGCCTGCCAAAGTGCTGAGTGAACTAATTCTGCAGAAATTCCAGACTAAGTTTCCACTGGAAAGTTTTGTCAGTGTCAGTGGTACATATTGGGACCATGAGACCCATTTGTCTTTATTGGTATGTCTGTACCTGCACCAGTTCTTGCAATGCAGTTCTTTCACCAAGTGTGGCATATTATGAAAAAAAAATCAAAGTTTTTCTTTTTTACTATAAAAGCTTTGTTGACATTTGGGATGAAGTTCCTCAGAGAGTTCTACCAGTATCTGTCTACCTTCTAAATATAATGTTTCTTCAGACATCTATCACATCCTCCCATGATACACACAGAATCTGTTCAAGCTTTTTGTACAGTCAGTGACACATTTAACTCTGCATTTGCCAGATTGGGAATAGTATAGATGTGCCAGCATTTCTCTGACAACATTTCTGTCCTTTCCCATCAATTATTAGACTGTGTAGCTACTTCTTGTCTCCCAACACCTCATAACTGCTGAGAAAGAGCCTATTTCAAAGTTTGTAAAATGCACAACCAAAAAAAGGGCCTCTAATGCTTGTCCTTTGCAAACTGCACAGCAGGAACCAGTTCCCAATCCCTGTTCTGGACAACCTCTCCATGTCCCAGTCTGCTTCTTGAGGTTCACTTGTAAGTGTGATGTGCTTTGCACTGCTACAAAACAAAATAATACCCAGAGGATTGCCATGGGTTTGAAGTCAAGGGCATGTAATGTTTACTTGTGATTTCTATTTTCTTTGGGAAGAGAAGATTTCTGTTTGCTTTGGAGAGAAAAGTCAAAAATAAGATGCTCACTGCTGATACAAAGCAGTGCCTTCCAAGTGCAAATGTTTGCACACATGCAGAAGTACTCCAGGTACCAGATGTGAACATAACAGTGTCTCTGCTTTGAAAACATGATGATTATTCTCACATTTTGTTTTGGTGAGAGAAGAAAAAGGTTTAAATTCAGGTAATGTTCTTCAAAGGACTGCATTAGAGATGCAAAGATAAGCAAAGCACTCAAAAAATCATGAAACACCATCTGCTCTCTTTTATCTTCTAATGTCTATCAGCATCACCAGTGTTGCCAGCATTAGTCACTCTCCTCATGATACTGGGTGTTTTTCTTATGCTCTCAGCTCTCATAATCAAAGTTATACAATAGCAGTTTATTTAAAAGAAACTAAAAAAAAATCCAAAACACTTGATGCCTGAGAAAATTGGTGCAAGTCAGCAGCTCAGAAAAGCGAATTAAAATTATTTCGATAGAATTAAACTGCTAAAATTTGTTATTATATTAAGTATACTCCAGGGGCCATCATTCAGAGTACCAAAGGGATAACCACTCTTATCCCTAGCATAGGTGCCAACCAAAACCTCATCACTGGCATTTAATAAGATCTAAAGTTTTTAACTCCATCATCCTGCTCCTCCTGTCTGAACTGGAAAGCAGGGCCTGCACTATGTGAAAGCATTCTGTTCTTTGCACACGTGTTATAGTCTGCATCTTTGCAGGAGCCTCTGTGACTCACGTCTGACTCATGCGAGACCTGGGCCACCACCAGCATCTATCACAGCCAGAATACAGAGTAGTTGCCCTCAGGTTAGGAGCTATTTTAATGCCCTGTGTGTTAAGCAAGAAATATGCTCAAGCTGAGGTAGCTGGCACAAGGAGATTTGAAGGAAAACGATGCTGCCCTGATCCCCACAACCCTCACTGAGCCCAAGCACTGGGTCTTCCATGAGAAAGATTAAACTGACAATAGCCACCAGCTCATCCTAATTTAACCACAGCACCCTGGCATCCAAAATCCCACTCAGGGCCTTTGTACACCCACACTTGAGTTCATGTGCCCTTAAAGAATGAACCCAAGCACACACTTGGCCCTTTACACAATCAAATTACCTGTTTTTTTGGCACTGTGATCTGTGGGAGGCATTTTTCAAATTTCATGTATTTTCCTATCTATATTTTCCAGTACAAAATAGCAAAGTTAGTAATTTTCTTACTGTAACAGCTTCCCCTCTGCCCCTGCCAAGAGAGAGGGGAAAACCAGGATTTCACAACATCTGAGTATTTCTTACAAAGTCACCTCTGTCTCTCCTTGTAGCCTCAATAAAACAAACCCATTTCTCCCCCACATTAAAACCACCAAACTCATTAACTACTTAATGAGTTTTGTGCATTCCTGCTGCACAAGCAGCAAGCCTCAGTCTATTTTCCAAATTACAACTTTTTTTTTGGTTGTCACTTCTAATACACAGTTTTGTGCACAGAGGTTTCCTGAGAGCCATGTGGACCAAGACATGTTTCTTCACAGTAGGAAATACAGAAATTGGTAGAACAGCAGCACTAAAATTAAAACATTTATTTGATACGTCAAACAAAACCTACAGCACCAAACCCAGGAGTTCTTTATTACACTAGATTAACAAAGCACAGGCAAAATGTGTAAAATACAGCGGAAATAGAAAATCTGAAATTGTATACGGTATATTATATTTAGCAACATAATTTAAGTGCACAATAAAGTAAAACTGCCTAAGCACTGGACATGTATATCATTATAGTTTATCCACTGCAAGTAACTCTGCCGATGGAGACAAGAAATTTTAAGTTGCCTGCAGGGAATTCTTTTGGATGAATTATCAAAGGGTGGCTGAATATTCAAAACATGACACACATTATAAATCTATTTCCCAAAAAATATCCTATAGTTAGTCCTTTCAGAAAACCAGGCAAGATTTTTATTTGTGTATCTGTCAGGGCAGATCATCTAAATCAATCAAATTATGCTTAGCTTTTAGACATCAGTATTACGAATGAGGAGAGAGAGGAGAGATGACAAGATGATCTGCTTGGCTGATTTCTGGCTGCTACTGTCAGTAGAGCTTTAGGGGGAAACAGACAGACATCAACACATGCAGGAATACATCTTTTTAAGCTACCACAAATCAGATCAAATGACAACCTAGGAAGTATTCAACAGTTGCTATCAACAGTGGTCACCAGAACACGTCTAGACGGCATCTTTGAACTAAATATTTAGATTCCAAACTACAACAGTGTCCCAAGAAGAAAACGAACATCACTTATATTGTCATTTTTTCAAGTTCATATATTAGCTAACGAAAACAAAATAGACCTAGCATACTTGGCATTAAGCAAAAGGCTCAGATGAAAAGTAAATGGAATAACTGCAAAAAAACTAGTTTTGGATAGAGCTCTCATTCGTGTCATAGGCTTAAGAGTCACGAATGCTTAAAAATTACAATAAAAAGGAAAATATGATGCTGTTAGCTATAACACAAGTATTGTGCATGATATGAACTTCTCAAGCAATGACAATTCTTAATTTCCATGTTAGTGCAGGTGAAGGCAGGTAGGAAAGAGCAGTGATACTGGAAAATATCATAATGACCCAATGACAGGGGCAATGAGTGCTGTCCGTGCCAGCACACGTGTTTCACTCACAGGACAAAATTCAGACTCAGGAGAAGTGAATCCCATCCCCTCAAAACCAGTTGCCACTGTGACATCATCACGTAGCACTGTGGGCACTGAGGGAGCCCAGAGATCACTGCTGGCCATGTCACAGTGGCCCCAGTGGCATCATCACCCCGGCCTAAGCAGTAAAACGTGGCTGCGTGCCAACACAAGCCTCAGAGTCGAGGAACGGATCGCGGAGAAGGAGCTTGCCCAAGGCTGCTCAGGCACGAGGGTAAGTCCGAGGGCTCTGGTCACTCGGACAGAGCTCACACGCATCTGTCTCTTCACTCAGGGCTGGTGCACAGCTGTCAGGAGGAGGAATGCCAGCGATGCTGCGCAAGAGATGCTCCAGGCACTCCGCACCAACCCCTTCTGGATCCAACATGGCACGGCCAGACACTGTCCCCAAGGAGAAAGGTGACAGCACAAGTCTCCCTCCCCACAGCTCCCCGTTGCTGCCACGGAGGTACCAGCAGCCAAGAACAACACTACGGCAAGGCAGGAGCCTCCCCAACCGGGCTGGGCTCTGGGCACTTGCTGGGGCATCCGCGCGCGGCTGACCTGCCCTGCCCTTCAGCCAGCACGGCACGGACCCAGCAGGGCTCTGGGGCTGATCCTGCACGGACACTTGCCCAGCCCCACAGACGTGCTCATGCCAGGGCCACTTGCTCTCTCTTGCCAGCGTGCATGCTGTGCCATCGGACCGAGGCGGACACTGACATCTGCGGGGACAAGAGAGTGAAGTCCAAGCTCTGTGTCCACGTCTACTGCCAGGTGACTTCTCTTGTGGCTCCCTCCAGCTTTCTGCCCAGGAGGAGCTTTCCTTCCTGACATAATGAGCTCCCCACATTCTCTGCTCTGCAGCTCCTTGCTAGTGGGCTTTTCCCACACGGCAATGCGGCAGACTTCCATGTTGGGGACACCAGGCGCATCATCAGAGAAGCGGCCAAAAAGGTGAGGAGGCCCGGCCAGGAGCAGGGAGCTTTGCACCAGGAGAGGCTCGCAGCAGCTCCTCCTGCTCCCCAGCAAAGAAGCCCCGGCCTTGGCACACGCAGGAGCCTCATGCGCAGGCGGCTGGGGCGGCTCTGAGCCGGCATTGCCCACATCCCGCTCCCCGCCTGGAGACGCGCCATGGCCACAAAGCCCCAGCCCTCACACTCATGGGGCTGCTGTGCTCTTCCCAGAGCTGCTTCGTTTGCTACAACATGGGGGCCACCATCACCTGCTGCGAGACGGGCTGCGACCGCACCTTCCACCTGCCCTGTGCCCCAGACGGTGGATGCGTCACCCAGTACTTCGGGGCCTACAGGTAAGGGCTGCCCGTCCGCACCTCGGGGCCTCCGCCTTTGTCGCCAAGCCCTTTCCATCTGCAGTGGACACACAAGGCAAGAGCCCACGGAGATGCCAGCCAGCAGCCTGCCACAGATGGGGAAGAGCCCACACAGGGGGCTGGGGCTCCCTCACACCTCCTGCACCCTCACTGCCATTCCCGCAGAAGGACTCTGCACTTCCCACCTTCCCTCGCCCCTCTCTTCCGTCTTCTTCACAGGTCCTTCTGCTGGGAGCACCGCCCACAGCAGGCACTGCAGGCACGTCCAAGCCAGGACAACACCTGCAGCATCTGCCTGGACCCCGTGGAAGACAAAATCTCCTACAGAACCATGGGGTGCCCCGCGTGCCAAGACGCCCGCTTCCACCGCCACTGCGTCCGGAGACTGGCTCTGCACGCTGGCGTCAGCTTCCGATGCCCGCGTTGCCTGAAGCAAGAGCCGTTCATGACGGAAATGCTCGCCATGGGGATCCGACTCTCCAAGAGGTTGGCTTTTCTCTTCCCAGCTCATAAGGCCTCAGGCACAAGCACGGTGCCAGCCTAGGGACTGCCCCAGTAGGCCTGGCCACCTGCTGTCCCGTGCCTCTTGCCCTCAGCTCCATCAAGGAACTGCAAATGGCACAGGCACACGAGCAGCCACTGCTGGCATCTGCCTGATGCTGCCTCAACTGGGCTCAACTCTCTGCCCTCCTTCTCTGGCAGACCCCCGTCATGGGAGAGTGTCCCAGCAGTCGGACCCTCGGATCAGAGGCACGGCTCCTGCGATGCCGCAACGTGCCTTTGTCCAGGAGGCAGGGAGCACGTGGAGAAAGACGGGTAAGCTGCCAAAGCAGCAATACAGGGCTCTAATGGGGACCTGTCTCCCCATGGGCTCAGGGACGAGGAACTAAGGACAAGGGCTCTGCCGTGGTCACGGCCATCCCTTGCTCTGGCACTCTGTCCTCACAGCCAGTCTCTCCTTTGCTCCTCCAGACGTTGGCAACTGCAGGTGTGCAGCTCCTGCGCTGCCGAGGGCACCCACCGACACTGCTCCGCGTTGGGGAAGAGCATCTATGCCTGGGAGTGCAGCACCTGTGCCGGCACCGACACTGGTACGCACCAAAGCACTTGGTGCCCTGCCACGGCGACACGGGCCAGGCTGGGCCTGGCAGCAGGGCCTCGGGCACACGGCTTGGCCCCAGGAGGGCTCCGGAGGCACAGCAGCCTCTCCTGCCTGAGGCCTGCCTGGCCGTCCTGATGACCCTCCTGCTGCCCCTCTTTGCAGGCTCCGCTGGCAAAGCACAGCTTGTCAGCCCCAGCACTCCCAGCAAGGTGGAGGCGACACTGCCCCAGCGCACGGGGATCCTCAAGAGCAGCCACTCCCTTTGGCCTCGCAAGACCGTGAGGTGGCTCGACCTTGAGGAAGAAATGCCACCACAGACCAGGGACAGCCCTCCTGCAAAACGCCACAAGATCGAGGATGGGCCAGCCCACAGTGCTGTGACCTGCAAGCCCAGCACTTCCAGCCAGGCGGCATCACGGCTGTCCCAGGGCAAGTGTCCCGCCAAGACCAGCAGCTCTTCCTCTTGCCCTCGGCAGGCCTCCAAACGAGGCTACCCTGAGGAAGACAATGACTCAGGGGTATCGTGCCAACCGCCCGCAAAACGCTGCAGGATTGACTACGGCCCAGCCCGGAGTGCTGATGAAAGCAGCCCCGGCACTTCCAGACAGGCCGTGCCGGGGCTGTCTGAGGGCACTCTGGCGGCCAACAGTAGAGCAGCACAGCCACCACCGCCGTACAGGCCTCCATGGATCTTCCACGGGTCCACGACGGACAACCGCTCCCAGCCTGGGCCCATCCGCATGAGACATGTCTGGCGGCAACAACGGCGAGCAAAAAAGCCCTACAGCCGGCCATGAAAACAAGAGCAGGACCAACGGTCGGCTAGCCCGTAGCCCCCATCCACCTTCCCCATCAACGTGTACTTTTAACATTAATAATTGATATTTAATTTTAATACAAGTTTAGGAAATAAATGGGTTTTTTAAACTAGGAGAGACCACACATGTTTTTCCAATCCTTTTCCTCAGCCTTCCTCCACGCCGCTGTCAGCAGAAGGGACAGGGATCTACTTCCCCAGGCTTGGCAGCACATTCCCCTGTGCCAGCTGCCCTTCCTGGTCACCCGGCACCATGGCCGTGCCCTTCAGGCCTTGGTGGCCCCGAGAAGCTGCTGTCAGTGTCCCTGCAGGGCTCCTGGGGGAAGTTCACACGCCTGAGCCCGGCTGCACCCGCAGCCTCTGCCTTGCCAGCAGCCTCTGGCCAGGCTTGTGCACATTCCTTGGGGAAACACCACTTCCAAACCCGTCAAGGGCACCAGCTGCAGCTGCCCTTGACTGGCAAACGCCCCACAACAGGCCCTGGCCGGCAGTGCCGGGCCTGCTCTCCTCAGCACTCGTGGCTGGCAGATCATCCATCCTCTGGTGTTTTGACAGCAGGCTGCAGCATGTCCCTCTGTTCCTTTGTGCAAACCTGCTGCAATGCAACTCAGCAGCTCCCACAGAGCACTCCATGTGGCACTGGGGGACGGGCCCTGACTGCCCTGCTCCTGCCACCCACACTAGTGCTGCTACAGGCCAGCTGCCATTGGCCTCCTTGGCCACCTGCGCTCACACTGCCTCATGGAACCTCACACTGGGAAAGCTCTGGCTGCTGGCTGCTCTCAGACCTGAGCTCTGAAAACAAGATCTGCACAAAGACACAACATTGCTGGAAATATTTCCACATCTGGCTTGTTTAGCTTTAATAAAGACTGAAGGGGAACGTGCTACATCTTAAGAAGAGAATGAAGAGTACTCGGAGGCCTTGGTGATTAGAACAAGGAATCAAGGCATGAAAGGAATGAAATGCCAGATGATAGCCCAGACCCCCTTGGGCCAAGGGAAGATCATCTTTTTGATGCTCCCCAGGTTTTGGAGAGAGCACTAGCCTGGAAAGTGGGGCTGGAAGGAGCTCTGTGACCTGTCTCTAAGGAAAAACGTGACAGCACAGGTTTCCCTCCCCACAGCTCCCCGTTGCTGCCACGGAGGTACCAGGGCACACAGTGAGCAGCCAGGAACAACACCACGGCAAAGCAGATGCTCCCCAACCGGGCTGGCCTCTGGGCACTTGCTGGGGCACCCGTGGCTGACCTGCCCTGCCCTTCAGCCAGCATGGCACAGACATATTGCAGTTTAAGACAAGGCCAGTGGCAGCATTTTTCTCCACATCCCCAGTTCTTCTATTACCTTGTGAATCATGGGGAAATCACAGCCTTTGTCCTAGGAGGGAAAGGATACGTGCTGAACATTGAGGAGGAGCACAGGGGGTGTTTTTTAGGAGTAACCATGTAAGCAATGTTCACAGACCACCAGCAAATAGCCACAGAAGAATTGCAAGATAAATCAAGAAACAGTCCTGCCATAGTCAGAAAAATACAGTGCTATCTTTTTGTAGTAACTTTTCCTGATTGGAAAAGTCAAACCAGGTATCTTTTTTTCTTGTGATGTCAGAATAATTAGGGATCCTATACGGCCATTTCCCAGCAACACCTGTACAAAGAGGAAAAGTAATTTCTACTCCTATCAAGTGCAAAATAATATGGTTTTCGAAGAAATTTATCCTGACGCTCACAAGTTTACAAATTTGTATTTTATTTTCAGTCTCTAAAACAATTATGCACTTAAACATAGAAAATGCTATGCTATTTGGCATCTAATAATTTGGCATAAAATCAAAGAAAAGAACACATGTAAACAAAATGCTTAAATGGCACACAAAATATTCTCTTAAGATCTTACTGGGTCAAATCAATGTGAAAAAACGAATGAACTAGCAAAACGTATCATTACTAATCCATGGGATAATAAAAGGAAAAGTCTCACAGTAGGTTTGATGGAACTACTAGCCCTTGGTTTTGATTGCTCTGTTTCTCTAGAGATTCTGATGGGAAATATGTGAATCAAGCAAGGAAAGGCAGCTGCTCAAAACCCCAACATAAGCGCATCTCCTCAACTTCCAAAATTGTGATCATTCCTTTTGCCCTAGTGGCTACAGCTACAGCCTTTAGGAAAATCTCAATTTTACATGCTCCTTGCTTTCTTTCAGTTACTCTGTGATGGGGAAACTGTCAGTATTTAACATTGAAGGGTCTGGCTAGGAAGTTTATCTTACCTAAAAGACCATTCCTTTTGACTAAAAGCTAACAGCCCGTGATGGCTTCCAACTCCTCACTTGTGAGCTAGGTTAACACCAGAGAGGGGGAGATGTCATGTCAGTGTCCTCTCTCCGGGGCCACGGTGAATAAGGTTTCTGTCTGACCTGCCCTCATCTGTACTTGCACTGTTACGCGCTTGGAGTCCCCAGAGCCCCTGACAACTCTGTACCACACTTGTTTTGAACACGACACAAACCTATCTTACTCAGGGGCCTGAACAAATGAAACCAGTGACCTTACTTCCTTTTCCCCAAAGGAGCACTAATTCCAGTGCTGCATTGTAGCTGGCAGAACAGAACATTTTACAAATTAAGCATTGAGAAACAGCATTCCCAACACCATATTGCATAATGCAAGACACTGAGATTTACTATGTTATTCACGAATCTTAACATACTGTGCTCATCTATTCACAGAGCACTGAATCCTCCTTTTCAGAAAAGGCTCCTACATGTCCCAGGCTAACAAAGATGACATTTACGAGTTTTACCATCAGTCTTTTTTCTCCTCAACTAATTTTGTCACAGTAGGAGTATGTCACTTATTTATGGCACGCATTTGGGTGGAGTGTGGGGTTTTAATCACCAACTGGAGGACTTTTTGTGGTTGGACATTTTGGCCACGGCTGTGTTCATTTAAGAGGTATTCTGAATTAGTAACACTGAGGAGCCCTACTGGAAGTACTTTACGAATACTTATTTCAGGACACTTCTAATTAATCTCACATTAGACACTCTGAAGTTAGAATCCTAATTATGGGTCATGCAACAACTGCCTTGGACAGTGACCTAATTTTTAATGCTAAAATGATATCATCTACTTTATTGCTGCTGAGAGGGAAACAAAGTAATTAGTTGGTGCTTTTTAACAGGACAACCAGCAATTAAAGTTTCTTTTACAGGGAAATAGTCGAAATTGCAGTTATCTGCAAACAAATCTTCACTGAAGTGCTTCTCCACTGCCAAAAATAGGCCCCCATTGCACAGAAAGCAGAGGATGATGGGAGAGAACTGTATTATTAAAAAGCTAAAATGTGTATGTTATTCCACTTTGTCATGCAAACATTGCTTCTCTTTTACTGCCTTAGAGGCAGATAAGAGCATCCCATTTGAAGGAAACCTTCCCCTCCAGTTGCTTTGGAGGAAGGAGTAAAATAACCAGTACAAGCCTACACAAACAAGGTAAAAAAAGCCCCTAGAAATGAAATAGCTTAGACTTTTTCAAAGTCTGGTACTCTCTGACCAAATATTCTATCAAATACTTGATCAGATGTTTAGGTAGTCCAAAACAAGCATTGATGAAAAGTGACAGCCACTGGCACTTCATGAACAAAAAGTCAACAGCCTGGGTGGGGACCTGAGAACTGCACCAGAGGCACTCAAGTTGTCTCACAGAGAAATCAGTAACTCTCACACTGACTGCTATGGCCAACTACACACTGCTGAAAATCCTGCTCCTGGATGGAAACAGAAGCACAGGCAGTAAAAGACCAGGGCAAATCTTGCCTGACGAGATTGCTTTTTTTGCACAGAATTATAAAATCAGTGGATTAATCTAGTTACATTTTACCCAGGCAGCTAGTGTTGTACCTCAAAAATCTTAATTTAAAAATTAATTCAAATTGATTTGAGTAAAAACTAGGCCTTTTGAATTTAAGCTGTAAAGAAGGAACAACAATAAATGACAAATGACAGTGTTTCAGTTTGAAGGAAGGTGTCTCATCAGTTACTAAAAGGATTTTTTAAAAATATCTTCCTAAAAGATCTGTGATAGAAGAGACAGTGTAGTAGTCACAGATTTAGAAGTGGTAATGAAGTGGAAGAAATTCTGATTACTGGCAGCAGAACAGGAACACAAAAATCTAAAATCTGAATCTCAAATATAAGACTCCCAGAGTTTATCCCAGAAATAATTTGTTCATAAGCTTAAAACTTCACTTAAAAAAAGCCCCACAACTATTTGTAGCAGGAAATTTTGAAAATGTAAGTCAAGTGTAAGAGTCACATACACGTGTGAAATCCCAAAAATACCCAGATAACAGCTCAGAGATGCCATATCTCCACTTCCGGCTGTTAGATCAGAAAACTAAGAACAACAGCTTAAAGGTCAGCAAAATTAACTGTCTCAGTAAGCTTTGCTACAAAACCAGCATCCAGCTAAAGCCCATAATATCCACAACCTGAAGACACTGTCTTTATGATACCTATTTTAAAAAGTATCCATGAGAAGCTGCAGTCACACTAAGCTATTACAAAGTATTTCAGAACACTCATGCAAACACAATTCTCGTAACCATTTCAGCAGTAGTCATCATTCCTTGTATTTATGTTCTATTATCATATATATGAGAAGCCACAGCAAATATGCATGCAGTAATGTATTTGCACAGTTCCTTCAAAAGGGCTTTGTGAGCTTGGGAGACTTTCCACCCAGAAGCAAGAACATTTCGTGCAATCAGTCACCAAATGCACAGTGCAAATAACAAACTGCAAACAGCAGACAGAGCAACTGACAGGCTGAAACAGCCAAATCATTTTGAATAATGGGCAAATTAATGGAAACTGGAATCTGTTCACACAACATATATGGACAGAACAGCTAACATTTCTGCATAAGAAATTTCTGAAATAAGTATTACAAAATACTACAGGAAAGAGGGCTACCAGGACCAAGACTAAAATATTATCCTTTTTTATTTTACCCAGTTTCTTATAATCATTTAGTCTAAAACAAGAAAAACACAGGTCTTCTGGAAGAACAAGTTACATAAAAATGAAGGATTTCCCCTTCTTTCCCATTGTATTGCAAGGCACATATTTTTCAAGAAGTGCAAATAGAAACTCAGTTAATGTCAAAAAATATCAGGATGAAGAGCATCTCAAAGAGCTCATATTTGATATTTCTTTGATCATCAACTTGACCTTTGCTGCTAAACGGCACAGAGATAAGGAATGATAGATCAGCTGTCTTCACAGATGAAAACTACAGGGTATCAAATACAATCACCAATGCCACAATAAAAATATTACAGTGGGACACTGGCTGCAGAGGGTTACACAGATTCAAATAACCGCTCGACAAGTTGAGAGGTACCACAGGGAAACACAGCACTTTTCATACATTGTACTGACACCTCTGAGTTAGGGAGTCCCTTAATTGAAAATCCCTCCTGGCAAGGGAAGAGTGATACCATGCCCTGCATCTTCAAGACAAGACTTGCATGCCACACCAATATTTATACCTCTTCTTAGGTTCTTCTATCCATTTATAAACAAAAGAACTAGGACATCTAATGCCTATTTTTTTCCTTCCAAAAATCATCAAAACAATAACACATGAGAAATATGAAATATTTCAGCAACGGTCATAATTTCAAGAAACACGATAAACAACTTAAATCTACATTGCAAATCTGGCCCAATGCTGAACACCGCAGCAGCAATACCAAAAGATGCAGCTCTGAGTCTGAACAACTCAGTGTCACATTTGCATTTCATGCTGCTCTGTGCAACTCCCCCTTGCCTTTGTATTAGAAGGTTTTAAATAAAAATGTTGTTCAAAGAGATGCTACCAAACTTTGTTTCCCTGTTTCTGTAAGAAACTTCATCTTAAAAAAGCTGAAGACAGTCATCACCCAACTGAAAATTTGATTAGTTGAAATTTAAGAGGACAAGAAATTCATCCAGGTTGGGCTATGCCTGACTAGACACATGGCATTAAGATTTCTTTCAATGTTCAGAAACTGTAGACAGCACACTTTCTAAAATGCTTTAGTACTGCTGGTGTATATTAACCAGTAAGTAGTTACAGGTGAAGCCCTAGAGGATGTGCCAATAAACCACTTAAACATCACCTTCAGGTGCCTAAATCAATGCTCCTGTGCTTACACATCCACATTTGGCAGACAATTCACCGATTCAGGTTGGTACCTCTGACATCAACACTACTAATGGGACTAATTAATGTAGCTGATATTCTACTTCTCAAACAGCAAGAGAAATCCAAGCTTCCTGCCTTGCATTTCCAACAGAGTAGAAGCATCTGTTCTGAAGATGAAAAGTGACATTTACTTTTAAGTTCTTTGAAATAAACCCCATGGTTTTCAGAGTGTAAGGGCTAATGATTTTTGTCAGTTTGGATGTTTCAGGATCCTGTGCTAGTGAGCTACATTTCTGTCACTTTTTTTTTCCTGAATAAAATACAAGTAAATCCCAATGCAACAAAGCTTGTGCAGCTGCAAAGCCTTGAGAGGTATATTCCATTCTGTCCATCCAAACCACACTCCTTTGGATACAGTGCAACTTCAAACAACCACTACAGGGGTCTTCACCCAAAGATTACTAAAAAACACATTGTATTCTACTTACAGGTCAGGCTGCCTGGGAGGAAAGCACCATGGCTACTGTGACTCAGAAATGTGGTTTTTGTGGGTCTGGTTCCATGATTAGAAGTACAGAAAGGAAATTATCAACATGGCAGCTTCAGGCCTACACTGGGCTGTGTGTGCACAGTGTGTTCCCTTTCAGTGCAATCCCCCAAGGCACAACGCATCCTCCTCCCCAGCCATGCAAGAGGTGAAGTGATTCACTCTCCACAAGGATTGGACTCAAAGGTAATGTAGTTAATGCTGAGAGACTGACTAGGACTCATGAGCTCACCATCTTCTAAAATGGAGTAAGGCTATATAAATACAGTTATTTGTCCAGCACTTATGTCTCTACTGATGCCCATTCAGGTGGTCTGAATATGTACTTTTAAACTATATCTTTAAATACTAATTGGTACTAAACACTTTATTCAGTTTCCCATCTCTTTTCTCAAACAGAAATAGACATTCTTACGTGGCACTTGAGTCAATTCTGTCTAACTAATGTGACACAGAAGAAAGAGATTGTTGAGAAAAACATGCACAGAATGGTACAGCTATCACATCTCATGCTCCTGCATATGTGTTCTGGTAGGAAACACTTCAAATACAGCCTAGCTACCAAGATAAGACTTAAATCACAAGGAGGAAAGAGTTAGTATGCACTAGAAGGCATGATAAAAACAGGCAAGGCAAAATTATTTCCCTGAAATTCTAAGTGTAATTGCTTTGGTGCAAAGTTTTACATATCTCACAGATATTTTAAGAGCTGCACTTCTACTCCTCTGAAATGCCCCCTGTTTTAAACATGCCTCCATCCTTGATTACCAGTAATAAGATTCAAAAGTATTTCAAATAATCCAAACTCCATAGAAGCCACAAAATTCCCTCAGTTCCGTTTCCACCTAAACACCTTTTTTTCCAGTGATGGACGTGAAGGACAAGGACTAGAAGATAGGCTATTCTCCCATTCTGGCTTCATAAAGTAACTGAAAACTCAAAGGTCACCAACCTTGTGATGGCTCTCTCATACCAAATCAAAAACTCCCATCACCTTGCAGTAATTGTCTGCTTCTCTGGCAGTATGAGGAAGACTCTAATAGCTTACTGTATTTCAGAGTCTAAGGCAATGAAGAACCAAAACTGCTTGGCTTGAGAAAGGTGGAAGGGAAAGCAGTAAAAAAAAAAAAAAAGGACAGCAGAGTTTTAAATTATTATTACTTACCTCAGAGTTAATAGAGTGATCTTTCACAAGGGAAAAGGAGTTGAAAGGCAGTATATGTCATCACAATAGACTCAATGCATACAGACAGAACAGTACTTCAGGAAAGCAAATAGATGACAGTTTGGATGATCTGTCCAAGAGCATAGCTAACATCTGTGCTATTTTTTTTTAATTGCAAAGCACTTCTGTGCAATGCTTGACTGATCATTATTTTATATATTCACAGCTGAAGAAGCAGTTTCCCCGACAAGAATATCCTGATGCCTGCCATTTGTAGTTTTTACTAATATCCCAATTATGTTACTACTGATGACCAAGAAATAGAATAAAATATTCAGTAAGAAATATGGCCATGCACCAAATTATCTCCTATTCTCAGATGTTCAGTCTACACAGTCTTGAAAAACAAAACTATATAGCATAATAAAGTACTGAAAGATCAGAACAATCCTGAACTGAAGGCAAAATAGAAATCAAACACCAAGTAAATGGAACAAGTTTTCTGTTGAGTAGGTTTGACTGACAAGATCATCCTTACTTGCTATATTTGCTGTCAAAGAGTGACAGTCCATGCTGAGGTGGCTGAACAAGCAGTGAAATAAAAACTTACTGTCAAAGGAAGTAAGAAAACTTAACTGCCACCAGCTGTCACTGTACCAGCCTTACCCTCTTGTTCTTAGTCAATTCTAGTTGCCTTCAAACCTTGCCAATCTAGAAGACATATCAGGATGAACAAGAGTACAAGACAGAACTGACAGCTGACAGGCTCATGTGCAGCCAAAGACATCAAATGGGAACAAGGGATGAATTTAACAGACCCCAACACCATTTTGCATAGTGAGAATATGATGTTATTTGCTGCTCTGCACTATTTGGATATTATCCACCCACTACTTGATGTCCCTGGAAGAGCAGCTGCCCAGATGACTAACGTTGACTCCCACAATAAAGACAACACTCCAGATGCTATGGAAGAACAATAAAAGGAACAATGAAGAACAAAACAGTTTCACATCACATTTAAAAGCCAGAAAAATTACACATCCCATTTATTTCCACCCTCTAGAGACTTCTTTAATCATTACTCAATAATGCCTGGTGGCCAAACTCTCAGGGTTTTGGTTTTCTGTTTTTTCAAGGACAATTACTATAATTTTTCTCCCATATACAATTTTACCAAATGATGATTGAGATTATTAACAAAAATTTGAGCACTGCAGCATGCACTGCTCCAACAGAAAAAGGTAACCAGAAACAAGTCACAACTCTTCAAACAGAGTTTTAAAAAGTCCAGATATGGCAATATCCCAAGGACGGACTTTACTTAATGGAACTATGCACTCCTTGTAGCCAGTACACTTACAGACCTGACAGAGAAAGCCTACTGTTAATCAGAACAACTACAAAATTACGTACTAGCATTGTTAAAATATGCTAGAGCTCTACCTCACCAGTTCTATAGAAGTGTTTGTTCTCAATATGTCCATACCCTTCTGCTTGTTTTTCCTGCAATCACCTGTCAAACTGAAACCTTCCCACACTCTTGAGCGGCCCTTTTGACTGCAGTTCTGTTTGCCTGTTCACCAAAGCACTGTTGGGAGAAGAATAGAAGAGTCATACCCTTGATGCACCTTTAGTTTTAATATTAATACATTAAAGCACTTAGGCCTGTTAAGCACCCCTGAGCAAAGACAATCACAAGAATCATACACTCAAGCACGAGTGTGTTTTTTCAGTTTTCTCATGCCCATCCCAAGTCCTTCCAGTGCTAATCCACAGAGCATGCAAGTGTGGCACCTCTGGTCCCCTGTCCTTTGATTTAGGAACTGAAACAAGCTGTACTTGAGAGAAACAGATCAAGTAATCAGCCAAAACAGGAGCTTCTTGGTCCATCTCCCTCACACCTTGCATAGCTTGGATCCTACTAGCAGCCCTTCCAAACTTCTGTTAGCTGCTCATCCAAAACAAGTGACAGAAGGAACTTCATTTTGAGGAGGATAGCTTCTCTTGGGCAAAGATAACTTTTATTTCTCCACTTCTTTGCCCCCACTTCTCAAATCAGTCTCAAATGCTGGCCACATGCAGAATGATGCTTTGAGAAAGCACAGTGTGTTCCTCAACAAAGAGTGACCAACAGATGTTTTGGAAGACAAGCCACAATGTCTGGGGATGAGCCAGCCAAATTCCTGTCTCTCATCCAGAAGAGATTTTAAAAACTCCAAACAATCCAGTGCATCTCAGATATCAATCAGAAAATACATGATGGTCTTACAATAAGGGACGTAACAGATGAGATACTGTAACACAAAAGCTCTTCATGAATATGCTACATACAGAAGCTTGAAACACAATCATGATTTTAACAGCTACACTGAAATGTTTTTTGCAAGTAGTCAACAGTTCATGTCAAAACAAAAAAAAATACAAATGGTTTCAAGTTTTCTTCCTTCTGAAAAATATTTGGTAAATGCTATGACAGGTTTGTTTCCTCTTCTTGAATGACAAATACATTCAACTAAATGTAAAGAAAACCCTAAAAGTAAACTTGAGCTCTTTCTTCTCCTGGATCATCACTCTATTTTAATAAAGATGTATCTAGCCAAACTACATATTCAATTTCTACTGCATAGCCACGGTGGATAAAAGTCTTGTACCTGTTTACACATGGGCAAGCAAGGTAGCCTTCAACAGATTTACAAAATTGAAGCTGAGCATTAGAGTAATAAAAAGCCTACCTTGACTTGCACACTGAGGATTTGTAAGACAAGCAGGACAGCTGGTCAAACACTGGGCACCCTATGGAAACCAGAAGGATAGGGCTCCTCTACAGGACACAAGAGTGCTTGCAGGACAGATGGACCAAAGGCCCAGTAAGAACAGATTTTAACTCACTGGAAAATTTAGGTTTTCTGAGTGTATTTTAAACTTGGATAATCAATAAATACAAAGCACACAGCTGTAGATTTTTCTTAAACTTAATCTGTGAAAATTCCTTTTGTCCTTCTTTCATGCACACAATTTCATCCAAATTCAAGATCCTCAGAATCTGATCAGTTATGTTTCTTTCTCCTTGGAGCAAGGGGTACTAATTAAGTGAGCTAGTGAGATGTCACACGTCATCTAGGAACATTTGGGTGGATGTGATGGTCTGCACAGAGCTCAAAATATTCCTCAGGCATTGAAGGGTGGAATATAAAAGCAGAAGAGTAGGACATGACATGATGGGCCCTGCACAGGTCCTTTCAGACAATTTGAAATCTTAGCCAAATCCTGGTCCCTGTAAAACAATCACTCAAAAGCCCTGCTTTTCCAAATTTCTCTAATTTTAAGTGCTGGGATAGATAATCAAAAGAAGTCAGCACTCATCACCTTCTGCTACAGTAAGTTTCCAGGCAATTATCAACGTTTTGATTCCATCAGCTTTGATTCCACAAACAGACTTTTGCTAGCTAGAGCATGCAGAGAAAGGTTGGGTTTACCATCTGTCCCAGATAATCAGGTACTGTTTTCTTATGCCAACTTCAAATCCAAGATGAACAGGGAAAACCAGAAGTGACCAAATGTCCTTAAGTCTCTGTGGAACATGTCAACTTAACGACATCTTGACCAGCTACTGATCATCCATTTTATTTCAAGTATAACCAATAGTTCTCCATGTTCTCTTTATGTAGCCTGCATACCAGGATGAATTCCCAAGTCTGATTCTCCTTCAGGAGGTCTGCAAAGGCTTCTGTTTAGTTTTTTTCCTTTCCCATAAAGTACCACACACCATCTAGAGGCATACAGCTGAGCTAAGGAACACAGAGGCTGGGAAAAGAAGAAAAAACAAAGCCACCACTACTCAACTGTCCTTTACATTACTCCAAATAGATTCCAAAGCAAGGTCTAAGCTTGGCTTTTTAAATGGTTTCATTACTTCTCCCAGCCTCCCCTATTTCTCAGTTTGGACAACAGCTGGTATTTACAGCAGTCCAACCAGTCGCATTATAAAGCGTACATCCGAAATGTAACTCGGGGAAAAATCTGCAGAGAGAGCTAAGACTTAAAAACTCCATCTCATAGATGGTGTGTAGGAGGTGAAAAGAAGCACTGCTAAATCTGTTACCTTTCCTGTGAATGATGAGCACACCACCCCTTCCAAAAATAGACTCTGGAGGAAACATTATGCTGGTGACTGTGAAAAAGCAAGCTCACTACTCTGGCTCAGACATCAGGTCAGCTCTGTGTGAACACATGCCCTCCCTCAAAGCTTCTGCAATAGATATTACTTAGGGGTTTTTTTAAGTAAACATATGGAATCTATTTGAAATAGATTTTAAAAATGTACGCTTCATTTCAAGAAGCTGTTTTGTAAATTCCACGCTAACAAAAGGTAACAACTGACATAAGGCTCCTAGTAAAAGTTTCCATCTTCCACCTGTTGGTCTGACAACCCTGTGCTGCATTCTATCACAACAGCCATCAAGTAATCCCTCTTGCCTCCACCTTTCAAACTTTTGCTATGCAAATATATGCTCATAAAGCCTTTCCCCATGCTGTGGACAAGGAAGAGAGTTTAGCTGCTCAATGCATTGGTCCAGCATCATCAAATACAACAAATGCACTTCAGAAAGAATTCTAAGACCACAGTAGGGACGAGAAGAAGGGAGGAAATCTTTCTGCCATCTGAAGATCTGTGCAAAGCCAGTGACTTCACTCTTGACCTGTTAGAATAATTTTCTCCAGAGAGGGAAATTAATTCAGCCTCTAGCTCTATTTGATCCCTGACCTTTCTCTACATAACAATTTACATACAGTATGTCTGATTTCAGTCAGTTACATCTTGCGGGATTTGTATGATGATCTATTGCATGCACAAAATTAAAAATGACCCAGCCATTAAAACTGATGCTACCAGGAATCTGAACAAAATCATTTGTTCAGCTCAACCATATGAAGTATTAGCTGGGTCAGACAGGGGTTAAACAAGCATCACTGAGTGCAGTTCTTACATGGCTGAGATATGCTGGCTGTTAAGTAATGAACTGAAGTGTTCAATGCCACCAGAGTAATGTTATTATTTTTAATTGACGTAAGTATATTCATTAGGCAAAGTATAAGTGTTTCATGCACACATTATCATCTATAAACTGAATTATGGATATAAATACTACCAGACTGGCCAGCAACTGCATACACACTTACAATTAAGCCACACATTTCAATACCTTTAAAGTATTAACTTATTAGAAATTATAAGCTTAGTAACTAAAAGCACTTCAAATTAGAAGCAATCAGAAGCTCAGTGAATTCTCAACACCAGAGATGCTAGCAGGTTTCACAGCTTCCAGCCTCCTTCCTAAAGGCTCACACAAAAATCAAGAGAACCTGCAAGTCTTAAAAGTCCTCTGTAACCCAGCTCAATTGCCCTTGTAATTTTCTTCTCCAAGCATATTTTGCATTACAAGCTGTAAAAATAGTTTTCTTTAGATGTGATGGCTGGTTTCAGCCACTGCTTCTTGCCTTCTTCATCTTGAATGGACATTCCCTTTTAGAAATACTGTCTATATGGATAAGAAGAGATTTCTCATGACTGACACACAACCTGACACCTTAATTGAATTTTTCACACAACTCCAGGGCAATGCATGTCTATTTAGACCTGAATGAACCCTTTGGGCCTTAAAACCATCACAGGGAATTAGTAAGGAAAACAATAATCCACATATCTTTCTTACATATAAGAGCACATGAAGAAAGAAGTACATTACACAATTATAAGGTTTTGCAGAGGTCAGCCAAAAAAGCCCAGAGCCTTTGGTTCATCCCACAGCCCCTGAGAAGAAATATGCATGGCTGACATAATACTGGCAGGCTATCAGCTCTCTAGGTGATGCCCCTTCCACACAGGATGGAGTAGGAGGTGGGACAGAGGGATTAGGTTGCTTCAAAGGCACAAATCCTACTTTATGTGCTTCTGAAGGAGAAGCAGTTCCAGACAGCTCCTCTTTCTGTTCATAGCTAATCCACCAAGCAGGGTAAAAGCAATTCTTTACTGGCTGTGTCTCCTCATCCTGAGCTTCATTTTGACTTTTCTGACCCAAGCCTGGCAAATCTCCAGGGTATGTGATAATAAAGTACAAGGAAATAGCTCTGAAAGCTAACACCAAAAGCTTGGAGGGCAATCAATATGTCCAATACACATCAGAATCAGGCTTTCTGCCTGCTTCACTCTTGCAAAAAGCATGATTTTTTGAAGGACAAGTTCAGCAGCTTACACATACAGTTTACTCCCAGGGAACATTTTGCATTAGACAAGCCACTGGCAAAAAAGATGTTTGCAATCTACATGTTCAGAGGTATTTCTGAGACATTTAATGTAGCTTTGTCCAGTAACAAATTCCAGTGTCCAGATGTATCGTGGAAACTTTTGAAACGCTCTGAGACAAGTACTTAAAAACTGAAAAATTATTACCAATCATCCTAATTCAGGCCACTTAACTTCCTCTAACAAAAAACAAACACAGTTGAAAGCAGGTGAGAGTCAGAGACTTTAATGACAGTTTACTGTAGAAAAGATGGATCATCTCTTCTCTTTCATTACGTCCTAGCAGCTTCAAAGAAGTCCCAGACATCTGCAGGCTATGTCCAAGCTTTTATCAATTATTCCACAGATTCTTTAGGAAGTTCTATCAGTGGTTAAAATAGCCACCAAAATGGTGTGTATCATATGACACTTACATTTGCTAATCATCACCAGTACTCTGATATAAACTTCCTTTCTTCTGATAGTAACAACAGCATTGCCAGTAGTTAGGCAGTCCCAATAAAGCATCCCACCTTATTTCTTTCCTCCTCCCTCTCCCTCTTAACCTACAGCATTTCTTTGGGAGGGAGACGACATTGGATTGACATTCTGAAAATACAGATTAGTCTCTATCTCCACAGAGAGGTATTTGCTCCACATTTCAGTTCTTGAAGTTTCTACAACCCTCATCATCACATCAATCCAGGACCCCAATTTACCACTCATGTCTATTAAACCTCCTGCTGCAGTGCTTTGCTGAATAGACTGGCAGACATAAACACACATTGCAGCGCTTCGCCAAAATGTCATTTCAGCTCCATAAACTTTCACTGCTAGCTAAAAAAACCTGCCAGCTGCAGTCCTTGGCTTTTACAACATCAGCAAGTCACACCAGCTACCTACCATCACAAATCCTCTGGAGACAATGACTTCCAGATAGGCACAGAATGAATCACATTTAAGCTTCTTACCTTCCAAGGCTTACACACTCCTTGGCCAGCAAGGGAAAGGATCACTGAAACACAGCACAAGGTGTTAAGGAGACACTTATAGTAACCTGCTAATATTTGGAAACTTGTAAAACCTTTACCCTAAGTTGCATAAAATGCCACTTTAATATTTGCCCAGCTATTATGGGTTACATGAAACCATTCCCCACCTGAAATTGCGGAATCTTTCACGCAAAGTGGGCAAGAACAGGAATAGTTAGCATGAATAGATCTCATCCCCAAATGAACTTAAAAGTATTCTTCTCACCAAGTAGCACCTTCCTGAATATTCAGCATAGGACTGGCAACTATTTAGAACAGGGGAAAAAAGTTCTGTGAGTACTTCATGAAATCCCATAGATGGATGCATAGGAAAGACTGGGACACTATGAAATGGAACTGGTTCTGTAGTTAGCCTGAGAGAATTCCATAATGCAATGGCCATAACTACACAGGGAGATCGACACAGCAGCCTGGAATGTGCTGAGGGGGCACATTAGGTAAGGTACATGGAAACAGGAGATGGAGGTGGATGGGAGACCTGAGTAAAGGAGGAAACAGAGCAGACTGCAGACAAGCAAACCTTTATAAAAAATGCAAAAGCCTTTTGCTTCTCCCTCATAAGTTAAAGAAAAATAAATTTAAAATTGCATTCCATTTGTAGATATTACAAATATCTCATTACCATGACATGATCAATTCCTAGTGGAGAACATGTTTACCCTTCTATCAGCTGGCAAACAATTCTTCTTGAAGCCCAAGAGAGATAGGCATACTCAGTTTAAGATGGAGGTACTTAATTTCTCCACAGTCAAAGATAAATGTGAGGTTAAGCAATTGCTAGAAAACAAAGAACAATATGATGCCACCCAAAAGTTCCTTAACTCAATCTCTCCACAGATAATTAGGAACACATCATGGTCAGAAGTAGTGAAGGCAGCAGGCAGACCCAGAACATCAGTCTGCACTAAAATGTTAATCTCACAGCATGGAAGCCATTAGGAAACCAGGAAAACTCACAAGACCTTTATATTAAACTGACATTTACTCCTGAACTAATGAAGAACTATAACCTACACAGGATATTTTGATAACACCTTGTAAGTTTTCTTTCCTCAAGTTCTGCTTAAGTCACAGACATCAATGCATGGAAATGCTTTGACAGAGAAAGCATGGTCTTCCTTCAAATACTATTTTGCCCGCTGAGAAAAAGTACTGGCAACATGCCCCACAGTAGGAAAAGTATTTTCTCTGCCAACCAGGGAGGTCAAGCATAAGTTCGCATTCAAAATTCTACTAGCACTTCAACACCCTCTTCAGCAAACACAAAAACTCCAGCACTTCTATCTACAGTCACCCATCTTCCACATCTGCTTTTTCCCCCAAGTATTGTTATTTTCTATGCATATTCATTTCTATCTTGTCCAGTCTAATTTTAAATGTTTTAAATGGTGACATAAAATTAATCTACTCACATCCAGAAGTGCTACCAGAATGTGCACATGCCTGCCAAGAAGGAAGTGACAGTTATGAAAATCTTATAAAGCAAAAGAAAGGTAGAAGAAAAACTTATTTCCTTCCTGGCTTTGTGACTTCTGTACCCTTCCTATTAAGCAGCATATTTTCTGTGGGCACCATTAGCACATTTCATCAAATAAAATGTCATGTAAACACTGGAGTCTGCTTCACACACTCCACACTGTTCTTCACCATGCCATTAGGCAGTATCAACATATACTAAGCTACATATGGGAGGCTTTGCCCATGTGGAAACACCAATAGAAAACAGCATTAGTGAAACTACACTAAGTGGCCTCCACTGCAACTGTAATGTGTTTCCAAAATAAATTCAAACCACTAAAGCAAAGCCACTTACATTCCAACACTCAGAATGCATACTGGATTGCAGCACAATTTCACAGGTCTACTGACATTCATACTTCTGTAAAACTTAGATGATTCATGAGTTTTCCCATCAAAAAAATACATGCGCTGTCATGCGGAGGAGATTGGACTGTGTACATAAAGCAGATTCAAAACTTTAATATCACCTGCCTATGGGTGCCTTACAATTCATAACAAATCCATCAGAGTTTGTTGTTTCTAGAATATGGATTAGCTTTATAGAATGAATTTGTTGCAGATATTTTAGTATAACACGCCATCATTAATTCTGAGATCAGTAAGAAAAGCTCTACCAAAATAAATCAGTCGAGCTATGCTACAAAGAGATATGTCAGCTCACTGACAGTTTCACTTCCTTCAAGAATTTAAAGAAACAGCTAACAAAGCATTTCTCTTAAAAGGGTCTTCTGTGTATCAGCTCCTGAGCAGTGTGGATCCCCTAATGGGAAAATCTATCCATCATTCTTCCACTCTCAATCAATCTACAGACATTAAAAAGGAAACACTGCTAATAGCTTCTAAATATCCTTTCTGTTTTGCAGCAGTCACTCATACATTATGCACAGATCAAGAATAAAACAATAAGGGAAAAAAAACCTACCCCAGACAGTATACTCTGCACATTATGATTCAAATAGAAATTTGAGAGCAAGTGTTGTCTGACTGATGTTCAGCTGTGACTATCTCAGCAGGCCTTCTCCTATAAATCACCTAAACCACTTGGGTTTGCTTGAGGAAGACTTGACTCTGTGCTAGTTATCCCACCAGGAACCACACTGTGCAAGCTTGCAGGGCCAGGTTGATAGGACTTTGAACAAACTGATCTCATGGAAGGTGTTCCTGCTTGTGGCAGGGCGTTTGGAACTAGGTGATCTTAAGAGTGCCTTCCAACCCAAATCATTTTATGCTTTCAAACCTCTGCTGTAATTGCTTCCACATACCAGCTAGAAGTGTCACAATAAAACGCTGCTGAGGCCCATCCTGAAGAACCAGAAATCCCATCTCTCTGCATCGCACAAGACAAACTGGCACTACTTGCCTCAGGTGTAAAGGGTTGGACCTATGACTGCCTGGCAGGCCCACCAGGGATCTAGATTATTTAGTATATTTAACCAAACTTATCCATTCTCTGCTGTTACCTTTTATTAGAGCCATAAAGAATAAGAAGTAGTTGAGGAGGGCAATTAGATGCTGAGCCCCTAAAGCCTGCTAACTTTATAGCACCTACAGCAAAGCATCAACTCCAGAAGTTAATTGGGTGGAGGCTATTTCTGCATTTGGCACATCAAAATCTTACTGAAATTTCCTCGCTTAAATCAAGGCGTGATGCTTTGTTCCTACTAAACACTCTGGGAGGTCAATAAACCTGCTTGCTCCAACTAAACAACAACAGTTTAAGTCTCATGAAACTTGCACTTACCATCCTGCTTTTCATTGGGGGTCTATTAGCCTTTTGGGACACATATGGCTAATAGCAAAAAAAAATGGAACACAAAGGTAAAAAAACTCTCTAATTCCTTTTCTGAATAAGGAAAATGGAAATCTCTGCTCCACATATTTTCCTCTATGTTTTTAGCCAGTCTTTTCAAAATTAATTGACTAACTTATAGACTGAAAGATGGGGAATGGTGATCCTTTAATAAGCCAAGCATCCTGAATAAGCCAAGTATACTGAACATAAAGATGGTCAGAGAACCAGAAGATCTTCATATTCTATCAAAACACATAGTTCCACCTACCCTCAAATTCTGCAATGATGAGACCTATTTCTAGAATATTATTTACAAAAAAGAATACATTAAAAACTAATTTTAAAAACTTCAGGAATTTCCATGCGGTATGTGAGTATTATGGCACTGTAGCAAAGAAAATACACTAAATATGTTTCAAAAAGATCAAAACAGACAAAACAAGAAAATGCCTACTGGAGCTTTCCAATTACCAAGCTAGGCATTTTTACTGTATGTAGGTAACAAGGAAAGCACCAAATCAGTGCTGAGGACTTTAATGTTGGTTCTCAAACTTTTGGGACTAACAACCAAGATAACTTAGGCTAAAATCAAATGTCAGTGCTAAGCTTCTGCTTATTTCTGCACAAGATTTCTACAGAAGGGTTTCTAAACTGATCTCTGTTTGTAAAATCAAAGTGTAAAGTGCAAAACCTCAAGATTTCATATTCAGCTTTTTTTTTTTTTTAAACTATAGATGGCAATGAAAACTTCTTTTGGAACACTCAGAAATTTCAGGTTGCAGCACAACAAATCAGAAATCTTTGAAACAAGAGGTATCACTTACATTTAAGAAATTGGTGCTTAATAAAGCAGAAAAGTATCCTTCACTTTACCACTGAAAGACAAATTTCCAGAGGCACTCATAGGGTTTGCATTCCTTCTACTCGTAAGATTTCCCAAATGAACAAGTATCAGATGACTGCAGTAACTGTGATGTTTGGTTTCTTAATCAAAACTGAGTTGCTCTCACCAAAATTAAAAGGTATTCTATCATATCTTTAGTCCCAGCAATGCACCGTGTCCCATGGAGCTTCCCCGTAAGAAAGATCAAAAAGGCTTTGACATATTTTTGTATTTGATTACGGTGATTCCTCAAAGTGGATTCATTCACCCTGGCTCTAAACAAACTGTAATGTCTGTGGAAAATTTTGGTGATTTACAAGATTAGCTATCCTGGAAAAGAAAGGTAATAAGACAAGATTATTATATACTCTACACCTGTGGGTTCCACTGCACTGAATGTTTATGCTACAATACTGTTGAATTCTAAGGATGTCAGAAAATGTAGGAGGTGGGGAGGGGGAGACACAGCAAACTTGCCATGGATTTTAATCTTCTATATTAATTTTCACATTAAATGCAATTAGCAAGGGTTTTTATTTAATTCCTATTTTCTATAGAAGAAAATGTCTAATTCCTAAATTGTTAGCCTTGACACAGAAGTACTTTTTTAGTGAAAGCCTAATAATGAAACCAATGAGTTGTAGTACCTGCTCTAGAAGTGTACCACCTACCTACTTGTTACCTGCTACTGTAATTTTGTGTTTTCAGTGCTATTTACTGTAAATGTGTTAAATTAAGAGACACCAGGGAAAAAAAAAGGACTTAGCACATAAAGATGGCAAACATGATCCATACAGATCATACAGATCCCAAAAATCTTAAGCACAAGACCTGTTCTTCTATTTACTTTAGTAAAATCTACAGCACATGAAATTCATATTACTATAGCATCATAGGGTACTCAAAAAACCTTGAGGTTTCAGCTTGACTGGGAATTTTGGTGCTAGAGCAGTAAAAATAAAATTATTCAGCATAGAAATCATATAAGATGGCAACTTTATTCTTGAGATGCCAGGGAACCAAACTGCATGGATCCAGTGAGGTTAAGAACTTAATTCAATTTGTTAATTACCTATCTGAAAACAATAACCTTTGCAATCCATATTTTGTTTTCACATAATATTATACACTAGATACTCGCTGGTACAACTCCCACTATTTGTATCCATACATTCTGGCTGACTTGCAAATAGAACATTCCTGTTCATCTCTACATTAAATGCAACTATCAATAATTTCTACTTTTTTAAAATTCATTTAAAAGACACAGTGTACACAGAAATAAAACACAGGCACACAAATATTTTGTCATTCACTAAAATACTGCTTGCAGTACACGAAGCCTTTTATAATTATTTGAGCCTGCTAACCACCATTACCCTAGCTGTGCTCAGCACTGAGCTTCTGCCAAAGCAGAAATCCCTCAGGCAGCCTCAGATGGGCACTCTCAAGCCATCCCTGTCTCTCACTGTCCCAGCTGTCACTCCACACTGCCTGCTCACACCAGCTGCAGGGCAGGTGGGTGACAGTGGGGTGTGACAGCAGCCCTCCAGCCTGGCCTCAGTTGGATGCTTAAGCTCGTGCTTCATGCTCCAAAGCACGCCAGTTTTTAAGGCTGCACTAGGCCAGCTTGGACATACTTCTCAAGAAGGAATTTTACCAAAAATTTGTCTAGTATTTCTTCTGCATCATTGGATCCACAGGTTAAAAAAACAAACACAAACTACAAGTGTTTTTAATCAGTTGGTAGTCAAAACCAGACTTCCATGGTCTTATGCCATCATAGTACAAGAGAAATGCCAGTCCTCACACAAGATTGTAGTCTTTCACACAAGGCAAGCAGCCTCAAGACACAAAACCTTAGAGAAAAATGACACAAAGTAACATTGATACTTTGAAAGCTTGGCTGGCACCCTCTCCTATTTCAGAAAGACTCGCCCTGTTTCCTTCAAGGGACCTGTGTCCCACTGCTGTTCTGGATGGCCACACCTGGCCTATCCAAATGTCAGCTTACATGGAATATCCAAGCAAAAATCTATCTCATGCGCCTCTGAGCTGCAAAGGAACGCAAACCCACTAGCTTTTAAAATAACTTTATGTGACTCAACTTTGATATTAACATTTCCAAAATGACTAGTCATCCCTTGCAAAACCAGTAAAAGACAGAGATGCAAGGCAGACCATGAGGAGCCATAGATACTCATTAGCTACATGGCCATACTGCATAGATGACTGAAAAACTCAGTCTAAAAATATCAGTATCAAGCCACAAATGAATGATTTTACATATCTAAAGAACAAAGCACCAGTTCAGAATAATGTTGCTATTTATAGGAATAATATGCACGTACATTATGGATGTTTTTTCATTTCACAGATGTGATTTTATTCTGTAACAGCCATCACGACTTATATTTAAGCTTTACAATACAGAGAACAGATTTAAATGAAAGTCAGCGGACATTTGTTTTATACTTCATAATTACAGGGATCTGTCACTATAGAGAGAGAGATAAAAAGGAATTAGTTATGGTCAATACTAAAGGGGGTAATTGTGCATTACAACAGTGATGATCCTTATTACACTGAGTTTCAAGAGCTGTGAAAAGAAAAGAATATTCTCAGCAAAAAACTATGCAAGAGCTTTAGCAGAAACGAAGGGCAGAGACTACTGCGACCATGCTATACTCACATATCCCCTGGCAGTGCATTAGCTTCTCCATTTTGCATATCTTCCCACACAGCTTTTACAAAGGTCCATGACATCAAAAGCAACATTTTACTTATAGTTGAATAAAAGAGGACTAAAAAATCCCCCAGGAATATTGATTTGAAAGAGAATAAAACTGCTTGTGAGATGTTTTCAAGACAATCCACCACAGTGAAATTAATGCCTACCACAACGCAATAACCCTTTTTGCTCTCTATAGTAAAGCACCAATAGGATTTGTCAGACAGACAGGGCAACACTTCAATAAGGATAAAAACCCCCTGTTTTTAAGTATTCAATGTTTACAGCTCCTCTGGACGCTAACTGGAAATAAGATACACAACAGAACTTCACACTAAATTCCATGACAGCTATATTTTTGTGTAAATATTAAATACTCTTCCTAATCCCATTTTTGTCCAAGTCTTAAATGCTCATACAGGAAACAGCACAAAAGGAGGTGTTTGTCTCTTCTGGGTTATTTTTGTCTCCAAAAAACACTATACACGTTTTGGAAAGCATCAGTCCTGCCAGATGGGGTCACTTTTCACCTAGTGTCAGTGGAAGAACATAACTACAGTGTATCAACAAGAAAAACTGGAGTAAACACTTCATATTGTACAAATACTTAAGCTCACCTTGGGGTTGGAATAAAAATACCTACAGTGTTCATCTACAGGATGAGTTAGAGCAAATTTAATCTTGACATTTGAGAATATTTGGAGGCACTTTTGAGACAGTGTCACAGTATTAATGGAAGACAGTAACTCTCCAGCTAGATCTTGACTTTAGATGCAATGTGTCCAACTGGTCAGTGGATTGGGGAACAAACCCTTCCCCATACAACTACAGAGGACATAAATTATGCTGTTAAACCTGAGATTTGCCATCTGGCCTTTCAGCACTAGCAGATTGCTTTTCAGTCCCAAATTACTGGGAAAAATTTATCTTTCCACACAACTATACAGCTATCCTACAGCAGCTGGCCTCCACTAGAGGCTGCTGAGTTCAGAATCACCACTAGATCACACTTGAAATCATGATCCAAATGAACTAAGACATTTCAGAATAGTAAAGTTCCATGCCTAATCCTACCCAAATTCCCAGATCCTGCAAGTCACTCAAAACACAAGCCAGAAACAGCAGACATGTTCTTTGCAGTTCATTTGTTTGGCATAACACAAATCATCCTGCATTCGTACAGCTGACAGACAGAAAACACTCCATCTGCCCCTCAGTTCATGAGCCCCTCACTGCTCACTTGTTCACCTGGAAAAGACTGCAAATAAACAAACCTGTTTGGCCAACTGGTCCTTCTTCACCAAGCCAGTGGCTGCAGCGATGTTCCCTGCTCCTTCCACTGTCTTCTGCGCCACCGCTGTCACCCCTGTCACCACAGCTCCCCCAACATTAGACACTTGCTCTTTGGTCTTCTCTGCCACTGAAGAGAAGCAGAAGATGGAAAAACACATTATGCCTCTGGGAGCTATAAGTTTTTCAGAGAATTTATCACCGACAGCCCAACATCATGAAAAGTCACAAGGCCCTTACATTTTCTGTACCCCAAGTGGATCTTAAGAAATTAAACTATCCATCTGGTAACGCTGGAGCAGCAGAGGTAAAAATAAGTCTTAGTTGGGACTCAGTTTCTTTCGTATGATGCCTGAAGGATTTTTTCTGCTTTTTCTCCTGAATATTTCTTACACTGTTCCCTATATTCACAAGTATTAGCATGCATACTTGTGATGCCTTAGGTGATAGTTTAGCCTGGTTTCATGGTGTTTAGGAGGCTGGTAGACTAAACACCCCTGAAACCATGTAGAGTTAGAGACCAAACACCCTGTTTTCGTGAGCCCTCAAGGTCTCCTAGTAGGATAGATTTTGTAAACTAGAAGTTAGCCCACCCCAGCCCCTTATTGGGCCCTCCTGGTAGCTATGCTAATGTGTAGAGTCTTTAATTGTATACTCAACTGGGGGGACGGGGCTTTTGCGACGCGTTCTACCTAGACGGCAGAAGCCATCGAACGGGATCCTATTAAAATACCGAGGTAAACAACCCCCAACCCTTTCACTGTGTCTGAGCCTTTATTTCCTGAGACCAGAAAAAGGCATCAGTGTCAAAGACACCTGACATTTTCATTCACGTCTAACTGCACTTTAGGGAGGCAAAGTCATTATTTAGGCACTCTTATTACCTCCAACTCACTGTATAACATATCCTAGTTTGGAAATGCATTCCAATTAGTCCACCAAACACTTGCAACATGATAGAGGGCATGGAAGACAAGATTTTTTATATTAGACTCAAAAAACATTGATTATTCTTTTTATTTGTATTTTCTAAAATATATTTCATTAAAAAGCAGATCTATCAATGCTCAACCAGAGAATTTCCAATACCATCTTCTATCTGACTCCCTTGAGATTTTTGCCCCAATGCTGATACATAATACACTAATTTATAAAAAGATTGAATGCCAAAGCAAACTGGATTAATAGCTAACTTCCAAGCCCCAGGGAAACAACAACTTATTTAGCCTACATATACATCAGCAGTTCCCATTCTACCTTTCAGAGTATCACTGGGGTTTTTCTGCTCATTCATCCCCAAGGGCTCTTTCTGACAGCAGCTTGAACAACAGTGAAACTGCTCGAAGAAAAGGGATGGAAAGACTTCATGCCTTGAAGTTACAAAGCCAGATTTTTAGCAAAACACACGTACTCCTCTAAACAAGGAAATGTTCTTGAAAAGCATCCAGAACACATTTTTGCCATTATAACTAATCCTATACCTTCCCCCAGGCTAAATCCCATCTGATCCATAAAATGTATTAATGACTTTATCTGCCACGTGATAGCAGTTTATTATGACCACATGATGGATTTCTGCTTGAAAGCTAGGCCACAATTTCTGAGTCTTTTTTTGGGACGCACAAGTGCAAATTAGACTTTCTGTGGATAAATTATGTTTCTTTAGTTCCTTAAATAAAGAGCATCAGTTGTCCATATCACAGGGCAGGCAGCATACATTACTATGATATTAAACAGCAAAAAATCAGGAAAAAGCTAGAAAGCTAAACAACATGCAATTGACTAATACGTAATTTTTATTAAAGAACCAAATTATAAATATCTGCTGACAGAAAATGGAGGCAGATAATTTAATGCTCATTCTAGCTAAGCTAAAAGGAAAAGTTAGTAACCAATTGAATATTACCTCTATTGGGACCAGGAGCTTTCATTATGGAGCAGAACAACAGACTACACTTTGTCTAAAATTAGAAACAGAAAAAGTCTGTTTCAAATACCTCCCATACTATAAATGCTGATAATCTAAAAGTTAGTGAGAAATTTCATTGTATTTTTCCATGCTTTTTCCAGGAAAATAAAAAAAATATAATTGGAAGTAGGTTTTGCTGAAAAGCAAAAGTTGCCCTCAGGGAAGGTCTGACTTAATGCTAGCAAGTGCAAAAAGACATCTGTCAAGATGCCCCATTTGATTATTACCAGCTACAGATCACAGAAAGCTTTGGATTCCATGCATAAAATTTATATAGGAAGCTTTTCATTAGTTCTTGCAAACATGTATCTTAAGATGTGTGTCCTCATAACAAGCTATCTCTTGCAAAGCATGGTGAGACTTGATTGTGCTTGGAGTCTTTCAGAAGAAGCTGAATAACGTTACTAAACAGAAACTCATTCATGTTCTTCCAAATGGCAAAAAGAATTCTAAAAAAACTAAGTAGCATCTTAAAAGTAGATTCAAAAACCAGATTTTCCAAGAAATATTTAAATTTTTTAAAAAACAAAACAAGAGATATGTTTTGGGTACACTTCGGTACTTCTTTTTATTTTTCCTGTGTCTCATTAATTTTCTGGGAGAGATGCAGGGTTACATCCAAAGCAGCACCACCAGAAAGTCAAGGGAGGGGATTCTGCCCCTCTGCTCTGCTGAGACCGCACCTGCTGGGCTGCATTAGCTCAGGGGTCCTGTAGTGGTTTCAGTTCACCTACTTGAATTTCTGGCCAAATGCCAGCACACGTATCAAAATTTACCTGATTTTTATTGCGAGATAAGGATTAGGAGTAGGCAAAGCAGGCTCAAACTTGAAGAATATAAGCGAAGTTTATTAATTAACCAAAAACAAAGGGAAAAAAACAAGAAAAACCAGAACAAAACCCTCAGGCCACCTCTCCATTTCTTTCCCACTGACAACACATAAAAAGACAACACTTTGACTTTTAATCAGTTTACTACCTCTAAAACAGTATTTTCTCAGTCTATTTAGGGACAGAAGTTTCTCTTGCTGATACTGTGAACTAACTTCTCTGTACGAAAATACAGTTTTCATGGTTTTCAGCCTCACAACTCACGGCCATCTGGGAGAAAAACCTGCATGTTGTGGAAGATCCCTCCCCCCACAAGAGTAGCCTTCCCACAGCCACTACAGGGGGTTATGACAGTCCATGGGGTACCCTTTTAAGGATGAGCAGTTCTATTGCAGCAGCAAAGAAATCCCCCTCACTTTGTTACTGGAAACACAAGCTCTCCAGCACTCCCCAGGCAAGGGACAGCTCACAGCCTCTTGTCTCTTCCCAAGCTTCTCATCAGGCTGCACTTAGTTCAGCACCTGCTTATCTCCACACAGGTGCCTTGGCTCACTGGCTGCAGTTAGAACATCACATCCTCCCTTGGGACTATTTTTCATATATTACAGGGAATTTATTAGCTTAGTCCCAACCATGGTTTCACAAAAGAACTTTCAGCTTCATTATTGAAGTATTTCTCATGCTCCTTCCTCTAGGCATCAGCTATGCTTCTTTCATTATCTTAAGAGTCCCTATGCTGTATTTCTGTAGGTGTCCTCACTCCTTCCTCTCTCTGTGCAGGGAAGGATGGGTGTGTGGAAGTTTCATCCAGGCATGGAGAGGGTTAGTCTCTCTCTTGGGTCCTACAATGGTTACATGGTCTCTGCCAGGCTGTTTCAAAAGTCCGAGCCGGGCAGCAGCAGCACTCAGAGTCTCTGTGACCTCACTCTGCAAAGCTGGCCCAGCCTGGTGGGACCAGCCCAGAGCAGGGTCCCAGGGTGACAGAGCCAGCCTGGCCCTGTCTAGTGTAGCTGACATGTCAGCTGGGCTGTATCTGCCAAGAGTCCGGCCGGTTCCTCCCCCACGCCCAGCCCAGCTGTGCTGCCATCCCAAACCTCCCTCCCTCTGGTGGGGGGCAAGGCCCAGCAGTCTTACCGGAGAGAGCAAACAGGAACTGCTTCCCTCAGGAAACCAGGAAGGCTAACAGGAAGAGCTCAAAAAAAAAATATTCCTCTGCTTATATATGGGGTTTGTTTCTCGAAGGCAGATCAGCTTTTAATTGGTTGGCTTATACATCAATACTCAGCACTACCTGGCATTGGTTCTCGCTCCCAGGAAGGAAGCTGTATTACTTCCTGCAGCATAGGTCATTCCTGAGATTTTGACCCCTCCTGGCCAATCCAGGACACTAATACATAATTTTTATTAAAGACCCAAATTATAAATATCTGCTGACAGAAAATGGAGGTAGATAATTTAATGCTCATTCTAGCTAAGCTAAAAGGAAAAGTTAGTAACCAATTGAATATTACCAGGAGCTTTCATTATGGAGCAGAACAACAGACTACACTTTGTCTAAAATTAGAAACAGAAAAAGTCTGTTTCAAATACCTCCCATACTATAAATGCTGATAATCTAAAAGTTAGTGAGAGATTTTACTGTATACATTCACTACTCTATTGCCATGCTTTTTCCAGGAAAATAAGAAAAAAAAAAAAAAAAATTAGAAGTGGGTTTTGCTAAAAAGCAAATGTTTCCCTCAGGGAAGGTCTGACTTAATGCTAGCAAGTGCAAAAAGACATCTGTTAAGATGCCCCATTTGATTATTACCAGCTACAGATCACAAAAAGCTTTGGATTCCATGCATAAAATTTATATAGGAAGCTTTTCATTAGTTCTTGCAAACATGTATCTTAAGATGTGTGTCCTCATAACACGCAATGTCTTGAAAGCATGGTGAGACTTGATTGTGCTTGGAGTTTTTTCAGAAGAAACTGAAACATGACTAAACAGAAACTTGTTCATGTTATTCTAAATGAATTATAAAAAAATAAGGTAGAAACTTATGAAAGTGGATTCAAAAAATCATATTTTACAAGAAATATTTAAATTAAATAATGTAAAAGGAGATATGTTTTGGGTACACTTCAATATTTCTTTTTATTTTTCCTCTGTCTCATTAATTTTCTGAGAGAGATGCTGGGTCGCATCCAAAACAGCATCCCCAGAAAGTCAAGGGAGGGGATTCTGCCCCTCTGCTCTGCTGAGACCCCACCTGCACAGGGTCCCAGCACAGGAAGGACAGGGACCTGATGGATCAGGTCCAGAGCAGGGTGACCAAGATGATCAGAGGAATGGAGCACCTCACTTATGAGGACGAACAGAAAGCTAGGGTTGTTCAGCCTGAAGAGAAGGCACCAGGGAAACCCTAACTGTGCCCTTCCAGCACCTAAAAACCTGTAAGAAAGGTGGAGAGGGACTTTTTACAGGATCATGTTGGGACAGGGCAGGAGTAGATGACTTCAAACTAAAAGAGCATAGGTTTAGATTTGGAAGAAATTCTTTACTATGAGGCTCTCATAGTAAAGATGGTGAGGCTCTGGAACAGGTTGTCCAGAGAAGCTGTGGATGCCCCATCCCTGGAAGTGCTCAAGGTCAGGGGGGCCACGAGCAACCTGGTCTAGCAGAAGGCATTCCTGTCCATGTAAGGGGGTCAGAATCAGGTAATCTTTAAGACCTCTTCCAACCCAAACCAATTCAATGATTCTATAATTCAGGCTCCTTTTATTCTGGTTTTTTTTTTTTTTTTTTGGAAGTGGCACACATGGTTTTGAAAACTCCCCTTTCCAAAAAAATATTGACTGGCAGAACATGTAAAGGACAAATTCAGCAGGCTTGCTGCTGACAAGGGCTCAGTTGGCCTTGAGCAGACTCATCCTTACTGATAAAATGATGAAGCATGGTTGTACTGCATTGATTGTTACATTCACAATTAGTTTCATTATCTCAAGCTCTTAAAGCAACTGCACCTTAAAAGCAAAATATCAAGAAACAGAGTGGAATTGAGTGCACTGTGGATGCTGAAATACAAACCACCTCTTTGTCAATGCCATTATCAAACCCACATTTCTTACACTACATCGTCATGGCAAGTACAAGCACCAAGAGCAACTATCCAGTGGCTGCTATTCCCACTATCAGAGAAGGCACTGTCTGAAGTACATTTCCTCCTCCCAGAAACACATTATCCTAGGAAAGGCTTAAAACATACAAACTCAAATGAAAAAGGAAAGAATCAGGCCGCTAACACTGTTACTGGCACAATAATAAAGTACTGATAAAAGAAGTAACAAAAGCAGTATATTTAAGATGGTTTCTATTTCAGACAGTCATGGCTTAACTCCAGCTGGCAACTAAGCACCACACAGCTGCTCATTCACTTCCTCCCCCAGCAGGATGGGGAGGAAGAGAACTGGATGGGTAAAAGTAAGAAAACTCATGGGCTAAGTATGGTTCAACTGAAATAAAATAATAATAGTTATAACAAATCGTAATAAAAAGGAAAGTAACAAAGAGAGAAAGAGATCTAAACCCCAGAGGTGAAGCAAGTTAAAACAATTGCTCACCACCAACCAACTGATGCCCAGCCAGTCCCCAAGCAGATGACCCCCCACCAACCTTCCCTAGAGTTTTACTGCTCAATATGATGCCATACAGTGTGGAATATCCCTCTGGTCAATTGGGGTCACCTGTCCTGGCCATGTCTTCCCCCAGTTCCTTATGAATCCTCCACCACCTCACTGGTGGGGTGAGGTGAGAAGCAGGAAATGCCTTGATGTGCAAGCTCTGCTCAGCACTAACTAAAACATCCCTACATTATCAACACTGGTTCCAGCACAAATCCCAGACGGCCCCATACCAGGTACTGTGAAGAAAAACTCCATCCCAGCCAAAACCAGCACAAGAAAACTGACACAGGAGTTACCATGGAAGATCTCTCACACACTGAGAAATCAGAGCCATGAAGATAAATTCATTCAAACGATATAAATAGCACAGATTGGCAAAAGCAATCATAGCAAGGAGAGAGGCTTCTTTCCTGTCTCTAAGGAATAACTAAACATCAACATCATTAGCAGAGTGACTCTGATAATAAGCTCCAGCCTGGTGACCCTCCAGCTCTGAAAGCCCAGCAACAGGAGAAAAAAAAAAAACCAAAATGGGTTTCCAGTCTCATGTATTTTATTGCTTACACTAACTAGGAATGGGGAAACCATTAAGTGTGCACAAACAAATCAGTTCAGCACGCAGGGGGTTGATTTCAACTTATTAAATTTATCTGAATACCCAGTTGTTTAATGATCTGAAGCCATTAAGTCTTTGTAAAATTGATATCTGCTTTGCATCATAGTGTTGATAAAATCAGTTTCTGCAGAGCTTTGCTGTGCTATGGCCTGATCACTTCTATCTATTCATTCAGAGACTGTCCACTCCATTAAATGACCCTGGGATGGTTTACAATGACCACACCAAGGTTAACTTTAAGTTGCAATACTGACTATAGCACTGTGCAAAAAGCATTTGCTTTTTGAAGTTGTCTCTTCACTACTTATTACAGACAACTGGGTATCATACAGTATCAATGTCAAACCTCTGGGGCAATTCAAAATAATAACTAGTTGCTTTCAACTTTCAACAATAAAAGTAGATTCAAACCACAGAATTTCTCTAAATTAATGAGCTTACTCTTACTGTACCAAATATACTTTTGAGTATGTGTTTCAAACAGTATGTTTGTCTTAAGTACTTAAAGAATTTATTTACAAAGATGCCATAAATATGGTGGTTCTTTATACAGTTTTCTGTAAGATACCTGATGGAGTTAAAGAGCAGGAATACCAATGACTAAGAATGCTAAGAAGAACAAGAATGATCAGATAAAAGAATTAAGAAAAACACTCAACTATGGTTAACTACTGTCAATATTGTGTCTTCAGTCACATGATTGAAGGACTAAGGGCTTTTTTGCCCTGACTTATTTACAAATAGTGCTTTACTTAGAACATCAGGAGATGGACTGTAAATATTTCATCTTGGATACTGTTCATTTCTGGGAGATAACAAGAAGGGTGAAATCTGCATTTACAGTCAAAGGCCAGGAGACACTTTAATTGGGAAGGCAAACACCCCATAAAACCAATAAGCAAAGCTGCTTTATCCTCAGAAGTTCTGAGAAAGGGTGACCTGACAAATAGCACACTCACCATATTCCTGTGAATCACAGCCTGGAGTCCTCATTTCACAGTACCTTGATGTCACTAAACCTGGTACAATCAGGTCACATTTAAAGCAAGAAATACCTCTGTCTAGTAATTCTGGGTTTGGAAATTAACTGACCGAAGAATGTATTTAGATTTTTTAGCCCTTTCACAGTCATTTCACCAGCATAGGGGGTTAAACCACAACTTATTCAAAAATAGCAAAACTATCAAGACTTTGGAACTCAGACATTAAGAAAAGAGTGACTGCAAAACTGTGAACACACTCATTTTGATCTGTGGTTCTAGTTTGTACTTAACTCTCCAACTTCTCAAACCATTTTTATTTACATAACGAAGTGTTTATTTCACCTCAGGTTTCACGTGATGCACTGGGGAGTTAATATCATAATACCACTACAACTTGCGGACTCCCCGTCATATGAAAAGAGACAATGAGGTCTTTACAAGCAACTTAAAAGGCATTTTTGTCACATCAGCTTTAACAGCATTGATTTAAATGGATTTGATTTCTACAGCAACTTCACTAGCATCTCTATCTTCATGTTATACCTCATAAAATCACTACAGTGAACCCAAATCTGTTTTTATCTAGCTTCTCTGCTTGCCAGAACCACTATTTATAGGCTTGCTGTTATTTTTTTATTCTTAAAATGTGTCCAAGCAGTTCCTCTGTTCTTACACTAGCAAGTCCATACTGTTTGGAAGCTGTGCTCTCTAGATTTAGCCTGAAGCCTTGTCTTCTCACTGCCACATTTCAACCTGCTCACTCCCTGTTCATTTTCCATTTTCATTCAACAGCCAAACTCATCTCAAACAGCTTGAAAGGCCAGAAGGAAGCAAACTGTGGCAAAGAACCCATTATTCCCAAGTCTTGGGTGCTTTGCTTTGTGTCACCTGTTTCCAAAAGTGCGTGAGGAGCAGCTACTGTTTTGTCTAAAGTCAACAGTAACTCTTACACATTTTCTGTTCATAGGCACAGCATGTAACAGATGTGTTTCCCATATGTTTGGCTTTACAGTCTGTTTTGTACCTTCCAGAAAAAAATTTAACGTATTTTCAAACCTGTTAAAAATTCTATTCACCTACTGAAAATTTCTTGCCTCACTACACATATTGCCATCACATAAAGAGAGGTACAGCATTTGAGATCAGTAGTTTCTTTCAGGATGAGGAAGAGAAGTCCCCCACTGAGCTAACCCACTAGAATCCCAGTGCTTCAGCATGTTTCACACATGTGCAAATGCCCTTGACTTTGATTCTACCACATCCCAGCTTGGTGAACATCATCTCTATTAACTTGCTTCCTCGTGTTGCCAGTTGCTGCTCCCAACTCTGTGATGATATTGGATATATGTGCCCCAAATCTCATTCAGCTGCAATCCTCTACTGATCATAGCAATGATCCCTCTGAATATTTCTCTTAATTGAGGTCTAACGAGCTGAGATTTCAAGTCTCATAACAACAGCATGCATGCTTAGCCTGAGGCTAAACTCTGAAGGACTAGCCTCGATATTCTGTCCCATTTTGTTACTAGAAATGCTCTTGACTGACTTTTCAACCATTTATGTGGGTTGTTTATTAAGTACCGGCATTTGTTTACCTACCACTGTTTATCCTTTGCCTTGGCTTATGTGAGCACAATGATACACTGTTATGTGAGCTGAATGATACACTGGTTGTATACTAAGGAAAAAGAAATCCTCTTCTACTATCTTACTTGTTTTCTAATTTGTTAGGGGAAAAACAACTTAAATTTCTTGACCTTGCATTCTCTTCACACCTCCAGAACTTCCACATTTTACAGCAGAAAATGATACATTTTATTCAATGCCCTATGGTCAACTAAGGCTTTTCTGCACTCTGCAGATATCAAAGACTTCCATTCATTTTGCCCCTTAAAACAAACTGTTGGTTGCTGGTTTCAGTTCATACCTGAAATGATCCCTGCAAATCAATTTAAAATGCAAATTTACTCTTTCTTGGTGTAGAAATGCTATTATGAAGATACATGCCTGGCATTAAATTCCAAGTTTGAAAATGCTCTTGCTACTCAGAGATTAGTCAGTTTAAAAAAAAAAAAACAAAAAAAATTTCAAAATACTCATAATTGTGACAAATTCAAATCAAAACTCTGATATTTGTTTCTTTTCTGTAAGTCATTTTCCTTCAATCTTCCCACCCAACCACATCTCTCAATTTTCTTATGCTTTTCCATCTTCCATAAATTGTGGTGCTCTCAAAAAACCGGAATTTTTAACAACTAAATGGTTGGTTAATCACATGCAGGAAAGACTCTGAAATCAAGACATAATTATCTTACCTGTTGTGACACCATGAACAACTCCTTCCTTGGTCCTGGAACCTAAACAGAGAAAAATACTAGGTTGAAAATGCATATTCTTAAGTACTGGTTAAGACTAGATTAGTGATAAAGAGCGATTAATATGTAGATTACATACAGTTGCATACAATATTTTCCAAGGTTATTAGTTGATTCCTGCAGCACCCGTGTAAAAAATCCAATACTTTTCGTACACTATGCTTCATGAAAGGGAACTATCTCCCACATCTTTAAGGGGAAGAGAAACGAATTAGCACATATTGCTGTTTAAAACACAACCTGGTGTCTTTTTCCCTATCAGCCCTCTACTTGCCCTTGTCAGGTTCTATAATTTGGCTACATTTCAGGGATTAGTATCCATCTGTGGACTATGATGCTTAACAATGTGCAATTAACAGAGTTTATGACTCCTAGTTAATCATCCTAGCTAGTCTGCCAGAGATAGGATGACATTTTATTTTTCTTACCAACACAGAGATGACCTTATTTGTAATGCAAATTTTTTTATATCATTCAGTATTTGAGACATTATAATTTATACTTCTGACTTTACACTTCCAACATAACAGAAGAAAATGCACAAGCAGAAAAATACTAGAAAAAAGCAATTTTGTGTCCAAAATTCTTTGTAATAATACAATTAAACACAGAAACACAATATAAGCTCATTCATCAATATGTCGCACTTGCTACTAGTGCAAATTTATGGAACTTTAGCCATGTACTTCTGGCACTATTAGATTGATTACATGATTGAAAAGGCTCTCTTACCCATGAGCAAGAGTAGAATAATGATGCATGATAAATACAAGGGAAAAAATACTGCATCAAGTAAAACAAAATGTTCCTTTAGCTAACGATGAGGTTAAACAGCTGAGAAACCTTTTTCCCTCTTTATTCCAATTTTCTCTTTTAAAAAAGTTTGCTTTCTCTCACTGAAAAATATTTACCACTGAACAATCAGAAGTTTCATTATATGCAAAGCGTTCACGCCTAAGGACTTGTTTTAGGACTCTGGCTCTCAATTTTGTACCACCATGAGACCTGGAGAAGCAAAGCACATGTCAAAATTCAAGCAGATGATGGTTCTACTGACTTCTAACAAAGAAACACCACTTCAGGCTCAATTGGAATATTCATATTAAACACATGCTTTTAAATGCATTGTTAGACCTGGCCAATACATCATTCGTGTTGTTGAACTGACTGTTTGTAAGCCAAGCCATTAAAGACATGGATACCTGGGAATCAGCAAGTTCTCAGTTCCCTAAGGCCAGTAAGAGATGGATGGTATGACAGAATTCCCTGAGGACCTGTGCAATGCACACATCTCCAGAGGAACCCATTCCAAGGTGATTCTGACTTCACTTGCCCGGTGAACTGCTGTAACACTGCTATAACCACAACTCACACAGTAATACCAGTCTCTTTAGTAAAGACAGACTCTTTAAAAAAAAAAAACAAACTTAGCTCACAGACCCATATGGAACAGGGGTATGTATAGCCAGATTTATTAATTGGCAAACAACCAGCTGCTGGTTGGTGTTCCAGACCCTGCAGCATATGTTAGAGCTCAACAGTACTTGCCCCACTGCTGCACACTTGCATGCAAGGAGCTGTTTCTGCCATCACAGCCACAACAGCATCTAGAAGCACATTAGGATCTGCCAGAACAGGCCTATAAATAACAGTTGAATTCAGTAGGCTGACTTCTGGCTGGCCATGAAGGAAAGCTGGTTGTCCACATTGTTTCTGGGAGAAGCTAGCTCTCTTTCAGCCTGGCATTCCCAAAATACCAACAATTCTTGGTCATTGTAGCCTGCATAACAAACAAGGGGAACAGAGGAATCAGAGTACAGATAGCATAAAGACCAAGGAACATGGCTCTGACCTAAACCACTTAGAAGCAATAGTAGTACATGGCAATGCTACTTTTTCTAGCTATAGTAGACGGTTTATGTGAGGGGAGGGAGACAACTAAACAAAGTTGACTTTTTTTCAATTATTAAAAAATACCATAGACTCTCCTCATCGTTTATTATCATTGCTGTCATTAGGCCAGAATGAACGACTGTATCAGCAGTTTGGAAATACACTCATTTCTGGACTATTTAAGAGATCAACAGACTATTCATGTTGCTTAGTCAGAGGTGGTTAAAGACAGGAAGACATAAACCCAAATTAGAGGAAGAGGCAATTGGTGCTTAAGGAAAACACTTGCTTCCAATTCCTGAAGCCCATTATTCCACCAGAACAACCTTGAGGCCCTCGACTACTCTGCTGGCCTTTCTACTACCAAAAGAAAATAGAAACATTATGAAAATGGAGTGGAGGGATTTGGATGGCTATGCCAAATAGGTCATGACTGCACTGCTCTACTCTAAGGCCATGTGCCAGCAATGTAAACAACTTTGCCAGAGTAGTAAACAACTCTGTCAGCCACCCTACTGCTAATAAACTATTCCTTTGTTCTGCAAGCTTATGACACACCAAAAATGATTAGACTGGAAACTTCCATTCCTGAGCACTGAGCATGCACTCAAGAGCCAACTGAGCAAAAACTTCAGCTCCCTGGAAGCACACATGAAGCTCAGCAGACATCTTGAGCACTGCATCACCAAGAGTGAGCAAGCACATCCTTCTTACTCAGTTCCTGGTTTCAAAGTGAGTGGAGATTAAGTACTGCCACTCACTTCCTCTCTGCTTCACACTTTCAGCTCCTGAAGGATAGTGAAAGATGCAGTTTCAAATTTACAGCACACACAGGACTGCTGAGCCTCAGTCCTCCTTTCTAAGCAATGACCAGGTCATTGTTTGACATCAAGAAAGGTCCTGATGCTGTGCTTGAATGCGTTAAGAGAGAACCAACAATTTCAGCTGGCCAGTGCTGAAACCCATCAGCAGAAGGATTTAAGGGGAAAAACGCTCCCAACAGTTGACAGCATAAAAACACACTGTAGACTGTATTGAAGGGATCTTGGATACTTAAAAGGAGGCCAGACAGTGGACTGAAGGAAGAAAGAAACTTCAGCATGGACAGGAAAAAAACTTGTCAATTAATCCTCCAATACACTGCTCTCCTACACAGCTCTAAGTTTCTCCCTTTGCCAAGAGAAATTTTCCTCATGCCAAAAATATACTAAAACCAAAACAAGAATACAAGAATTACAAAGACCACATTTCATCCCAAACAGTAGCTGTTGTTAATAGAACTCTTACCAGGTAGAATTAGGTTATAGTTTTTCACGTAATAGATAACAGTAGCCTGGACAGAAAGGTCCAGATGTTTTTCACATGTACTTAAATTGCACTGATTTCAGTGGGAAACCACATCACCTAGGGGATCTGGACCAAAGACTTCACAACTTGTTAATTCTCCAACAGCAATGGGAGGCTGAATGTTATGAAACTGAAAATGATTAACAGGTCCCACTCAGCCCAGTGTTGTTAGGTTCTTTTTTTGCAAGATGTCAGGCAGCTTTCACAGTATAATCTGACTGTGAATCTCAAATCTGAAAACCCAACTACAGAAAGAAGGAGTGAGAAGTCTTCAGGAGCTCTAATGAATTGTTCTGCTCCTCTCCTCTGCTCATAAAGGGGCTTCTCCACCTTTTGCACAGCAATCATTATCAGCCTGCAGAAAAAAAGATTATCACACTGGCCTGTGCTAACGCTGCACAGGGGAAGAGACACCTCTGCTGTGTGCTTGGGAAGTAGACAGAGAAACATCCAGCTCCTCATTTCCCCCTTACCCTACTTGATCCTGTTGAAACCTCCTGTGGATGTAGGCAAGCACACAACCTGCCTACACGAGCTGCCAGAGCTTCGGGAGACAGCTTTCAGCCAAAGGCTCTTTTACCTGCATGACAAAGGGTGCACCTAGATCTTGCCTCCTGAAAAGGAGGCACCTGGTGGGAGAAGGATCCTCCATCGTTACTACAGTCACATGCACAGGTCCCTATCATGGCTTAGGGCTCTGCTGTCCCCAGTAGCTTCTTGAAATCCTTAAAAAAAAAAAAAAAAAAAAAAAAAAAATATAGCAAGCCTGCCCTCCAAAGTTCAACCTCAGCAAAAGCGTCTCTGAAGACAACAGGAAATCTGTTGCCTTTGGGAACAGAACTAGGTTCAAATGTTATTATGGTCTGGCGAACAGGTCAGACAAAGCTTAATTTAGCACACAAGGCAGGTTTCTAATACAAAGAAATCGATGATCCCAAAAGCATGGCCTGGACTACAAGAAAGCAAAATAAAAAAGTCCTACCTCTGAGAAATAATTTCAACGTCTCGCATAATATACAGTGGAAGAACATCTATTTTGATATCTAGAAAATGAGCAGATGCTGATTTTAAAATAGATTCATCCTACAATTAGTGTTCAAAATGATTGCCATCCCTGCTGGCAAGAGCACTGAGCTTTGCTATGGCTTAAAAGGGAGAGAAGTCTATTCCAAATGAGTAGTCCACACTATCTGGAGCAGAAATAATTTTTTACAGACTGGCACTAGCCTGCAACAGCAGAGGGAATCCAAAAAAGGCACTGGAATAGCAGAGACCTCAGTACTGCCATTGAAGAGAAATGCCTCTGGTTTTCAGCTCTGTTTAACTTCTCTCTGTTACGTGTGCACATTTCTCTCAGTACACACAGTGTCCATTACAGAACTGACCTGCTCCAAAATCAACAACAGAAACGACCTACAGAAAAGGAGATCGTTCCCCCCTCCATTCTTTTATAGACCAGCTTCATTTGATGAATAAAAGAAACAGATCCATAATAATTTTTTTATAAATAACCACTTATTCATAGAGTCTTGGCAGATGGCTTTTCTGTGAATTTTTCATGACAGCATTTGCAAGACAGTCCTCTAAAGCCCAATACTTAGTAAATGAAGATAACTATCATGCATGAAAGTACCAGGCTGGGATTTGAAAAGAATTTTATCCCAGGCTCTATGAAAGACTTGTGTGGCCTAGAATAAGACACTAACAACTGCTTTGATACCTTGGGGTCTACCTGCCCTACCTCATTAACTGTAGAGGCTCTTCCTTGAGAGGCCATGGAAAATACCCACCATGAATTTGCAATAGTAATTACAGAACATGAAATTAATTTCAGAAGACAACATTTTGGCACACAAAATTTTACAGTCAACATGCCAACCTGAGCTAACCTCTCAAGTGTCTTCTCCTGAAATCCTATTTAAGCCCCACGGGTTCTGTAGAATGCTGTGAAGCTACATTCACCTGCAGCTTTTACATGTTTTTATATTTATTTTTACAGTACCAACCACCCCTTCAGCCTTGATCTGGCAAACCTCTTGCATACAGTGCCAGCAACTGTAAGGTACCTCCTACAACACAACCCCATTCAGGACAGCTCCTCCACAGAGCAGCAATGCACACCCAGCCCGTGACACAAAACAAACATTTGGCTTCAAAGAACCAGAGCTCAGGAAGGCACAACTTTCCTCTTGTTTCTTTTGCAATGGTCCCCTATGAGCAATTAGGTGTTTTTTTTGCAGAAGGACAGGTCTGAGGAGGATCCAGCTGTGAATGTCTGGGTGTAATGACCAGTAGTGCTCTCTGCTGCCCACCTACCCACATAGAGGACTCCCTCTTTCGTCTTTCCTGCTGCCTCTGCCACACCCTGTTTGGTTTTTTCTGCTGCTGCTACGACTCCCTCCTTTGCCTTGGAAAGCCCTTTCATGAACACATCCATGGCTGGAGACTTTCTTCACACAGCTCTAAAGAAAAAAAAAAAAAGTACACACTTTCAGTAAGGTTTTTTCAGCTTTTTATCCCAGAAAGGGGGAAAATATTTTGACTGAATGGGATCACAATTATTTAAAAATTATATTATTTATACATCCAAATTATATAGCTATATGAAACAGATATTCTATTTCCACTGAATCCTATGTGGTTGCCAATAACGCAGTTCTGATTGGAAGATGGTTTCATTGATATAAGCACCTTCTTTGCCTATCAAGGCATCATTTCTTCCAAAGGACAGTTCTGTTCATGTGCTGAATGCAAGATTTAGCCCTTTGATTTGATGATACTCCACCACCCATCCAGAGAAAAAAAGCCAACTAAAATAAACACCAACAACTTCAAACAAACAAACAGACCAACCTGAAAATCACATCACATAAACCAAAACCTCTCATAGATGACAAATGTTCACTTGTTGTAGGAAGCTGCCATTACAACCCAGAAGGGCTGGAAGAAATAAAAAATGCTGCATTTCCTGTAGTCCAGCATTTTGCACACAGTCCACATCACTCCTTTGGAAAAAGAGTTTTTCTGAATGGGTTCCTTGCATGCATCATGACTGAGAAAATATTTTACTAAAAAGCAAAAGCAAAAACACAGGATTTTAAAAGCACTGCACAAACCTACCAAGAGAGTCCTCTGGCAGCAATACAACCCAGTGCTACACTGAAACCACCAAAATAGTAATTAAAACCCAGAATCAGTGTCCCTTCAACAAATCCATTATCAGGAGTCGTTTCTCTTCCTCCACCCACACAGACAGAAGCGCTGCCTGTTATCTTCTCTTCTTTGCCAGAGGCTGAGTAGGAGGAATGGATGTCTAGGAAGGCATCTGGGCTGTCGCAGCTTTCCACTAACTCGTGACGAGCGTGCGAAGAAAGGCAGTGTTTGTGCTCCAGCCAAGCTACCCACGGTACCTGCCGCCGGGGGATGGCGAAGGGGGGTGGGTGCCTTATGCACAGCGCCGAGGGAGGCAGGACTCGCCCGCGGGACCCCCTGGCCCCGCCACCGGCAGGGTCCCCAGGATTGTCGTCGGGGTAGCGGGGACACTTGGGGACCGCGGGTGTGCATCAAGGAACACCTGCAGGGAGTGGAGGGAGGGACAGGGCGTCGCGCCCATATATATACATGTGGGTATATATAGACATACGCACACAAACATATATACACACATATAAATACACACACACAGCGAGGCACCTACCGAGCAAAGCAGAGCGGCGCGACCATATGGGCATCCCCAGGCTCCCGCGGACACGCCGTCGGCACACGGCGGACACGGCGCGCCCGGCTTCTCCTCCCTCCCCCGTGCCCACACGAGGACGTTCAACAGGATATATCTATCTATCCATCTTAGGTATTACATATATATATATATAAATAAATATATATATGTATATAATAATCTATGCACACACACGCGCGCACCTCGCACGGCTCCGCAGCCCAGCCCAGCCCCGGCAGCACGGACCCAGAGCGGAGCCGCTCCCCGCCCAACCCCGCCCTGCCCCGCACTCACCGCCGGCTCCTCCGCCACCGGCGACCGACCCGTTCGAGCAAGCGAGGGGCGGGGAGGGTGCGGCCAGGTGAGGCGCGGAGCGGGCCGAGGAGCTGCCCCTGCTCAGCACATCCCGGCCGGCGCTGCTGGCACCACCCCGGCGGCAGCCCCGCAGGCGGCTGTGCCGGAGAGAGGCGAGGGCGGGGGGCGGGAGGATGCGCCGCGGGAGGGAGGAGCGGAGCCTCCTGCTCCCTGTGGAGGATGCGCCCCCCGCCCGGCCCCCTGCGCCCACCCTATCACGTCCTCCGTGGCAGTGAGGTGGGAGGCGTGATAAACTGGTAACACCTGTTCCCTGCACGCAGACCGAGAGAGGCAAGGGTAAAAGGTGGGCTAGGCGACTTGGTCCCCCTGGGACTGCGCACAGTCAGCACTTATTCCAAAGGCTGAAGTGCCTCGTCCTAGAAGTGTAAGGAAGCTGTTGATGCGGCACATCCCTGTGTTACTTCACCAAACCCTTAGAAAATCTTCCCCAGCATCGAATTGCTTTTTTGCCTACCTCCGAATCTTCAGTCCCGAAGGACTGCAGTTCAATGTGACTGTTCTCACAAGATTCATGATCCCAGCTCATTTTAAGCACGGAAGGTGGTGCTCTTGCAGGTGTAATTTGAGTCTTAACTCTTGCACACGCACAAGAATTTTCATCCCAAATGAAGAGCGGTAGGGCCAGACTTGCCCAACCCTCCACCTCTGCTGGCATCCTCCTCCACACGGTCCATAGTCACTGCCACCCAAATCTTAAGCTCATGCAGAGAAGTCACTGTCTCCCCAGAAAGGGAAACCTTTCAAACCTCTCTATTTTGGTCACAGAATTTAAGCATGAAAATCCAAGACCAGTAGGAGACAAGGCACTATAACAGATGGACCTTCAGCTTCAGTACATCAATTCAAACGCTGCAAGACTTACAGAAGCAGCTAGGGTTTTACTGCACTCCAAAAGGAGAAACAGAACGTGGCATAGATGAGGTACAGGGTTGTGAGCTGCAAGGAGCATCTTTCATCCATCATCCCGTGCAGACAGCAGATGCATCCCTGGTTTTGTTTTCATGCTGAACATGTAGTGCAGAGTCTTACTCTTCTCAGGTTTCTTTGTAGGACTTAATATTCCTGTATTGTCAGTAAACTTTCTTTTGCTTCATTCTGCTAGTAGTTTTAATCAACCAAGCATTAAGCAACAGATTTTACTTCTTTGTGTAAGAATGTGCAGACTGGCAATACAAATAATTTTCTCATCATTCTGCCTCAAGAAAACCTTTTAAAAAGGCCCAGAAATTAAATTACATAAGGCACCTCACCTCATTCATCCTGTGCAGCACATTCATAGTTAGTAGTGCAACAGCTAGATGTGGTATTTCTATTTTCTTCTTATTTTGAGGAGAGGACAACAGATACAGTTCCAGACAGTAAATAAAATTTGATCAAAATCATACACTTTGCACATGTTAACTGGCCCAGCAATTTATGTATCTTAGTATGTAAATTGGCTCGTTGAAAACCTGTCAGTCATTCTCTACCACCCTGAGCAATAAATTTAGACCCCAAATTACAATTAAAGTGAATATTGCACTCCTTATGTAAGTATTGTCTTCCAGATTTAAAGAAGGCTTTTTTTTTTTTTCTAGCATGCAAGTGACTATGAGTATGAAATGTTGCTTTTTATTCTGCTGATATAAATCTGGATAAACTTGTTGTATTTAATTATGTAAGCAAAAAGAGATAATCCAGTATGATAAATAACCTTGTACATTTATGGCTCTATTTCTGAAAACTTTACAAAGAAGAGCTCAGATGTTTGCAATTCCTAGCTTTTGCAGGCAGTCTTTTTTTTGCCTTATGTTTATCAAAGGCAGGCATTATGTTCTGCTGTTAAACAAAGTAACAGCTTGTCCTTTAACAAAAAATCATGCAGCTAGAAATAGGGAGGTAAAGGCAAGAGGGATCAGTTGCCACAGCAGAAGTAAAGCTTAAAATTTCAGGTATAGTATCCAAACTAGGCAGCTGTTAAATTCTGAATCATAGGATAAGACGTACAGTAAGAAAAAAAAATAGAATACAAATGTTGACACAAGAAATTCTTCATTCTGAAAATGAATGGGACTTAAGTGGAAAACAGAATTAAATATGGTAGGGAATGGGCATTGTATCTCCAAGGCAATTCCTATTTAAACCACATTGCCTACAACAGCTGGCTGGGGCTTTTTTTAGGTTGTCTCTTCAGTGTTATTAGTATCACAGTAAGTTCTCCCCTGAAGCCTTTTCTGTCTGAAGAAAGGGTAGTAGCAAACAGATTGCCCACTGATCACATTTAAAACAAATCTTTATTTAATGACACTGTTTACTTCACATGAGCATCTAGAGCAAAAATCAATTAAGTAGTACTAAAATCTTCTTTAATCCACCTTGCCTTGCAGGCTAACTTATTGGTTTAGTTGCTAGTGATCAAGTGCATCTACTTTATCCCTATGAAAAAAGCAGTTATGAACAATTGAAAAATATTGCTGAGTAAAACTGATGAGAATTTACTGGTTTGGGGTTAAAAAATTCAAAAGTAAAACTATTCATGTGGAAACATTGGAATGGTGTTGAACACTACATAGAAAATTGACAGCTTTCTCCTGTTTATTCTGAGTGACTCACACAGGCTCCCTGTGTTAGCACGGAACTGATAGGTGATGCTCCTCAGAGGAAAGGTGCCTTTGAAAATCAGAAAGCTGCAGTATGAAGGGAAGCTGTCTTAGGGCAGTCTGTTCACAGTTAATGCTGATTACTCCACTGCAAGGTCCTTCTACCTGCAGATAATCTGAAAATGGTCTTAATTGGATAAATACGTTAACTGTGAGGAACTGTGAACTCTTTATGCACATATAGTCCAGTCTTTGGATTTCTTACAGGGCAGTTCGCTATGTGGATTGCTTTAGAGGAAACTGGGAGTTCAGATCAGTTTCCTAGGGTCTTTCATCACAATGTTTGCATTTCTGTTTCCACTCAGCTCCCCCTGTGGACCATTGCTGTCTTCACTGACCATGCTATAACTACCTATGTGCATATCGCCTTTCTGAGAACTCAAAAATACTGTCAGTAAAAAAAAATAGATGAAGAAGACCTCATCTTTGCTTATAGGTAAGCCTGAGGTTTAGAATCCATTATCTTGATATTTATCATGCTCATAAGTGTTCTAATTTAACACTCCAGAGCATGCATGGTGTTCCCATGATGTTACACAACTGAAAGTTAAGCACATATATTAAAGCTTTCATACAATCAAGATGCAACTCATACCAGAGTTAATTTCCCAGTGGAAACATTCTGTTTATTAATTTAAAATTAATATTCATTATTATGCAGCAGTTGCCATTTCCAGTTCAGTCCCATTGCAAAGATTTCTGTTTGTGAACTGGGGGCTCTTAATGGGCTGGGTTATTGGATGTCCACTGTCATGCCATGCAACCATTGCCAAGAGACACCAATAGAACTGATTAAAATGTTTTAATTGATATAGACATAAATGACATATATGTACTGTATTGGAGTACTTGGAGGTATGCACACACATACACACACAGACGTACAAATACATATATTTCAGGAAGATGGATGTATGTCTCTCGTCTGGTAGATTTCAGCTCAGCTACAGTAATCTTGACATAACTCTAACCACCAGACAGAAAGGTCTCACAGCTTTATACCTCTTCTGTTACAGTCAAAGCCTGCCAGATCTTTACCTCTTCTTCATTTACACTCAGTGGTGAAGTTACAGAACCACCACAGCTTTCATAAGCCATGGTAACATCTCATTAATTAATTAAGTAATCTATCTGGGCTAGAAATTCAGTGCTGAAGGGCACAGAAGCTCTGTCTGTTGCACCTGGAACCTTAAGCAAAGCTTTGCTCTGAAAAGCAGTATCTTGAGTGCCAAGGAAGCCATCTGGCATCTTATTTTTACCCAGACACAACCAGTAGGTCAGATGAGGCTGACTTAAGGGTGCCTGGCAAAATCAGTGTTGATTGTTCTTTAAGATGTTTCCCACAGAATCACAAAATATGCTGATCTGGAAAGGACCCACAAGGATCATTGAGTCCGTCTCTTAGCCCTGCACAGGAACATCCCCAAGAGTCACACCATGTGCCTGAGAGCATTGTCCAAAGGCTTCTTGAACTCTGTCAGGCTTGGTGCTGTGACCACTTCCCTGGGGAGCCTCTTCCAGTGCCAGACCCCTCTCTGGGTGAAGAACCTTTTCCTGATGTCCAGCCTAAAACTCCCTGATACTTTTTCAGGCCATTGCCTCAATCCTGTCACTGGTCACCACAGAGATCAGTGTTTACCCCTGCTCTTCCCCTCACGGGGAAGTTGTAACTACGATGAGGTCTCCCCTCAGTCTCCTCTTCTCCAGGCTGAGCAGGCCAAGTTGCATAGCACCAATGGCTTGATTGTACCTGAAAGAAGCAATCACCATTCTCACATGTGATGCAGTGTGTTATCAGCACCTCATGTAACTGAAAATGCTAATGCTAAAAAAGTGGAAATCATCAAGCCAGAGTCAGGTCTGATGCCTGTCTTGTCCCAAGCTCTGTTTGATTGAGAATCCAGTACCAGATGTCTCCAAGGTCAATGATAAGACAGCAGGTTCTAAAGTAGCCTGCTGCAAATATAGGCATCTGAGCCAGTGGAGGCACTGCACATTAATTACCTGGATAGCAGCATTTCTCAAGAGGTGCACAGGAAGGCAGCAGCTTTAATTAGATACTGCAGTTAGTTACCAGAAAACTGTTTGAACAGGTGGAAAACCCAAACAGGAGCATACTTCATTCTATCAAACTGTCTTTTTTTCTGTAATTTTTAAGGGAAAGTAGACATCACATAAAAGAAAACTGGTGGTTTTCATTCAGGTATTAACCCATAGGGAAAACCTAAATTCTTCTCTGGAAAAGGCAACACATGATTCTCTTCTCATTTCTCCAATTCCTACATGCTAGCTTCCCAGCCAAGTTGTCCCTTGGATATTTTTGCTGGAGCCACTCCAATCACCATAAACTCATAACACCATCATGAGTTGCCAGCATATTTTTTGTAACACCAGCTACTGGTCAGCTCCCATTCATGCTGACATTAAACCAGAGATTGACTCAGGGGAACCAAAAATAGCAAAGGAAATATCAGTATAAGCACATTATTATCTGTTCTGGTTTCTTTGGCTCCTTTATTTATTACATGGAATCACTTACTGGAATCCTATCTCTGTGCAATATCCAACCAACAGGCCTGTACCTTCTTGTTGATGTTTGTATTACCACAAAGCATATAGAAACTTGTCCTGATCTAAAATTCTTAATTTTAAGGCAACCCCCAGGGTTATTAACATCTATCTATAAGGAGCACCAAGCAGGGCACAGAATAACTGTGGGGAGCCATTTCAGAGTTCTTACATCAGGGGATGTATACTCAGGTTTGAGCAATGTAGACAATCAATAGGAAAAAAATTACTTTTGCTCATAATCACTCACAAAATAAATGTACTTGTAAATTTAATTTAAATTACCATTCCAGTCACAGCCTCAAGCTCAGATCTTGGGAAAAAACCCCTACCTGAGAAACATTTAATTTGTGTTACACTCTCCAATTTGTTTCAATTCACAAGCAGTTTGAAGCATTCACATTTGCAGTGATGCCCAGGAGGCAAGAGAAAAAGACTTGAAACATCACTTCAGTAAGGGACAAGAGAGTTAGATAAAGGACAAAGGGAAGAGAAAGCAGCAAACGGGGGCAATGGTCAAAATTAAAGGCCACAGTCAAACCCAAGTCAAATTTTTATAGGTATCTCAATGAAGGGTATGTCCAGAAAGAAATTGCAGGTTGTCAGTGAGCTAAGTAGAGATTTCTGGAGAATGACTTTTCACGTGTGAAGATTTCCTTTTGTGTTTTAAAATACAGGTGTAGAATTTGCACAGAATCAGTGTCTCAGGAGTTTACCTTCTTCTCACGGTACTAATCTACAGGAAATACTCAGAAATATTTTAAAAGTTACATTCATTTTCCCTATCAGTATATTTTGGCATTCACTCATAACTGCTGATGAATGCCCCATTGTTTTTGGTATTTTATAGCCATGATCAGACAATTTTCCTGGCTCAAAGGGGATTATTATCTTGGTTTCATGACAAGATACCAACATGGGAATAAAGCACAGATGAAGAATTTCAGAAGTAGTGAGAATGAAACAGGTGAACCATTCACAGTAAGCGATAATCACAGATCAATGCCTTCCTAGCTACCAACTGCCCTGTGAAGTGAGAATTTGACATTTCTGTAGCAGTAAATTCTTTGTACCTGTAGTACATACTCATCAATAATATTTTCTGCTGGCATCCTCATAACCATGTTACTAGGTACCTCTGAAATTTCCTCCAAAAATTAAACTCTTTCAGAACTACTTGAAATGGGCATAAGTCAGAATTTCCTCTTGCTATCCATGACGCAAATGCAGATTTCATCATTCTATGATTAGTCTGAATGCTCTACTGAAGAAAGCCACTCCCTATCATCAGCAAACTTGAGTTTCAATTTGAAATATGTCTGATTACATGCTTTTGGACTGAACATTCAAATTTCTAAATGAACTTTAATGGTCTTCACTTAAAATCATTCTGCTGAACACCTTAAAAAATGTTGAGTATTATATTTCCATTTAGTGATTTTAAAAAATTGTGTTTCAGTCACTGCTACTTTTGTCTGTTGTGAATAATATAGCATTTACTCTGCAGGGGTCACCTGTGCTGCAAAGTACTAACAGCATGAATGACAAAATGGGACCTTGACACTTCATTAAGCCATCTCAGTCTGAGAACAGCGTTTTCAGCCTCTAACATTTTTCAAAAGTCAGCTATGTTGCTCCCATCCAGTATGTTTTCATCACAATGTTACAGTTTTGCTGTTTTGACGTATCTAATGTGTAGTCACTGAAAACCACCCTCTCCTATTTTTTAGTTCAGTGATCTCCATCTGACTTTGCCTGTCTGATTTAGCCCATTTAGCCCAGCTCTGTGGAAGACTGATTTCTCACAGGGACCACAGAACTAACTGGTATGAGATGCTGAGTCAGCCAAAGCTATGAGGTGGATCTATCTTGTCCCTTTCTCAAAAGATCAAAACATTCAAACAGCCAGGCATGATCTGAATAGAATCTAAGCAAATAAACTAAATTTTCTAGTGAAGGCAGGTTAGATCAGACCAACTAATTAGCCCAAATGAAAATAAAAATATTTATACCTGACTTGATCCCACATTGTTGTGTTCTGGCAGAAGCTTTTGCTTCCAGACCAGCTCATCATCTTTCTGAGTTGCAGGAAGCAAGCCCTGCATGTTCCCCTTTGGTCCTTGGAAAGTCTTTCAGCCCCACCTGGGGCCCAGGAGCTGCGCTCTGCTCTTCAGTGCCATTCCACAAACTCTGTGAGCTGTGGGCTTCTGGCGGCAGGTGGTGCTGCATGGCCCTGCCGTAGACCCTTCCCTCCCTTACCACTCCCCAAAAGGGGTTACAATCTCTTTCTGCCTTCTAGGAGGTCTTCCTGATCCAGTCTTCTTGGGCCATTTCTCATCAACCAAAAAAGCATTCATCTCCTTTTAGGCTGCCCTGAGATCCAAAACATTTGTTCATTTAAGTGTCGCACCCTGTTCAGACTGAGCTTTGCTTCGGAGACACGGCTGTGCCGTGTCACCCTTTGTAAATCTGGAGCTACTACATAGCTCAGATATTGAACTGAAATCCCACGCTGAAGATACTGATGGTCTGAGCATGTAGAGAAAAAATTCCATATTTTGGTGTGGAGCATTGACCCAAGTGCTAGTGACACAGACTGAAACTTTTCATCTGCTGTTGTGATTGCAGATTTCAGACAGACAGCCTACATATCACAGAGGGGGACAACTGTAAGAGCCAGAGCTGCTTGAGAAAAGTGAGCAATGCATTTAGTATTCATTGTAGAAACAGCAGCATAGTATTAATCAATAGAACAGCAGGATCCTTTGCAATTGTAAGGAGAGGAAGTATTCCTTTGCAATTGTAAGGAGAGAGAAAGATATTTCTTGCAATAAAACCCTATCTGTGCAAGCCCACAAAGACAGGCTTATTCTTTCTAGCTGAAAATATGGCAAGGATCAAATGTGTTTTTCTCAGCAACATGTCTGCATAGGCACGTGTAGGAAGACCTCAGTCTGCTGGAGAGAAGTGAGATCATTCTGGGAGGCTGTACAGCATAACTCAGCTCTGCTGAGAAGCTCAGTACATGCAAAAAAAGAGGGCCCTCTCTAGCCCAGGGGATGCTGCCTTCACAGGCTTGCCTAGCTTGTCTGTGTTGCTGCAGCTTCTATAAAAATCTTAGTGAGTCTCATTTATAGAGTAGATCAATACTTCAGCTTGCATACCTCCTGCATGTTTAGTCTTGCCAAGCTTTGCCTTGTTCCATAGTTTAAGCTTGGTGGGCAGCTTATCACTGTGCAGTCACTCACTCACTCCTCCACAGCGGGATGGGGCACAGAATTGGAAGGGAAAAAGTACAAAAATTTGTGAGTTGGTATAAAGACACTTAAACTTTTTTTAAAGGAAAAGCTGCACAAACAAGCAAAGCACACTAAGGAATTCATTCACTAGCTCTCATCTGCAAGCAGGTGCTCAGCCATTTTCCAGGAAAGCAGAGCTCCATCACATGTAATGGGTACTTGGAAGGTTAAATGCCACAACTGGGAATGTACCCCCTTCCTTCTTCTTACCTGAGATTTTATTGCAGCACGTGACACCCTATGATATGGAATACCCCTTGAGTCAGTTGTGTTCAGCTGCTCCATGTATGTCACCTCCCAACCCCGTGTGCAGCCCCAGTCTCTGTGGTGGTGGGATATGTGAGGGGCAGAAGGCCTTGACGCTGTGTAAGAGCTGCTCAACAATAACTAAAACATCCCTGTGTTGTCAACTCTGTTTCCAGCACAAATCCAAAACCTACCCTTATACAAGATGCTATGAAGAAATTTAACTTTATCCCAGACAAACCAGTACACTTAGTTTTGCTTGAATAGGCTTTCAGTGTGGTTTGCAACCTTTCAGGCTTTCTTCCAAACATGTGAGTAGCCATTAACATTAGAAGCTCAACTCTACACCTGTTTGTCTGAGATGCTCTGCTCTTCTATCCTGTTATACTTTGAGTTACATCCTTGTCTCTCTCTCTCTTTAGCGTACAAGACTCACATTGGGGGACATGAAGAGCACATCATTACACTGTGGTTGAAGGAGAGGTTCAGTAACTCAAGCAGACTCATCAGCTGTTTCCTCCAAAGGATTACCACATCTCTGTATTTGACCTTTTGCTATGTTCTTTCCAGTTTTTAGATACTGAACTCTCTAGGCAGCCAAGATGTGTTGAGCTCAAGGAGAATTAGGCTTAGATGAAAATTTCTGCTTTTCCTTGCTCTGTTACCTTAACAACCAGTATATGTACCTCTCAAGTTACATCTTTATCTGAAGTGCCTCCCTCTTCCACATACATTTCCACTCTGAATATTCACTGAAAAATTATGCTGGAAATCAAGTATTACACAGAATTTGTATATGCCTGTTTTCCCACAGTACTGAAATTGTCAGATAGCAAGCAACTCAGCTGCCAAATTGTGTGGGTTTTTCTTTTTAAATTAAGGTAACTTCTTGTTTAAGCTATTGAACACCAAATCAGAATTAATAAGAGGCACTCAATTTCCTCCTAAGAAAAGGTTCTGTCACATTCTACATTAACATGGTGGTAGTTTTCAGTGGAGGACTGCAGATTATTTATATTTCTTTAAAAATTCAACTCTTCAGAATTCAGTTAAAGCAACAAGATTCTCAATGATTATACGTGTAAAAGTCTCACCAAAGTCCACAGTGACTTTAATATGATAAGGCTTAAAAATTGTTGCATTTCAATAATTTTTTATTGTGATCTGCCTGTATGAAATAATTTCTCTGCATGGAAACTCCTCAATTCAACAGTATATCAGCATGTTCTTAAATTTGAAGCATGCACAGGAGCAAGCCAAACATCACACATGTTCAGTGCTCAATTTGTAGACAAGAGTCCTGACATTACTGATCATATTCTACGCTTTTGCTCTAAATGACTGTCTCTAGGACTTTTCAACTATTGCAATACTAAGCTTTCTTTAAAGTCTATCATAAATGCACTTTGAGGATGTAACTTGTATTATGGATGTTAGATTTTTGTCCTTCAGCATCATGTGCACATATTCTGTGCTAGTAATCCCTTCCTGACAAATCCCCCCAAGTCATCACACTAAAATGTCTTGCAAAGACTTTATACTTTTAAAGTTATATTTCAAATTTAAGGCTTCAATCAAAGAAAGGACTTAACCCTTCCTGAAGCACGAGTTCAAACACACTCTATCAAGTCACAAAATAATAGATTTATAATCCATTTGAAATGTGTCAGCAAGGTTCAAACAGGGGGGAGTGCTTAATGACCACTAGGTGTTGCTGGAAAACCCTCAACTAAATTTGTAATGCTTAATATAATGAGTGCCCTTGCTTTCTCCTCTCCCCACTCTTCTCCATTTTTTGAGTCTCAGATTTGCTCATGGGCCAGAGTTTCTACCTTTACCTCTTGAGCTGATCACACTTACCTCAGTCACCACATCAGATGAGACAAAATAAAGAAATAGAGCAATGTATATCCTCAGTTATAAGTGCTGATTCCAGCTCATCTCTCTCCCAACTTCTTTTCTTCCTCTATTCTTAGCAATTTCTTCAGCTCTACATCTGTAAGAGAGTAGATTCAGATTTTTGTCTTCAGTGCAATTTCCATACATTTGTATAGAGATTACATTTTAGGTGGGAAGTGTGCTTAAAGATTGCATAGTTCAGGTATATACCTGACCCCTTGCTGCTTATTGAGTTGAACTCTTGCATTTTGCAAGAAAAAAACATTACAAAAAAAATGTCGTTAACCTCCTCCTGTATTGCTGAATACAACAAACTCTCCCTGTTTGTTGCCCATGCTGCATGCTTTGGTGTAAAGACACCTCAGCTGGGCTGCTGGTTGGGTCACCTTCCTAGAGAAACACCATTTAATTCCTTTGAGGTATTTCCCTGGTGTTTCCCTGTTGGCTTCTTTACCTTAGGAATCCCTGACTCATCTCTGTAAGACTGTGCTCCAGTGTGGCTCACACATTTCAGAGTCCCTGGCAGAGGGGCCTCGCTGGTACCCTGTCCCTCTAACCTTTGCAGATCACCCCACAGCCTGCCAGGGACAGCCCTGATATTGTTGTGTGCTGTGTCTGTCACTCCCCCATCACACATAGTTTAAAGCTCTGCCAATTCCTGCTAGTTCCTGAGCAAAGACTGTCCTCTCTTGCTGAGAAAGGTGACTCCCGTCTGATGCCAGCATGTCTGGTGCTATGCAGGCCATTCCACTGACAAAAACCCCAAAATATTGACCATTTATTAATAGACTCAGCCCATCTGTTTCTTCCAAGGTTTCTGCCTTCAGCTGGAAGTCTGGAAGAGAATATAACTTGTGCCCCAGTCTTCCTTACCAAGTGCCTCAAGGCCCTGAAATCAGTTTTGATGTTGCCATTTCATTACCCCCTGTGTAGGATATCAGCACTGAGGTACTCTGAGGGCCACACCAGGCCAGGAAGTTTCCTGGTGAAATCCTTAACCCAGGTCCCAGGGAGGCAGCAGATGCTCCCATGGGTTGGGCCTGGTTGGCTTATTGGGCCCTCTGCTCTCCTTAAAAAGGAATCACCTACAACTATAACCCATCTTTCTTCCTCTTGGATGTGGTTGTAGTAGAGGGGGTTGACCTTCCTGATTGTAGTGATACCTGTGGTGTAACTGGTGTTCCCATATTCTTCAGTATGCCCTACAATGTCCTGCTTAGTGGCTTTAAGAAGGCTTTAGGCTGCTGCTTTAAATGTACATATTTCCTTGCACAGCAACCAACACCATCCTAAAGGTATCTTTTCCACCCCTCTGAATCAGAAATTTATCAGTTAGGGCTGTTTGAAACTCAGTAAATGTAGCTGGCAGTGGCAAAACAACTGAAAAAATATAGAAATTGAAATGGGGCTCATAGAGAAAATTTTATTACTGCAGAGGGTAAGCACAGCTTGCATACAAACATAAGCACTCAGGCTCTAGCCCACCACATGACAGGAAAATGTGTTGCTCAGTTGAAGCAGTTTGAAAAGCTAGGAATAAGCCATCAATCATTTCATTTTACTGTGCCTCATAAATTTGTGAAGCCTGTATTTCCCAGCAAACCATACAACCCATTTTATAGAACCATGGAGTTTCACAGGAAGCCAGGCACAGCCTGGCCTGCCCCGTTCTATTACATTTTCTTTGTATTTTTACCAGAATTGAATGTTATTGACAGTGAGCCTTTTTACAGAAAGTAGACCAATGAAACTCCCCCTCCAGTGGTTGGAAACATCCCTAGTTAATGGCCCAGGTTACTGGCAAGGCTTGTCCTGGACTGCAACACACACTGATGGGTTTTCATCTGCTCCCTCCAGTCTGCTACTCATGGTACAGATTCTGCTCTGCAGTTTGATGCATCCATATCAAAGACTACATTGCCTGAATTCTCCACCATTATACTCCAAATTCATGAACAGAAAGGGGAACACAACTTATATGCAAAACCAAGAACTTATTTTTAGTTTAATGTAAGTCTAAGCCATGGAACTAAATAATTATTTTTGGTGCGGTTACAATGATACTTACACGGCTCAAATGAAATACAATTACAAACAACATATACACCAACTTCCTAGAACCTCTCCCCTTCCTCTGTTATTATGCTCACCCTTGCACTGCCCCTCTGGGTATGAAAGCTGATAGCTTCAGGCCATGGGCAGGGAGTTACAGCACAGTCGGCATCTCCTCCTTGGGAGGAATGGGATGTTGATTCTCCCTCCTCAGCCCAGGACCAGTGGTTGGGATCAATATTGTGTTTGGTAAGAGCATCTATGCTCTGCTCTTTTTTTCTTGGTCTGTGATACCACGTTGTAGCTTCATTTGTGAGCTTAGCATATGTTATATACTAATTTGTTCTCTTCTCTTCCCACTAGAACTGGTTATAGCCAGCTGCTGAGGCTGCTTTCCTTTGATAACCTATTTGTATCTTATTTATAACAATTGACCAGTGCTGAGTCATGGGTTTGCTGATATGAACCTTTCCCTGTGCCAAAGAAGGCAGGTTGAGAAGCAAGAAATTAGGCTTATACACTTCATATAAGGTTTTCCAACTCTTCTAATTGGAATTGTTGGCTGGTGGCCATTACTGCCTGCTCTGACCTCCTCTGACACTGTCTTAACCTCCAGTTTTCCTCTTATTGATACATCTAAGAAATCCTTCAAATACCTTTCAAATCCAAGCTCTCATTTGGCACTTATTGTGTCACGGCTGCTAGACATGGGCACACATGCATATATTTAAATTTAGTACTTGCTCCCAAAGCTCTTTATTTTCTAAGTGCAGCCACTTCAGGCTTCAGTCCAACTCTAAACTTCCAGCTGCAGCAACCATTGCATCACATATTAGTCAACCCTCCTTCACTTTTTTGTTCCAAGGGAAAAATTAGTCACTACAAATAATCTACATTTGCTCAAAAAGAAGATTACACACAGAGGTTCATGTTGCCTTCCCTTTGTTTTTCTCCAAGGGCATGTCAAGACTGCTAACTAATTTTCTAGGAATAGAATTAATCATGTGAGCCAGAGAAAACTCTCTCAAATTTATTTTCTGTATGACGGGAAAAGCTTCTTTGTAAATAGCAGAGGGCTCACTCCTAGAGCTTGGAGCAATATCCTTCTCTTGCAAGATCAGAGGATTTTGAGAAGCCTTCAATGTAGATTAGTTTTACATATTACCAAGCTTTCCAGGAAAACAAAATATGACTCCATATAGTAGCAATCCACACAGTAGCTGAATGTGAGGCTTTAAGTCTGGGTGAAAAGGATAATTTTGAAGTCCTTGTGTTAAAGGCTGCATTGATGAGTAAATTTCAGCTGGTTTGTAATATCTTTTCTGAAAAATCCTTAGGTTTTCCCATGGCTATGCACCATTTTCTGGCTGGAAAATTAAAACACAAGATCACTGGTCAATCTGGAGATAAGTTGCCCTAACTTCAAATGGTGTCTTAAAGAATATAGATCCCCCCCCAAGTATCTTTTTATGTGGGGGAAAAGGGAGAAAAACATGATCAAAAATTCTGTAAGAGAAACTGATCAGGTTAAATCAAAGTCAGTGTTGGAAATTGACTCCAGCCAGTCACTGCAAATAAGGTTATTCTCTTGTGTTTATATTCCACATCCTTAGCTCTTGTACTAGACCTACTCATTTAAAACCCTACTTGCAAATCCTAGACAAAACTGTCTCCCACCAGATTGGTTTGGTTCTGTGACTTAAGTTACCCTGTAGTCATATCTGAAGGAAATAAGGCACTACCATATCCTGACATGGTACACTTCAAACCACAGAGATACCAGCTGGGAGACACCCAGCAAATCAAATTTCTTACCCTACTGAGCTAGAACACCATGGCCACTACAAAAACTAGAGACTGACATATTTATTCCTGTGCAATTCATAGACTCACCCTATGAGCAATAACAAGCTCTAATCATGTGTGCAACCAAACCTGGACAAATTTCAAGCACAGCAGCAAAAATTAGGGGGCAGAACTATGCATAAACTGAAATCTATGTGTACTGAAATGTCTACAGCTATATTATCACCTTCCCTTTGAGGTTTCTATCCCACTAAGCCTTTCCAAATGCCCCAGGCAGAGTTTGGCAACAGGCCATAGCTCATGGGTAATGGAAGAACTTCATGGCTATCTGTGTGCTACCAGTTGCAATGCTGGGGCCTCACTGCTGGAAAAATGAGAAATGGAATTCTGTGTGTAAAATGACAAAAGTGAAATTGACCCAGAGATGTCTCAGAAGAGCAAAATGCAGGAAAAAAACACATCATGAGCTGAATTCCTGTAGTCTTAGGAAATCACATGCAGCTTTTTTATCTTGATTGGATCCATAAAGCCTTGTTCTTTGCATAACTTGCACAACATTCGTTCTCCTTAGTAAGAAGTAAACGGGTTCTCACTGTCCTTTAAAAGATCTGTGACTCTCACTCCAGACTGAGCTGCTTGCAGGGTGTGGGAGAGGGTGGGGAGAAGACATATATTTTTCCATGAAATGCATACCTACAAGAAAAGTGGTAAAAGAGTGTGATTGTAGAAAGCCAAGTCTGTATATTTGCCATGGAAACAGCAGTTTTAAGGAACACAGTGATGGGAGGAATATCAACCATCCCTTCAGTCTGATTTCTGCAATATGCAGAAACTGGCTAAAAGTAGGCTGCTCCTCATGCAGCTTGACAGACCCTCCAGTTTTATTAGCTTGGTGATTATGGGTCATTTCTGGCAGCTACTTTTAAAATGTCCTAGGTATCCTTTATTATACTGAGGAAATATAAGGAATTAAGTGGAAAGGGTGAAAAAGGCTCTCACCTCACTCTGGACACTCACCTCATTTTTTTGTGAGGCCATCAGCAGCTTTGATGCATATTTCATTCACATGTTTGTCTGTTTCTTTACATCCTAGCAGAGGCACATAGAGTAAGGAAGGAAAGGGACCTCTTTGGACACCCCCAGAAAACAGTGCAGGCCTAATTCTGGTATTCTACTTTTGGAAGCTTTTTGTTTCACACGTATCAGGAAAAACTTGACATTAAAAGCACTTCCAGGGTCTAAGAAAGCTTAACTGAAGTAACAAACACAAATTTCAGCACAGGGTTCGCTTTCCAGAGCTGTCACTACTTCTGTAGTCATCATCTCTCTGTTTTTTGCCTCTTACCAGTTTCCTCTCCTTTTGATGCCCTGTTCCTCTTCCGTCACCTCTCTTTCCCTTCAGTATTCAGTTCTTTTTGCTACCAAAGGTGTAGTGGAAGCATCCCTATTTCCTTTCTCATCCCTACCAGTGTGAACAAAATGAAGAGATCACTGTGCTTCAAAAAGTGGTTTTGCCAAAAGAAAGAGATAGACATGCTCAACACACTCTTTTAGCTCTAGACTCTGCAAAACAAGTATGGTACACACTCCAGAAGAATTAACAGCACCTACCCTCAAAGAATGTCAAGGGGTTTGGCTGCTCCTAGAGGTCAGGGAAATGCTGCTCTTCCAGTCATTTGCAGCATTGCTATTCAAGAGGGTTGATCACCTTGTGGGGTCACCTTCAGCTGCAGGAGAGCAGCCCAGCACAGACATAGATGTGTGCTTCCAGCAGAGAAGTTTTTGCTTCTCTGGTCTTTTATTGCAGCCCTGGCTTCTTTCTAGTTTCCACAGAATGCTATTGATGGATACACTGGGGAATGAGCTGGGATGTGAGCACAGGTTTGTTTTTTACAGGGTATTGCTAAAGAAGTTTTGCCAGTAACAGACATGGATGGGAAACCCACACTATTAGACAGATGAAAACTGCATCCAGGAAGTTTCTGTCCTTCAGGCATCATTACTTCCCACATTTTCTTGCAGATAAAGCCAAGCTTTTCTTAATGTTGGATTTAAAGGCTATGTAGTTAACTGTTGCTTTCCTAGGTCTCTTGATTTCCTGGCTCTTAGGAATGGTTTGATCGCTAGAACAGTGTGAGCATTGCCTGAGCTGAACTGGTTTTTAGCACCATCACCTAGAGGCTGGTAAAAGAGTCTGCAATGGTCATCAAAGACCAGTGGCTTTATCACATCTGGGAGGCAGTGCTGTGAAAAAAAGGCCAAAGTGAGATGTCTGCACCAGTAAGTTATTTCTTTTGTTCTAGGAAAAATCTGGTGTTCTTTGGTTTATTTGCCTATCAAAATAATTTCTAAAAAGGAAATGCTAGGAACAGCTCACAGAGGGTTTTTTTAAAAGTAACCAGATGATTGCCAGTTGTCACTTATCTGATGTCAGCTTTGCCCTAAGGATAGGCTGAATTTAGAGCAAAGAAGACAGCCATCTCCTTCATCAGCTGCCACTGCTCTCAAGTAAAAGAATACATAAATGTCTCTGAAGGCTAAAAACATGCCCACAGGCAAAGGGAAAGAATATATTGGAAAACAGTTTAAAAACACAGCTATTACATATTTCAGCAAAGGTATACTCACATACTGCAGGGCATTTTGTTTGTTTAGTTTTATCAAGAGTGATGCTGATGATGGAATAGGACTCTGCCTTAGCTGGGTCCTGATCACAGCTGAGCCATCTAAGAGTTCATGCTGTAACCATTCAAACTTCACGTCCTGACATTTAATTGGAAAATCCTTCTGCTGCTATGTCCTTTTTACATAAAGTAATTGGTTTGTCCTGTTACTACTGTTCTAAGCAAATTAGGATTCAAAGGAGTTTTTTTTTTGAGAGGGACACGGTGGTCTGTATTATGCAATCAGAACAAACCTGAAGAAATCTTATTGATTCGTCAAATTTTATTTTAGATGTAAAATTTGAACTTCCTGGGTAGACATAGAGAAATATTTTTTTCCAAGTATACAATGGCTATAAATTGTAAAATGTGGCCACCTTAAGGATGATAGCATATTTTGTAATGTATGCTTTTAATTCATGCTAAGCAGCCATGCACGTTGGATATGAGCTCTTAAATAAAAAACAAAACTAAAACCAAACCAAACAATAAGTATGGTTATCCCTCAGGAGTCTTCAGGATGCTCTTGGACCTTACAGAGGAAACATTATGATAAGAAAAAGATATTTTCTGTTTTGATATAGATGTATTTAGAGCTCTTTATAACCTGATAAGAACTTTCTGAATTATTGCAGAGTGACTGCAGAAGTGATTTCTTCTTCCTTATCTTGAGGTACCTATTTTCCTGTCTTAAGTGCTGCCCTGTGCATCTGTGTATGAGAGAAGAAAGCAAAGTAAGTGGCTTTTTCACTGGACCATTCAGCTGGTACCAAGAGGCACTGCAGGAAATGTGAGAATTTATGTCAAATACAAGTGTGTTTGATCAGGAGCAAGGGAAAGCAAAATTCTCCCAGCAGTAGGCACATCAGTGGAATAAAGAACTATTCAATAACATCTTTCTCAGTGTGCTGGTTTTGGCTGGGGTAGAGTAAAAATTCATCCCAGTGGCTGATGTGTGGCTGTGTTTTGGATTTGTGCTGAACACAGGGCTGATAATGTAGAGATGTTTTTGCTGAGCAGGGCTTGCACAAGCCTTTTCTGCTTTTTGTGCTGACGTGCTGGCAGGGAATTTTGGAGTGTATGGGAGGCCAGGAGGAGACACAGGTGGAATAGGTGACCCCAAACTGACCAAAGGTGTATTCCAGACCATATGGCATCATGGACAGTGTATAAAGTAGGGGGAAGAAGGAGGAATGGGGGGATGTTTGTAGTATGACACTTCTCTTGCCAAGTAACCATTACATGTGGTGGGGCCCTGCTCTCTGGAGATGGCTGAACACCTGCCTGCCCGTGGGAAGCACTGAATGAATTCTTTGTTTCTCTTTGCTTGCATGTGTGACTTTTGCTTTTCATATTGAACTGTCTGTATCTCAAAGCACAAGTTTTCTACCTTTTTTCTTCCTGCTTTTCTTCCCGATCCTACTGGTGCAGGATTGAGTGAGTGGCTGCATGGGGCTAGTTTGCTGGCTGCGGTTAAACTACAACACTCACACAGAAACTCTCATTTTTTACCATGTCACTTGTGACCCCAGTGCTAAGCAGACAGAGAACCCAATGTGTGAGCAGTGTTTTACAGCTATTGTAGCTGCCAGCAGAGGTAGAGGAGACGATCTGGCTGTGCAGTCCTTGGCCTGAATGGTTCTGGGGTGACTAATCCCTATGGATTTGGACTACTTTGCGTAAGACTGGGAATAAGTTTTCTGTTGGTAAAGCCCGAAGAGTGAGGATGACAGACTGTGGCTGAGTAGCCATGATGAGCTTATTGAAGTTGTTAAATGATCTGGAGGATCAACAGTAACTCTGCCAAGGTAGCTATGCAGACTTAGGGGAGAGCAAACCTGATCCTCTCCTTACAGTGTTTGGGGAGAGTTGAAAGTTCCAGAAGATGGCTCAGGTTATGCAATGAGATGATCAGGGATTTGTCTGAAGTCATAGTGGTGAGTATGTGCCATTAGCAGACATAAAATAGAAAAGTGTTTCTAAAATCACAGTCTTTGTTCAGCTTACTGAAGCATCAGTAAAGTACTGGCCTTGTCTGAAGAACCACACCTATGTCCCTGAAACTAAATAGTGTTCTTCTGCAGTACAGAACAGGGATAACTCTTCCGTAAGCTGAAGGGTACTGCTCTTTTATAGAATGTAGCCTGGTGACTTAAATGCCCCCCAGGAGTGCATTTGCATCTTCACAATCCATTTCCACCTCCCAGAAAACTGCTTCTTTTGCCATCCTGTGCTCTCATGGGAGATGAGAGACTCTCCATGACTCCTACTGAATTTTCCAATTTCTACAGAATTAAAATTCATTGAGTGAAAGAATATGTGTTCAACAACAGGCATCAGTGATATGGTCATGCAATACAGATTGGGAACTTGAGATCCATCTTCTGCTGCAAGATCAACTTTTAACACTTCAAAGAAAAGCCCACGAGGCCAGTCCAACATGTAGGGATTTCAGTAACACAAATACACAACTAATACAAAAAATGTGGCGCCTATGGATTTATGCTTAAGGGAGTGGGCAGCATGCTGAATGGGAGTTTTCAGGATATGAATCTATTTCTACCTGAGTTTCACCAAATGCATCCAACTGCTGATCTTTTCCTGGGTTCAGTTTGCACCAAGACAAGCAGCACTTGGATATGAACTAATGCTGAAATAAGACTTGTAATGAGCTTGGGATTCAGATACAGCGTACAACAATCTGAAAATGGATATCCTGAGTTTCTTACAATGCCAAGATTGTTTTGCTTAATAAAAACAGCCTTCAAACAATTTTATCTTTTAATCTAAAGCCCAGGCATGTACTAATAAAGTAATATTAACAATAGATTTTCATTTGGAATATTCAGACAGGGAAATAAACACTGCTGTAGTGAAATCCACCAGCCACCAAAAGTGAGACTCTTCTACAATACTTTTCTCTGCACCAGTGAAAATCTGCAGTCGCTTCTCTGAATTTAGAGGCAGAATTAATGCTTGCAGTGGGGTGACTCAAAGCAGAACACAAGTTTTGTTTGCTATTACGCATACTTATTGCATAAATAAACACAGTATGTAGCTGCTGTAATTTTTTTTTTAAGTCAGCTTGAGTTTAATTTGCAAATACAGTCAGCATGAATTTACCCTTCATTTTGTCTTGGGATTTCTAAAATATATGGGATGCCAAATGCTAATTCAGGTAATGGTAGTAATTCAAAATCTCAAATATAAAGCTCAAAAAGATAAGCGCTCACATGAAATTGCTTGTGTTAGTCTTCAAATTAAATTGCTCATTAGATTGTCTCCTGTGTCCTACATTCAAAGGTCATGTACAGATTTCACTATGAATAAGAAAAAAACAAGGGGAAATACTCTCCAAAAGAAAACCCAACTGCATATCTTCTCTAGTGTGTTGCACCATAAAATTGCATCTGGTTTATTTACACAGTAGAAGCCTGTCCTTTCCAAGACAATAAAACAGAAAAATAAACCATAAGAAAGGGAAAACCCAACCCTTTAGCACACCTGAACTTTTTCACCTGGAAATTGAAAACAAGGCAATATTATCCAAATCTTCTAAACAGGAACAATCATCACAGAGATTTACTTGACTGCAACAAGAACTGGTGGTTTATCCCACATGTTTGGTGTTTTGCTCTTGGGTTTATTGGTTTGGTTTTGGGTTTTTTTTTTTGGAAGTATTTTCTGGAAAACTATGCTAGTAATTTACGAGCTTTTCCACTGTGTCCCTGTTAGTCATCAGATTTTCATGGAATGGGGGTTTTGTATCTGTTTTTGAGATAAGATGATCCTCAAATAACATGACGCACACGCAGAAGGTGCTGTTCTGTTTGTGGATGTGTGAGGTTGCTTTCAGGGATGCCTTGTCCGTAGTCCTTAGTACAGCACTTGTGTCAGTGGCCAGAGGCTTTTTGAACTGGTTGGCAGTGGCCTCTCTGATCTATATGGTTCCTGACAGGTCTGTTCTGTTGTTGGTTTGTACCCACTTTAAAATTTCATTTTAATCTGCAATTTCTTCAGCAATTACCTTTTCCCCTTTCTTTTCCTTCAACAAGAAACTAAGCTGCCTTAGTTTCAGAGAGCTGGAGAATGGCAGTAGGGGAGGAAAGCTTCCATCTCCTCTTTCCTGGCTGCCTTGTTCAACCTTGCAGCTACTAAGCGTAATTTCATAGAGTGATACAGACTGGAAAGGACAACCAAAGGTCATCTGATCCAAAAGCCAACTCTAAGCAGGGCTGAGATCATATTGCTCAGGGTCTTGTCTTTGAGATTTGAGTCGAGTTTTGGATATCTCCAGACATGGAGATCAGTGGTGGATACAGTGTGAACCTCTTCCTTATCTCCTCACTGTTGGCAGCTGTGTGCTCAAATGTTCAGACAAAAAAGAGAAGACACAGCAAATGTTCAGTTTTGTGTAACACACCAGTTTTGCCAACTCTTTTTCCAATAACAAGATCATAATTTTGAACCATCCAAAAGGCACGTGTGAAAAGTCACTTCTCTGTACATGTATATGTGAGAGGAAAATTAGCTAATAATTTCAGGTTTTATCCCTCAGGATTGCTTCACAGTACATATTTTTCCACATTTCTATTGTGCCATTAATCTTTCTCCTGTGCCTTCTGCAGAGACTTCTTTTTTTCCTCCCACACAGGCTGCCAGGCTCCTGCTCTCCAAGGGGTCACAGGTTGCAGAGGGATCCACAGAAACAGGAAACCAGGCTTCCTCAGTCAGTTTTGAAACACCAAAAACCTGTTTCCTTTCTACAGAAATAAAGCCTGTCAGGGCATCCTCTGGGTAGGCTCACTATCTGAGCAGCAGCCCAGGAGAAGGGAGAAACTACGGGATTTCTTGTTTAAGAAATAAATGTGAGATAACTTTTAGCATTTACAAACCATCAGAATGAAAGAGATAATTTTCTTGATGCTTCTGTTGCAGTTACAGAGGGGCAGCACTGGATTTAACACTCTAGGAAAACTCTGGACCACAGGACAAGGTGATGAAACCCAGACAAGTCACTCATACTCGACTCCATCTTCAACCACAATTAGAGGGTCACCCCATTCTCAAATCCAAGCTGCCAAAGTGACTGCCTCACAGGGACCTCCTTTTGCATCTTCAGATGAGACACTGGGAATGACAGCAGTGAAGAAAACTTCCAGTCCCACAATATCTACCCCTGCAAGTCAGACAAATGGACACAGTGATGGTGACTCTGGCAGAGACAAGATGGGAATCTCATCTCGCAGCAAAGAGACAACCCTACAAAGCACTGCTGGAGAGATCCCTCTCCTTCAAAGGATCACTACAAGCCTGGATACAGCTACAGGGAACAGGTCTGTCAAGCAGTCCTCTCGCAGCACTGGCATCACCAGGAGCCAGCAGGATGCCAACTCCAAAGCATCCGGCTTTGAAACTACCAGGGGAAAGTAAGCTATGTATTTTTTCTTCTCTCCTATGTACTGCTTATTTTCCTGTTTCCAGTGACATAATTGGCAAAAGTCCTAGCAATTTCAGTAAAATTATTTTTTGACCTTAAAAAGGACAATATAAAACAAGAAGGGACCAAAGCAGCAGCATTTACTCAGGCAAAACTATTGTAACATTTCTAACAGAGTAAATGCTACTATGTTTTATTCCTCAGGGTAGCTATCTCAAAATCAACAGGCAAGTCATTGTCATAAATGGGTAGGAAAGGACTACAATAGATGACCCTGGTTTATGCACAGTAAACTGTTGTTGATTTCTTTTCTTCCTTCTTTTCTTGTGGGTAAAAGGAATTGCAAATGCACTATTTTGTTTGGAATCTATTAAAAATATTGTGTTTGTAAACTTCTCCACTAAATTGAAAATGCAAGCAATTAAGTGTACAAAATGCATCAATGTCTGACAATTTGAAGCATCCTATTCTGTGATAAAAACTTATGAAAAGCAGTGTTATAGGTGAATGTGCATTCAGAGCTCTATAACTTAATACACAATAGCTGTGCATAATAGAGTGTATCAAACTGTACTGTCTAGTTTTATAGCTCTGGAACACTCAATTATTTCCTTTGTTCCCCAGTGTCTTCAGTTCTCAATGGGGATATTAACACTGACTTTGCAGATATTGCAAGTTTCTCTTAATTGCTGATATATAATCAGATACTGGTAGAAAATGAAAGACACAAAGGATTGGTTGTTTTCTGTAGTATTTATGGAGAGTGGGTCTTCAGAATATAGATTTCTTCTTTTGATAGTACTTTCCCAAATGTTAACATTCAAATTCATGCAAAAGAGAATAAATCATCACTCCTACAATTATCTTCCTGTCTGTGGCTAGGAGCTAACGTTCCTCCAACTGAAAGAAAAGATTCCCATTGACCTGAGTGTATTTTGAATTATGCATAAGGGAAATAATGCACAAGGACCCAAAGGAAAGGAGTCCTTTGCCTCTGCTTGGAAGAGAGAGCCCAGTAAAGGAGCTGTGTTTCCCAGACAGCTTTCCTAGCATACTCCTTAAGTTCTGAAAGTCATCTGCTACACCACCTTACCGCAGTGTTTGGCAGAGTGTCTGAGTTCACTTGAGTTAAATGGGGTCTCTTTTTACATAATAGCTACATCTCCATTGAAATAAATCCTAATACATGCTAACCTTGGTCTTTAGCTTTCATAGCTTTCTTCAAGAACAGTATTCCAGTTAAATTAATCTTCAGCAAAACTCTGTGAATCAGCAGGTATTCTTTCTACCTTTTACGTGAGATATAAATATAAGTAGCAAAAAATTAGTCTCTGGTGAGGATGGTCACGTATTTTATTTCTCATAATGACATGTGACTGTGACTGCAGAGAGGCAAAAGAAGCAAATCTTGTGTTTGCCAGCACCTAATTTCACGAGTGGTCAAGGAGCAACCTTCTGTGCAATATGCATATTGTAGTCCTCTGAGCCAGTTAGCAGTAAAGCCAGGACTGCACATCAGATTTACAGGAATGTGTTGCAGCATGAAACCCAGCATAAAACAGAATTCTGAATCCCCACTCTCTTCTTCTACTGGTGAACTCCATAGCCTCTTCCTCTCTAGAAAATTTTTCCAGTTCTAGGCATGGCTCAATCCTTTTCTCAGTAAGATTCTTGTGCTACAGAGTTTGTCTTCCCACTGTATATGAGTGTTTTTGCAATCAATTGTGGTGTTTTGAACTTTCCTTCCAGTTTTGCCATGATCTGGATTGTGACTTAAGTCACTTCACTGTTCCATCTTCCTTTCCTTATGGATTAGACCTGCATGAATAATAAACTTGCTTGTGACTCATTTTTCTTTTCAGCAAAGACACAAGAAAATGCCTAGTCTTGGGTGCTCACTGTTACCAATCACTGCTGTGAAACACCTGAAAAGTTACTGCTGAGAAAATATACATAAGAACACATATTTTCTTATTTTAGTGTAGGTGCCATCAACTACACCCTAAACAATTTCTAGCATATATTTTCTTTGGTTTTAAAAAATATTTATCACAAATAAAGTGAAAAAGATACTGTAAGACTTCCAATAAAGACATACAGCTTTCTTCAGGGTTTTACTCATTTGAAGCCTGAGCACAGCATGACCCACTAGCAGATTCCACAGTTTTAAAGTGTACTGTCTCTGAGGAAACCTGGAAGAACAATTTTGTCTTTGAATTTACTTTGAATTAAAGCACCTCTTTGGTTATAGTCTGTATTCCAACCTGAATTTTTGAGTGACCCTGTAGGAACTGCATGGCTCTGTAATCCTTTATAGCAACCCATTGTGCTAACATGTGTGCAGAGATGCTGATGTTAGGAGGCTCCATATAGAAGGAACAATAGAGGTCCATGAGAGACAAGAGGAAGGAAAAGAAACAGGAATAACCATTTATTTTTAAACATATTTATAATTTTTAAAATACCAATGCATACACTTTGTTAGAGAGTCTGCAAGGCTGTCAGATTACCCACAGGGTACAATATGTGCCCATTGTACAAACTTAATTGCCCAAATACCCCTTTCTGAAGGAGGTCATGTGCCTTAATGGCTTAATTACTAAGAAAATTCCCTTGCTCTCTCTACCCTAGGTTATGTGAGCACAATATATGAGCCTATATCATATCACACACATTCTAGAACCAGGTTAGGCTTTGAACCTCTCTCTATCACATCCTGATGTGGTATTACCGGGGCTAAATATTGGGCATATCCTTTTGTCTAAAAACACTAATCTCTTCCTTATTCTTCACTGGCACAAAAATGCGATTAAATCCTGTTCCTTCACATTGGAACAATTTTTTTAATTAACCTTAGAATAAGTATAGGAGAACACAATTGGTCTCTGTCTGCTGTCATACCATTTCAGAAGAGTGTTTTCTATGGTGAGGTATCCCCCCTTCTGGCAGGGTCTGCACCTTTCATAAGAGTAAGAAAACTTCATAGGAGCACATTTGGAATGGCCTGAGCTGAAGGAAAATTCATCTCTTCACTCCTAGTAATGAACTTGACTTTAGCCCTGAAATGTAAAACTTAATGTCTCTACAAATATGATTTTTTTCTTATTTTTTGTTTTCTATCTTTCTTTAAAGTCTCATGCAATCCACGTCAATGAATAAAGAAATAATGGAAACCTAGAGTGAGATAATTTTTCCAAAATTCAGTGACAGTAAATCTATCAATTTGGTGTCAAAGAGAAAAATTTGTGATCTTTTCAATTAGGTTCATTTGAGATACATGTTTTTCAGCCTGTGGAGAGAGACAATTGCAGTATTTCACTGTGTAAAGCACCTTAAACAACAGTGGTGTAATGGAGTAAGTCTCAGGTGGAGTCCTGAGACCAATACACTCATCTTTTCATTCTGAACCTGATTTTATTAATTTCTATCCGAGGCAGCTCCTGAATACAGGAGACCTTCATTCAGGATGTGAATTAACCACAGTATGCCCACATTGCTGGGTGGCTCTACATTACTCCTTTGTCTTATTATGTGTATATTACACCTTTTCCAGTTATCCTGAAGCCACTGAGAGTCTTTATAGGCTTCCTCTACCATTACCTTGGGTAGTGGTGAGGTGACAGTATTTTATTACTAAACACAGAAGGGTTTAATAGAGTCAGCACCAGTGACAGATTTGCTTAGCTGTCACATGTGATAGGAGTGCTGAAATATTTCATTCTCACAACCACACATCTACATTTCTCCCTGGAAATTGCTTTTGCCTGTATCAGCTTGGTAGAAATCTAGTGTAGTGACAAATTAAAATGAATGTTCAAGATCAGCAGACGGTTCAGATACATGAGAACAGAAACCTGATTTAACTGCCTAGTTAATGCAAGGCTCACAGTCTCTTTTCATCATGTCACTTTTTAATGGAGCAGAGAGAACAATTCTTGAATCGATTTCCTAAGATTTTGCATCACTGTGCATTTACAAAAAATACAGTCACACATGGCTTAGGTTTCTGCCTCACTAGGCATATTCACTATGACTTGGAAGGAGGAAGATCTTACACAGGCCTGAGGTTGCCTTGTTGGCTCTGTCAGGGTGTGTTTGACAGTCTTTGTCCCCAGAATGTTGTATTCCAATCATGCAGAAGATCTTTGCAGTAAGCCACTCTCACCCAGCAGCACCGTGAATGCATTTCTGATGCTCGGCTGTAAACCCACAATCCAGTTTTCCTACATATGCTAAACTCAGTGTTACTCCCAGAGCAGTCCCAGAGCAATGATGGCTGGAAAAGTCATGACAGACTGTTTTCAGCAGGACAGGAAACACAGCCCCAGAAAAAAAAATCCCTTTTTCACCAAGGTTGTTTTGAGACACTCACAAAGTACTTAGCCTCCTCAGAGTCTCATTTTTTAGTATTTCTGTGATCAGATAAAGCACCACTCTACTGATGATTTCTGATTTTTCTTCAGGGTGGTAAGGAAGATTTCTGTTTGTCTCATTACACTAACTGTTTCATTAATGCTCATGCTTATCTTGCTCTTGTTCTTTGTTTCATCTGCCATGGGAAGAGCAAGGATTAAGAAGAGAGTGTTTTCCATCCCTGCAATGTCCCTCCGCCCCTCTGAATAGATTAAGATTACTGTACCAAACTGGATACAGTGTTAGAATTTACCTCCTAGCCACTGCAAATACTCAACTCTTTGTGACATGTCATTTAAGGTACACCAGAAACATCTGCTCAGGTATGCACAGAAAACAGGAATTCTTACAAATCTGAATAGAATTGACATTTTAGAGAGCTGACACTAATCCTAGAATAGACTTGGCAAGGAGAGGACAGCAGCAAGGTGTCCCCATATGTTTTCCAAAGGCCTTATCTGTGTTGCCAGTTAGAGAATGCAAGTGTTTCAAATGTCAATTTTCCTGCCAACTCTGATACAGAATATCTATTCTGTATCACATTCCTGGTAAGCAACACCATTGGTCATGAGGGAAAGCCTGTGGAAAAAAATCCCCTTGAATTTCATGGACTTTGGCTCAGATCCTTTCTGTCCAAGAGCCCTGTAAGATCAGACAGTGGTAGCGTAAAGATATATATCTGTATGATTAAGTGGCAAATCAAATACGAAGAAACTGGCAAGGCTTTAAATCATTTAATGAAGGAAAAAAAGAAAAGAGAAGCTGCCCACAACAACACTATAAACAAGGACAAATTCACCCCTGAAAGTGCAATGGATCTTTTTTTTTATTTTTTATTTTCATTTTGTATCTTACAAAAACTTTTTTTTGTAGTCAGTATTTCTCAAAGTGGAGAAACCATCACTGACATACTGCAATCTCCTTTTCTGTAGATCACGAAAACACTTAAAAAGCAGGAACACCAATACCACTGAAAGTTACCTGAAAAGCACTGACAGTCAACCTGACCAGAACTACCTTAATGAATTCTGTACTCTGGGTCAATTAGAAGATGGAAAATAAATTTATATTCCAGAAGTAAAAAGACAGAATTCAGACCTTTTTAAAGAGCAGTTTGTCTGCATTTTCAGATCTGTTTTACTGGATAATTCTGAAAGATTTGAAATTAATGGATATCTTCTCCAAAGTCTAAATTCTATCTGGAAAAGTTTGATTGTGTTAAAGGGCTCTGAACATGGAGTGCAAAATCATGTATCAAGGTGTTCTGATTTGCAACAAGAGAACATTTTAAATGCTGAAACAGGTTGGTAAAGTGCTAGGTAAGTGGAAATGGTGAATTAACTTTTGCAGCACGAGGGAGGACAAACAGTAAATAGAAATTCAGGTGAAACAAAGAGGTTGATCTCAGTCCAAGGCTTCAGCACTGTAATACAAAAAAAGGAAATGAATGATGAGAGCAGAATTTGTGTTTTGTAATAGACAGGACAAAATGTCAGGACACTGAGTCCTGAAAAAAAAGCATTAAACAAATATTTGACACCTAATGCTCCAGTCAGTGTCAACAAATCAGCTGTTTCTCAGGGATAAAAACATATCCTATAAGATATTTTACTATCACATATTATGTTATACTACATGGCACATGCATTTTTTACTTTCTTCCATTCCAGCCAGCTTGTAAAACACGTTTCCCAATTTGATTTGTTTATTGTCAGTCCCTAGTGAGTACGGAATTTTTACTGCAGCTGAGATTCATACATTTCAGAGCAAAGGAACATGGGCACTGAACCTAAAGAATTAACTGGTTTTGGTTCAAGTTTATAATTTCTCTTTGAAATAGAGCCTATATTTTTGAAAGATGACCAGTGTTCACTTAAAGATATAGAATTTACCATATCACAGTGAGAAGTCTCTGTAGTCACCTAGTGGAATTCAAAGGGAGTTGCTAAAACCAATCTCCCATGCAATAGCAAAAAAGAACCTTGTGAGGGTGCTTGCTATCCTTATAATCTGAGTGTTTACACTGTGTCAATCAACATTGTCTCTCCTCATCCAAACTCGGCAGGCTGTTTAAATTGAAAAGCCAGCTTCTCCTGCCTCTAGATGCTTGTGGCATCTTTCCACATCCCCTTTGCTCAGATGTAAAGGATCATATAAAATTAAAACTGTTGTAGAATCAGGATGAATATTTCATTAACTATTCAGTGAAATACAGATAAGCTGCATACAACATGAATGAGGCACAACCAACAAGCTGGGCATGGAGTTTGACAACAGCTCCAGCTCTGGATCCTTTTGTATTCCGTCAGCAACACAGTAATCTCATTTTCATGATTCAGTGATGTTCAGCTAGGTTGATTCAATAGCATTTCTATTAAAAGCCGGGTAATCTAATTTACTCACAGACAAAAATAAGTCATTTTCAGATATGATATGAAGGGGACATAACTGATCCTATCCCCTTTGTGGTCCGACTAGCACTGATGCTCCTGTGGGGTGGCTTTAGGGCCACATACAAAGATCTGTGCTCACAAGCAGGCGGAAGCAATCACGCCCCGGCGTTGCCGGCAGTTTTTGTGATGTTTGCTTTTTCTCGGCAATGCACCCAAGGAATATTTTACAGAGGAAACGTCCTGTGGGAGTGGACTTCGAGGACCCTAAAAAAATCACAATTTGTGGTGTTGGTGTAAACTGTACTTGGCTGTTGAGCAGCATCGGATGCTCCAGCGCCGGCAGCTCCGCGGGCTGCGGCCGCCACCTGCCAGCCGTGCCCGGCACTGCCGGCGAGCCTCGGGTAAAGCCGAGCCCGAGCCCGGCTGATCACGGGTTAGGAAAGGGTTTAACAGCGCAAACGCGGGTTTAAGGGCTCTCGAGTGTCCGCGAACCAGCAGGCAGGGATCCCAAAAGCTAAAGACAGGCTTGTAGGCGGCATCTGGGTGCCACTGGTGGTCCCTGCCCGCTGTGGGCACTTTGTTCCAGCCGCCTGGGCAGGCTCCGGGGCCAATCTTCTGCTCGGGATTTGGAATTGGGAATGGCCCTGAGGCCCAGAGGGCTCGGGCTGCCAAGCTGACGTGCTCCCCCAGGTTCCAGCAGAAGCAAATGCTGCTCTTCCTACCATGCCCTGCTTCTCGGTGTTCGTGCTTCCTCACTCCTGCGGGTGGGATGTCACATTTGGGTACAGCCAAACCACACGGAGTGCAGAGCTGGGTTTAGCAGTATTGGGATTTAAGATGGAAATACCGCAGCAAATACCACATCAAGGAGGCTGCTTCAAAGGCCTGAGGACTCTCCCACACATTGCTACCAGTGCATGTTCCTGGCCAAGACGTGCAAGAGGAGGATGAAATCTGTCACTTGGGCTTTGTGCCAGCTGGGGACTTGTAACGCTCTTTCCAGGCTGGATTTCTGTTGTATGTTGTGAGGATTTTGTTTTGTTTTTAAATACAGCTTTCCTGATTGAAATCAGGCTCAATGCAAAAGAGACACTAGGCTCCTCCAGCTCTCAACAAAATCTGCATGTTAGAAGCCTGTGTTGATGATCTGGAATAAATTATTCCAGGGAGGGTAAAGAGGATTTTCAGGTTTAAAGTCCTGTTATGCAAATCAGTTGTCTTCTGTTCTGCCTTTGCATTAACGCAGCCTGTCATAGTTCTTCCGCCACGCTTCATCTTCTATTTCCAAATCTACATTTTTTCAGACAATTTGATTTCAAAATTATATTTACATTCTTAACGTCTCTTAATGAGCTTATTTCATTGGTAGCGTAAACCTAATTATGAGTCACACCAGGGGCTCTTTTGCTGTGAATATTTCCTCCAATTTAGCCTGATCAAAGATTGCTGGGCCATGAGAGAACCACAGCTTCAGACATTGCACTCATGTACATTAAGAATGAGTTAAATATTTTAAATGGAAACAATCTGCTCAGGTTAGTTTCATTTTTGGTAGAGACCAGAGGCTGAGTTCAGACTGTCTTTAAAAATCAAGAATAGCCCTTAACATTTGGGGTGTATTGTACACTTTTTCCTTTTCCTTTGGAAGGAATTTCCAAATGGGCAAGTTTCGATAGCTGTTCCTCAAAGCTAGACACTAATAATAATAATAATAATAATAATAATAATAAATAATAATAACAGTGTGAATTTTTTTAGGTTTGGAGGGGGTAAGGTTGTTTGTTTTTTTTAACTGAACTCTATATTCCAGTGCTTTCATGTCTTTTACAATTTTTTTATGCCTGTTTTCATTCTTTTATCTTTTCATTGACCACATTTGCTCAGGTGTACAATAGCTCTCTGTTACTAGAATGTATACTCCAAACACGTTCACTGCAGAATGTTGTCAATGACAATATTCCTGTATGTCCTCTGCTGTATCCCTTTCTCTGTGAGCTGTCAGAGCTGCATGCAAGGACAAAGTGCAGGCTAGGGAGCCACAGGTTCAAATCCTTACCTCATCCCTGCCTCACCATAGCCCAGATTTTAAAATCTGACCCCAATATTTGGCCTTTTTATTTGTAGAGGTGAGATGCTCAGCACCCAGCTGCCCAAGGCCTTAGCTCCTCACTTCCCAAAGAGCCAATGTGCAACAGGAAAGGAGATGTGGTACTGCATAACAGCTAGAGATGGCATTATTACTTCAGAGGTTTTCTGAGCAGACTTTATATGCCATCAGTTAATTGCTGAGAATTATTTAGGAATTTAGATGTTTACATTCTCTATATTTAGTTTAAATCATAAGCAAATCCCCGTGCTTAGTCAGAGCTCCTCCTGAATAGATCAGTGTCGGCCTGGCCCAGAATCACTTCCTGCATCTGTTAAGAAATATTTAGTATCCCATTCATATGCTGAGAGATTTTTTTTTTTTAATCTCTGTGCTGCACTTCAGAGGAAAAAAAATATGGGTTTTAATCTTGGGTATGAATTTGCGGAACCCTCAGCACAGCTGTGAAAAGGGAAGTGATTTCATGCCTGCAGTGAGCAGGATAGCAAGTCCTGATGGTCCTAAGCAACCTCACCTGTAGCCTCATTATTCACCTGCAAAACTTGAAAGACTAAAATTTCCTCCTTTTGCCAATTTTATGTGTTTCAAACTTGCATATAGTTGCTCCTGACTTCCCCAGAGTCAAGTGAGCAGAGTACCTAATCTTTATGCTTGTGCTTGAAAGCTGCATTTAACTTTTAGCAAATATTTATTCATGGAGTCTCTAATTAATACACACAGATAAAAGGCAGTAACTAAAGGAGTGAGAACATAAAGGAAGCATCAAAAGAAGCACAGCCTTTTCATACCTAATTAAGAAGAAATACTATCTTAATGAAAACTCCCAAGGAAGTGGAGAGTGAGTGAGCAAAACCAGATCAAAGGCAGTCAATAATAGTCCATTTTATATGAGGCACATTATTCCTCAAATAAACAATGTGAAAGGGAGTGCTGCAGTATTGGCAGTAGAGATATTGTGAGGTTCAGTCTGTTAGTTTCAGCATCTTTCTAGCTTATCCTGCTTTTTTCTCAGGAATCATTTCCCAAGTACAGCGTTACTGAGCTTAATGTGCATGCACTGGTAGGATCTCAGTAGACAAAAGCAATCACTTAAGGATAGATGCTGATACTATTTTATGTTTTGTGTTGTTGTTCATGTTTGAAGCAGTGTAAATCTGTACTAATGCCACTTAAGTAAATGGAACTAATCTGGTCTTAATTGTATTTTGATTTCCACTGTAAGGAGCCCATAGCACGTTACTGATTTCTGGGGTAAATATGTATTCCCTTAGTGAATCATGAAACGTGGACAGAACTACCACAACTGAAAGAAAATGTTAGCAGCAAAAGACAACACAGAAAGATGAGCTTTAAGTTCTTATATGCAAATATTGTTTGGAAGTCCTTGCAGCTCCACCAGTCCTACAACTGAAACAATGTCTAGTCACTAACTTGCCAAGTCAAAAATGAAATATGCTTCATATGATCCTGAGAAAGGCTGTACTAAGTTAAGGATCAAAGAAAAAATCAGTACTAGGCCAAACGGACATTTGTTTTACCAGCAGAAATGCAGTACTTTCTACAGGATGCCTTCCAGTCTGCAGCTGGGAGACTTCCTGAGACAGAGGTATAGTTACAACTTAATTATTTAAAAAAATACCACTGATAATACTCTAATGGCATGTTTGTTCATTAATTTTTTTACTACTTTTTAAAATCCCTTCTGGCTTCCAAACTTGGCAGTCTATGACTATGCAAAACACTGCCCTGACCATTTACTTTTGTTTTCTTTCATTTTAAACCTTTTTGATGCCCATTTATCATAACAAGACTAACTAAATAATGAATATCATTGTGTCCTATCCCTTCTGCACTTCTATTTCTTTTTTTCCACCTCTCTTTAGGGTGTAAGACCAAACCTGAATTCTCTATTCAAACTAGCTATAAACTCATATACAGCAACAAGGAGTTGATGTACTGAAACAGTGGCGATTCCTGTTTGTTCTTTATTCATTCCCTAATAATTTCAAGTATTTGATTACCTGGCTTAGTTAAGGCAAAACAATAAATTGGCTCATTCAGAGAGCTAATAGCAATGACTCCAAGATTTTTTTACCGTGAGGAAAGCTACTGTATGTAGTGCTACTATTTCTATTAGTCTGTTTTTGTGACTGATTCTGCATTACAAGACCCTTTTCTGACACCAGCTTAGCTGGAAATTCAGTATCGTGAGATTTCTGCAATTCTTCAAGTTCAGCTTTGTTTATTGCACAAAATGATTTTGTATAATTCTGTACGGTATAACCGTACCACCCCCCTATTTACTTACTTCCCCCCTAGGTAATGAATATAGTGTCTATTACAGATTAATGTGCGATTATGTTGATAAACTGCTTCTTGAGAAAGTGAGCTAGTCTTTCATCTCTCTGATTTAATGCCTTATTTATTTATAGCAGGATCTGTCTTACTATGTGATAGATTGCTTTCCCCCTCAATATCTTTTAGTGAGTGACCTTGCCAAAAGCCTCTGAAAATCACACATTTATCTACCTGCTTATGATTCAAGGAATACCTATATATCTCTGTGGCATAATTTCCCTGTACAAATCTGTCCTGAGTCATTATTCAGTTTATAATTTTGACTTAATTCTATTCTCTACTGTAGCCAAGTTCCAAAATCTGATTTAACAGCTTGCATTTGCTTGCAACCTCTTTAGAAACCCTTTCTTAAAAGAATCAAACCTTCACTTGCACTCACCAGCTCTGGCCCCCAGTGCTAGAGTGATCTAGAGTTTGATCATTTTGTATGTGACTGCCTTCTCTGGATGGGCATCCAGAGGCATAAGGAAGTGTGGAGCCCTGGTGTGTGTTTGCTGTGTGTGGCTTTGACCTCACAGAGCACTGAAAAACAAAGTCTGCTTGTACTCACAGTATTGCTGGGGAAAGTGAGAAACACTAGAAATGGCTGTCCATGAAGTGAAAGCTGTGGATGATTAAAAACCCAACTAAACAATCCTTTGAACTCTAGATAAACAGTTTCTGTAGTCTGAAATTTAGGTGTGTTTCAAGACCTGTCATTACTGCAGTCTAGCAGAGCTTCTTTCTACTTTGAGCTGCACAGATGTTTACAAATTAAAATTTAGACTTGCAATATGAATGAATGTAGAGATGGAGAAATTATAATGTTTTCTTTGCTGAAGCACAAAGGCTAAGTAATTGCCCAAGATAACACTGGCAATTAAGTTTGAGTGAAGCAAACTTAATTTTTGTAACTTACTCCTCTCTGGAAATTATGGGTTTAATTTTCACAATTAAGTATCATATGTCATCACATGGTGGAAAATATTATTTGTACTTTTAATCATATTTACTTTCTTTATCTTACAGGAACTGGTGTGCTTATGTCCATACCAGACTCGTACCTACAGTTGTGGTGGACAACCTGGAAACCTTCTCATCAGGCAGAGCAAAGCCTTGCACCTGGCAAATTGGATCCTGTGCTCAGAGGTATGGAGAACTGGGAAGAAAGAGGACTTGCAAGTACTTTAATTGCCACCAAATGCTAAATTAATGTGAATATAACTTTAAAATTAAAAGGGAAACAAGAGGGAGCAGCTTAGCATGTCTCCAGGTCTCATCTTCACGTGACCCTGCAGCATGTGTAAAAGCTGTTCCTACAGCAAGTGTAAGTGCCCATGACTGGGCATGGCCTCACTCTGGCTCCCTCCAGCCAGTTCAGAGTCTTTGAGTCAAAAGAGGTGCACAAGTACAAAGCTTTAAAGCACATGCAGGGAAGAAAATAATTTCTGTGCAGTTTTCCAAGGCTGTGCTCTGTTGGAGCAAAAGGCTTCCCTTGAGAGGCATAAATCTTTTTGTTATTATCTCTCTGCTGAGTGCTTATTTCTGGCACAGCTTTGGTCAGGCAGTGAACCTAGACAAGTAATTGGCCGGGATGGAGCTTGTAAATAATACCTCTGTTAAACAAATTCATATTGTCCTTTGTGGTTGGGTGCCTCATTGTAGTCTCCAAATGTTAGATTTCAGTCGTAAGTGAAATTGGATTTTAATGCATGAATTTGGAAAATGACAAACTGAAACAGCTCCAACCAAATGGAGATTGTAATGTATTTTTCCCTTTACAATTTTCAAAAGCCTCTTATAAGTTAGTTTGACTGTTCTGAGAGTTGTCCTCTAGATGGTATGGCATAACACACTTAAAGCTTTGAGCTGAAAATGGAAGCAGAGCTTCCTTAGCATTTGGTGACTCTGAAAATCAGTCGACTGCATGGCAAAATTGTGGAGTGGACCCTGTGGTTGAAATGTTGCCGGTTTTGTTATTTTGTTTTAGTTTTTTCCTAATTCAAGCACTTTAGGTCCTCGTGCTGCTCCTATAAATAAGGCTCCATTATATAAATTTCTAAGACTCATTTACATGGATTTTTTTTAATGTGGATTATTTTTGAAATTGTTATTCCTGATTAACTCCTTTCATGGACACTTCATTTTTTAAGAGTGGTTTTATGAATGGATTATGCTAATGCAGAATAAGGTGGTTTTATCGTAAGACCATCCATACAGCAAAATAACCAGGAACTCTCTTGAATTCAGATCACCTTAATCTTTATTGAGTTCTTGCTGCTGAAAAAGCCATTTCTTAGAGCCAAAGCTGGTTGGGGACATATGCAAAGCTCCTGCCAGCTGCTATAAGAATTTTAATGCATATGATATTACATCCCTTGTGAAGGGGTGACAAGATTAATTGGAATGTAAAATATGGTGGCATTTTTTAATGCAGTGGTGCTGCATATTTTTTAGTCTGACAGCCTTTAAATTTGTCTCTTTTTCTGGAATGATTTTTATAGGAATTGTGTGTACAAAACAATTCAGTAACAGTTTCATCATTGTATTTGCTGAGATTTTAGGTGTCCTTCATGTTAGTGTTAACAACTAGCAGTACTGTGTGATATTGTTTTTATTTGAACTTTGTATTTAACATCTTAAAAGAGCAAGGAGACTTGCTCTAGTTTATTCTGTATGCCCTACTGCAGCATGTTCATTCTAAGCTGACTTCTCTGTGAAGTTAAGAAAGCTAGGAGAGGTGATGGGGTAGCCAGGACATGCAGAATCATTTGGAACACAGAAATAAAATTGTTGCTGCCTCTGCAGTTGCATACTGTAACTGTAAAGTAACAGAGGCTTCACAATTACATAGTCATGCCCTCCTTTCCCTGAAGTCCAGAGTGGAGTTTTTCACACTTTATTGGATTAATGTTTGTATAATCTTGTTTAAAATAATCAGAAGGGATGGTTTCCAGTGTGCACTAAATGTGTGCTGATGTGGCATAAATTTATTGTGAATGCATTTTTCCACTAATTTTTAAGAAAAGCAGTATATGACAATTGTATTTTTGGCTCATTTTGTTCAGTTTAGTAGTTATTAATTGTAACATCTTCCATAAAAGACTGCAGTATTTGAATCCTGAGTAAGATATTCTGGGAACAAATCTAAATAGACATCAGGTTTCTTTAAAATTCATGCAGATAATCTGAAGGTTGCAGTATTAAAGCTGTGATTGCTAATGAAACACCAAACCCTGGTTAGAATTCACTTTGAATTTCAAGTAGTAATGAAAGGGTAGATATGACAATTGAGATAATGTAATGTAGTGATGCAGATATCTTACAGCTCCTCTGGTTACTAAAATAATTTTAAATTGTTCTCATTTCACAGGTCCCAGACAATGACACACCAGGCTTACAGAATCAAACATAAAATAGTGACATCATTGGAGTGGAAGTGCTGTCCTGGGTACAGTGGGCAAAACTGCCAAGCCAAAGGTGAGTTGAGTTGTAGGGTCTGAAACTATTCACTTCAGCAAAAGAAAACAATGCAAGTTTTTGCATTTGATCTGTGAGCAAATGGCTCTGTCGAAAACCAATACCGTCACTTCTGTTAATTTAAAACCAGGAAAAATACACAGTAAACTAAAATGCTTTGAGATGTTGACTCTCCCCTGCATGTGAATTTCCAGAGCAGCTAAGGAGAATGTCTTTTCCCCTCTTCCACTCTAAATAAAGCTCATAAAATCTCCAGCCTTATTTCATTTTGGCAAAATATGGAGTTTGCATTCAGTGCGTCTCCACTTTTGACCTTTTAGTTATTGAGTATTGCAGTGCTGGGGATATTAAATCCAGGTCCTGTATTGAATACTTGTAATATTCCTCTACAGCACCGTTAGTCTTTTGCCTTTTGCTTTCAGGCTCTAAGAATATATTTTGTTTGTGATAAAACAATGTATCAACTTTTTTTACTTCTCTGAATTTTGCAAGTGTTCATTTGTTCATTTCAACAGTGACTGAATTTTTCTAGGTATTACACATGATCCCTGTATAATTGTGCACTTTTTGACAGAATAGCCTTTTACCACTGCCCTGGTGATCAAACGTGGCATCATATTGTAGTTTTACATCTGTAATAGCTGTTTCTTTGCTGCTGGTCTTAAGCAAGCAGTCCTTGAAAAATTAGATATGTGCATCAGCATGCAGGTTTTAAATCAATGAATATTGCAAGAAAGGCTATTAGATGTGATAGGGAATTCAATCAGCAGTGGTAAAGGAAAGGGCTGTGATTAAAAATTAATGTAGAGGAATGAAATCACTATTGTTCACATCCAGGAGGGAAATTTCAGTGCTGAAGAGCCAGAACCTTGGCAGGCACAAAATTCTCCTCTGCACAGCAGAGTGTTGAGTCAGATATTAACACAGGACATGGTCTGTTAGCAAAGCTGTCCAGTGAGCGTGGATCGAGTGTTTTAAAGGTTTCCTTTCAGGAAAAAAAAAAGCAAACATTAACAAAATTAGATTTTTAAAAATGCGAAGGGTAGGTTTGAAGGGGGAGGTCACAGTTGACGAAATTGAAATGGCATCAAAATAACAGGGAAACATTGACCAGGAAGAAAAACTGTATAATTCAATTTGTAGTGGCATCTGTGTAAAAAATAAGAATATAGGAAAGTGCTGGGAAGTGTTACAGGAGCGGGTGTTGCATATTCTGGGTTCTATTTTCAAACCTCTTCTGGCTTGCTGAATAACTTGGGGAAGCCACTTATAATCTGCATAGCCAAGTTTACCCATCTAGAAAATTGAGATGACACTTATCTCACAGGGGCACTGGGATATTTAATTAATTAATGCTTGTAGAAGTGCTTAAAGAGATCGGGATGAAAGGTGTTATGTCAGAGAAGCTTTTCTTCCCTGCTTCTGGAATCCTGCCTCCCATGAGGAGCAGACCACCAGCACAAGCCCTGCCTGTATTATTCAATTCCCATGAAGGGATGTCAGCTAATGAACTTGAACAGTTGGGAGCCCAATAGCCTTGTCTTCCTGTGCTCCACAGCAGCAGGGGAGAGACGCTGGAAGTGCTGAGTGAGGCTCCCCCGAGTCACTGAGCCTCCCACTTGGCCTCTCTCTTGTTCAACAGCAGAGCTGTTACTGAAGGGTTTCTGTACCAGGGGAACCGGGGTGTTCTGACAATCCTTTAGATCCTGGAAAAGGCACTGTTAGTGTGATGTGGGCTGCTCGTAGCAAATGCTAATTTAAAATGCCTTCTGTTTTAACTTCTCTCTCAGGCAGAGTGAAGTCACACGTAGCTCTTTCAGTCTGATGGTCTTGGCAGGAGGAAACACTTACCACCACCTGATAGTCATTATCAGACATCTGAAATTCTTATTTGGTAGCCCCGTTGTAACTGCGTGGTTGCAGATGCTTCTCAAGGTGGTGCACTAGTGAGAGAGATGGAAGTGATGTGTTCAGGTCACTGTTTCTAACCCTACCTCCCTTGTGGCAACACGGGACCAAATTGGCTGAGACATGGGTCCTGTTCCAGCATGGACAATGCCATTTTATAAGAAAAGAATGAAAAAACTTAAACATTATTTTTTATAAGTCTAATGAGACAACTCAGTGTGGACAATTCAACAATTAAAGCATAATCATTTTGACCTGGGCATGTCAAATGCTTAACTGGGAACAGAACCACTAAAACAAGAGGACGCTTAAATTCTGAGTTGCAGACTTCATGGCATGTCACTTTCACTGAACACAGCTTTGTTTTAACTTTGCGTGTGTAATAATGAAATTCCAGTTCCCTCGTGCACGCATGGCCTCTGAGCACAGAATTTCATCGTTTAGAGCCAGCAGCCGCCGTGAGCACGGAATTCCCTGGCATGGCAGTGGTGTCATTTCTCCAGTAGATGGCCGTGCAATGTCCCATCCCCTGCGTGCAGCGGGCAGCAAGCACAAAAAAGTGACAATTCGCCTTGAAACACAGGGAAGTGGGAGGAAACTACCTAACCCCCTGTCTGGGAAACCACTTCAGCCACTCCTGCTTCATCAAAGATACATTGAGTGAAAAAGACCCAATCTCAATTTTTTTTTAATATTCCCCGAAAGGATTTTGAGCGCTGTGTTTAAAAATACATGGGGCAATAAATTATACATCTAGGCCAATATATTGGATGATAGACACCTACTGTTACATTTCTTTGTGCATTACCTGGTTTTTCTAATACAACTGGAAGAACTCAATGCTCAGGATGTTGTATTGCTGCTTTTTTCTTGTTGTTGTTGTTTGTGCTGCTTTGTTATTGCAAATGACACTTCTAAGGTGGGTCCAGCTGTCTAAATTGAATTTAATTTGTTTTTTTTAAGTTTAAACTGAGCATGGCATATCTAATTTTTAAAAGGTCTCAAATGTGAGTCATTTGATGGCTATTTCTACCCTAAATAGTATGTGTATTAGATCTTTGGTCTGGTGCTCCCATCAAACCTGCTGTTGTCCAGCATCTATGATGAGAAATCTCAGCTGTGGGAATAAGGGGCACATAGATGAGATCACCATATGATGTCTTGGAGTGATTCCTTTGGAAAAAGCCCGAGCCACACTGGAAGAATGATGTAAGAGAAGCTATATTGACAGTGACTCCTCTGAATTTGTTTCACAAATGAAAAGCCTGAATTTCAAATGGTACTTACAAAATACCTTTCCTGTACTGTAGTGCAATTCAGTAAGTGCACAGTATGTGACTGTCTGTGGGTGAGGGGTGTGTGTGTGCTCACTGCTGACTCCAGTCCTTGCTGCTGTCAGAGGCAGTGCAGTGCACTTTGGGCTTGCTCCATGGCTGCTTTGCTCTGACAGAGGGGCTGTGTCCTGGGTCTTACAGCCCAGCCATTATGTTGCCTGAACAGTTTTAAAACATAAGTAAAATAAGCACACAGGGATAAATATATATCCTTGCAACTTTAAAAGTGAATTAAACTGCAAGGGTTTGGGTATCCCAGATTGTGGAGCTGTGAGTGGGGCAATTGATTTATTAGGGAGGATGAAGGATAAGGTGTATAATACTAAAAAAGTGGTGTCTGAACCATCAGTGAATACATTTAGAGCAACAGAAAGGCCAGTAAATGAAGGAATAAAAGGACATCGATCAGCTGGTCTTTATCCCAGGCAAGTAACTGACTCCTTTGTCATAGATGATATCATCACAACACCACCTGATAAATCCTGTGTAATGACTTGGGCTGACTGCAAGAATTTAGCTTCTGTCAATAACCATGCCACAGAAAGATAACAGAAGCTGCTGAAATTATAGGTATTTGAGGATTTGTGTTTCTTATCAGGCCATTCCAATAGATTATGTCAAACTATTAGTCCATTTGATAATTTCCTCTGAACTCCTATCCTAATTTTTACAACATCTTTAATTTACAACAGAAAACAGCTTATATCATTCTAATTGCAGTCTATTTATCTCCAAATGAACTATGTGAAACATGGAGTTCCTTGATTTAGCATTTTAATCAGTTTCTCTGGAAACTCACATTATGGCTAAACTAGATTTTAATATTTGAACTGTAAAATAATGTCACTGTACCCAAATTATTCTGCTTGTACTGTACTAAAGACTGGAAATCACATTAGTGCCACATAAGTGGCATTCCTTAAATATGCTCCTCCTGGAACATTGACCTCAAAATGTTTCATGAACTGCACAAGTATGCAAAAATTGGTAGGAATTTACACTAGCAAAATTCTTACCTAATTTGTACATATTTTGGTTTTTTTATAAAAATAATGAAATGAAAACAACAACGTTAAGCCTGATGACTAGAGAATCTATGTCAGGAATATGGAAATCTCAGTTCAGATCCCAGCTATCTGATCAGTTCATTACTTTTTGTGAGTGAAGGCACTTAACTTTCTGGACCTCAGTTTCCCCAGCTGTGATATTGAATTAATAATAATGTTAGTCCATCTATTTGCAAATTGCTTTCGGATCTTTTGGGCTGAAATGTAAAATAAGCATAGATAATCCCATCTGCTGTCACCAGAGAAAATATTTACAAAATTTCCACCTCAGATGATATTTGTTGGAACTTAGAATTTGATTATGTTTTGAAATTGTTCTATTTTTTAGGTGCTGCAAAAATGTAATATCACCATTGCCTTTAGTAGTAAGATTTCCGTGGTTGAAATCTGTGTAATCGGTTAAAAAAACCCCAAAAAACCCAACAAAACAAAAAGAAAAAACAACAAACAAACAAACAAAAAAATACAAAACAAAACAACCCAATAAAAACAGCCCAAGAATCAGTTTTGACAAACCTGATTAATTTTGTAGTCATTAGAAAAACCTAATTAATTTTACAGCTGACAATCCCTGTATTGTCTTTGAACTGCTGTTTTATATTGTTCTAAAATATTCCTCTAGAGTTTTAGCCCTGGGCATTTAGAAATTCTGTTCACTATAAAGCAAATTTTGACATTTAATATTAACACCAGCCCCTGTGAGTCTCAAGAAGTCTTTTATAAAGCCAGTCAACATCTTCAGCAAGAACCAGATAAGAGTCACTGCAGATGGTTAGGCTTTGCTTAAGATGGTACAGAATAGAGAGAGAAAGAACTGTAGAATCATCCCAATTGTCATGTTCTGTGGTTCACTCACATCCTTTTCTTTCCTTTTTCTCCCTTCTCTAGCTCAAGAACAGCAATCAGTTCTGCACAGCAGCCAGGCTGAAAGCAGCAGAACTGTCAGTGAGAGGACACCAGGAGCTCTGCAGGACCCCAGTGGGCCAGGTCAGTTGTTATGATTGCTCTCACCTCTACCCAGTCACCGAGATTAATGCAAAAACATCTTGAAGAAAATCTGTGTCTCCTGAAGGGACCTGAATGCACTGTCAGTTTCTAGCTGTCATGGTTCAGTGGCATGCTCTTCTGATAAAGATGGGCAGAAGATACTCAATTTAAATGTACCAGCAGCTTAGAAATTACAGAGGGTTTTGTGCCTAAATTAAATCCACGGCAGTATTCAGTATAGAAATATTTAAACTATTATGTTATTGAATACAATAAATTTATTAACAGGAGAAAAAAATAAAATTAAACCAAAAAACAAGGAAAAAAAAACCAGCTGAAATACAGGAATAGTATAGACCAGCATTGCACATAGATGAAAATGCAATGAAGTTATTGACTATCTGAATATGTGATAATTGATATATATTTTCATACAAAAATTGATTCTTTATTCAAAATCAGTACAAAGATCTTTCAAGCCTTAACAAGAGCAGCTCAGGCATGTTTTAAGCTACTATGTCTAGGATGATCAAATAATTAAGAAACATAGCGACAGTTTACAGATTTATTCCACAGATGCTTGAGAGTATTTCTTATTACCTTATATATTTTCTCTTCATTGTGTTTACCTTTAAAATATGGATATTATGTATTTGGAATATAATGTCAGTGCTGTCTCACAGCAGTATGTACAGAAAAATTAGAATTGTAAGAGCTGGTCAGTAATACAAACTATTTATTCAAATAGTGATCCATGTCAAGAACCTATGTTAGATGGCTGCTGGGTGACAAGCTTCTCCACATCTTGGTCCACATCTTGGCTAGTTGCTGGCAGCCTTGGTTTTGGAGAAATCCTGCCAAGTTTGCAGTTTTAGGAGGTGGAACCCCATTGTTGGCCATGTGAGGCTGGACACGAATGGTGGCCATTTTCCATGGGAAAAAAAACCTCATTCCCCCGGGATCTGGGGGTCAGCTCAGAGGTGGTGTTTGGGGCTCCAAGGGCAGCCAGAGTCCTAGTGGCCAGCAGCTTTGGTCTTGGAGAAATCCTGCAAGTTTCACAAATTTTGAAGCAGCACATGTCTTTGTCCACGCATGCCTGGTCTCAATTGGTGGCCCTTTTCCACTTGAAAAATGTACTTCTCATGGTGAGGAGCCAAAAAATGGCCATGATGTGAAGGACAGTTTAAAGGAAGTATATTCCTTGAACTTTCTTACTACTTTCTTTTTCTTTTGTATCTATTGCTGCTTCTGCTGTATTTGTCTACCCTGGCTTTTTGTATAACCATCATCTGTTCCACGCTGTGGTGATGTTGTCACTCACCTATTGGCCTATACCCTGAAACATTTTAATGAAGCAAATAAATGAGGCAGGTTATATTCTCAGGTCTGTGGTTTGCAGTTTTCAGTATCTTCTTGTGGGCTGTAATAGATATTGAGAGAACAGGATACCATAAGTAATATTGCTGCTAAGTTTTATGGAGATTTTACACATGTATGTGTTTATATGCACATATGTGCTTTATTTTAGATCTTAATAGACAGAGAGAAAAAGAGAGGGAAAAATTGAATCTGGCACGGAGATACAGAGTGGTATTTTCCAAAAGGAGTTAGGCTGCTGCCCCTTGTTGATACTGTGTGAGCAACCCAGTCTCCCAGGGCTGGAGGGAGGAGGATGTTTAGTAAAGCAGTAAACTTTTAGGAGACTTTTAGTCTCATAGGAAACTTTTAGTAAACTTTTTATGAAAAAGTGAGCTTGATCAATAGAGCACTGAGACATGCCACTTCTGTTAGTAGAAATTACGCTCTGAGAAATAAATCTGAAATTGGAATCTCCAACCTCCATGTTAATTGCTTTTCAGTTATTTTTAAATCAAATTGGGTCAGTCTAGAAAGAGAGAGATACCTGTTCCGGCTGCCAACCCTTCAAACACGGCCTGGGGCCAGGACTGACTGCCCTGGTCTGTCATTCCATCAGCACCTGATATGGCTCTACAAGCCAGATTCTGCTTCCAGCTCCCACTATGCAGCCATGCCACTTTCAGGCATAAAACCTCACTTTCAGGCTCATCTGACTTCTCTTCCTCCCTCAGTGGGAACTGATACAGCCCAAGCTGAAAAAAGCATTCCACCCTGCAGGTTATTTATCAGGTTGGGTGATTGTGCATGAGCCACTAATGAATCCAAATCCCTTTCTCATAGTAACAATTCAACAAAGAAGCAGGAGTGTCCAGACCTGTTTGTCTCTCACAAAGCTGTATTATGAAGACAAAGGTCTATCAGTGGCCTGTCTTTGCAGTTCCAGTCAGAAGAATCGCCACAGTCTAAACGAGGTGGTTGAGTTAGAAACAATTTAGTGTCTGTGTAAGTACAAACCTTGGCAGAGAACACAGCTGGAAATCCTAACATCCTAACTTAAAAGAGCCTTATTCTCTAGGCTCTTACTATTATGGCCTTTACAACCAACATGTCTCTACAGGAGAGCATTCTCATGGATGTTGTCCTGCTTCATCTGCACTGATGCATCACACATTGAGCTAATTTTTAGGGTTTTCCCAAATGCTACCAGCTTCGACAAAACACATGCATTTTTTTGCATATCAGAATTTTAAAGAATAAAGTCATCAGGAGAATATGCCCTTTTGTATATAACTTGCTTGGAGTTTTCGGAGCCTTTAGGCCCCTGTTCTTAGACATGATTTCTGATTAGAACTGTTTGCTGCCACAGGTATAGGAACTGAAGCTGTAATGAAAAGTGACAAAGGATCAATAGCAATACTGTAAACTTATACCAATAAATATTTGTATGTAATGCTGAAGAATCTCTTCCATAGCAGTATGCTCAGATATAGTATAGCCCAGATCATTTGGGATAATATATCATATGTCTAACACAGGCCATTTAGGCTGAATTGTTGAAGGAGATTTTCTAGCTTTGCTTACAGGAATTCAAACATCTAATTTTATCAGCATCTTCTGAAAATCCCACACGAAGTTTGATACCCGTCACCTGTCAAACTCAGATGGCTGACTGAAGTCATGTGAAGTCACAACTTTTAACATCAAGGCATTCTTCACCATTACCTATCTTCAAAGCATCCATCTAGGCCTTTTTATTCCTGAAGAGACTATAGGTGTCAGGAACAATTTGGGCAGGTTTTAAAATAAACTTGACTTTTTAGGTTGAGATTTTATTTTTAATGCCAGACAAATAATTTTTCCAAAGTAATTTAACTACTAACTTTTTTTCTGCCTTGCTGCTGTGTTGAACAAGTCTTTATTTTGATCTAAACAATGGAAAGATGATGTATTCCTTCAGACACAAGCCTTGTAAATTCATGAAGTTGTGTTATAAATGGTAAGTAAAAATGAATGCTTTTGTGATTGTGTAAAAGGAGATTGACTGAATGAGAGTTAACTGAATACCCTGTAGGGTGCTAGGTGGAGGAAGAATGGCATTATGTTGATTAAAATATGTTAACCATTCAGAATACTCTTGTGGAATCATAAATACTTTATAATGGATACATATGCTTCAGTAATTAGTAACTGCTGTGCTGCTGAATCTCACTAACACATGATACATGACAAAAATGAAGATGATTCACTCAAAACTAAAAATTGAGAAACTTTTCACCCCACTTTTAGCTAACATCTCTCAGTCAGTTATACCTTCTTTTTTTAAATTCACTCCACAATGTTTAAAAACACTTGGGTTTTTTTTCTTCTCATTTTGTTCCCTGACCAAGCACTTTTTCAAAAAATGAACGAGAAGATTAGCAGTCAGGAGATGAAACTGACTTTTCTACAGAAGAAGGTTGACAGCATTGCTGCTGCGATGACTGATGTGAGCAAGATGCTTTCTTCTCTGGAAGGCAAAATCAATGAAGATAAGGGCAGAGACTTCCAGTCTTTTCTAAAAGGTAAGAAAAATAAATTAATGTAATCACTCACCCTGTTAGAGGTGCCAGGAAAAAAAACAGCTAAAAACCTTCAGAGGCTGTCCTATTCAATTACTGAACACTTGTAGGGAGCACTCATTTTTTAAATTTCATTTCATAAGAGAGGAATTTGTTTATTTCAACATTCGCTATGGTGTCTTCCATAATGACAAAAAATTTATATTCTTGGGTGCTTCAACATCTACGTGGTAACTTAAGCCACTATCAACGCATTTTCATTTACTTAGAGCATCTGCAAATATTCTTATCTCTGTTTTTGTTAATCTGGCGGTTGCTAAAGGATGAAGTATTTGCTTTGCTACCAAGTCTAACTAATATTCTTTAATACATAATTCACACACATGGGGCAAACTGTAAGGAATTCTGTGGTGGTTGTATTTATAATACAGCAAACATTCTCCTGAATAATTTGTCCCTGATCATATTAGGCTATCTTTGATAAACATCTGTACTCATGTTCAGTACATGAGAAAGACACAGCTAGAGATTAGGAGCTTGGGCAGATCCTCACCAGCAGAATTATGCATCCATTCTTTTTGAATCCTGCAGCAAGACCTGTCTGTTACCCAGGTGAAAATGTTGCTTTACAAGGAGATTCAGACTGAAACTTTCATTTCCTCAGTGTGCAATATTCTCCTCATTTTTCAGGAATTTTCCCCAAATCATATTTTACACTTTAGAATCCACAAGACTTTTCTACTCTTTAGAACAGAGGTTCTGAAGTTCCTTACATTGAGATAATACTGAATGAAACTGATAAAACTGAATGAAACAATAAGTGGTTTTGTATCTCCCTCAAATTTACCACGTTGGATCCCATTTCTTGTGTTTTCCTCTGTGTCCTGAACTGCTCCTGCCACATGCTAGATGGCCCTCTTGTATGCAAGTTTATTCCGTCTCTTGATCGGTGACCTTCTTTCACCTCTCCACATATTGCTAGATGGCATTCTTGACCTTTGGGTGCACATTTAATTTGTCTTCGAATATTTTCCATTTCCCTTCTGCTTTCTCCTCATTCTTTTTGTTTTTTTTTTTTTATATTCCACTCATTCTAGCTGTCATTTTCATGCTAGTCTAGGAGGTGTTTTTCTGCATCCCGTGTTTCTGCTTCTGAATTCCCTATATGTATTTCAAGGTCTAAGTCTTAATTAAAATATGCTGTTCAAAATCCCCCCTTCTTTGAAAATGCACTTCAAGCCGTTATTGTTTTTACCTTCAATGTTTTATATTATACCTGCTCAGAAAAAACCTCCAGCTGATGTCCCTTTTTCTGATTTATCTTCTCAATCTATCTCCTAATCAAGTCGCTCCAATAAAAAAGATGCTATCAACTACATTCCTTGGCTCTAATTATGAGCATTCCAGCACAGGTTATTCATTACTTGTTCACAGGTAAACAGTAGGAATGAAGACAGGAGGGGAGAAAGAAAAGGTTGGTGTGTCTGTTGGCTGGTATGTGCAACGACAAATGGCAACTACAGCTTCTGTCCAGGAAATGCCAGTCAGTTGTACTCAGATGCATAAATAGCATCTTAAAGTAGCAGGACCTGAAAGGACCTTCCATGCTGTCCTGTAACACTGGACACTCTACCTTGCTAAAAATTACTCTTAGAAGCTCACCTGAAGCAAACCACAACTTTCTCAGTGCCACTGCCACCCTGAAGCAATGTACTTTTGAAGCACAGTTAAGTGTGTAGTTGCTTCATGCTATCAGGGCATTTTCCTTTTTCACCTGCTTTCCCATTTTCTTCCTGTGGCGCCGGGTCCTTTGCCCACAGTCTATACGTCACCCTTTTTCTTATAACAGAAATTCTAATGTTCTGTCCAGCTTTGAATCAGGGTTTGTATGGAGCAAGATCTGGTTCTGTGACCAAACAATTCAATACAGTTTGAAAAGTCTTTAACTCTTGGTTTAATCTATGGTTTTGGTGACACAAACATGTCATCTGTTGATAGAGGGCAGCACTCACTGGAGTAACTGATATGCTCCTCTATTTTGTTAATGAAACCTGTTGAGCATTTTAAAAATTGCTTTCAGTACTCAGGAAGCTGTTCCCATTTTTTACTTAGGGAAAATAATTTTGTGATCTTTTTTTAATTTAAGGAACTCTGCTTGCTTCCTGCTATTCTTTTCTTCCTCTTTTAACTCCATATTTAATACACACCTTTCCTCTTCACTATTAAAATGTACACTCCTTTCAAAATGAACTCAATAATGGAGTGTTAATCACTTCCAAGTCAGAAATGTCATTTGCAGCTGCATATATAACCTCAATTCAATCTCCTGTGTACATACATTTATTTTGCACATTATTCTTCAAATAATTGAAACTGCAAAGAGAGTATATGTTGACAATGAGTAATTATACCCTTTGGTTTTCAGCCAGGAAGCTAAAATTAAAATTTATAATCTCATAAAAAGTGCAAGAGATCTTTAATGTTCACAGGTAGTTCGGACCTTTCCATTTTAAAATGAGCAACAGAGAAATTGAGTTACATCCATGAGTGTACACATGTACCCACAACTGAAGCTTAACAATGCACCCAGTTGTCACCTACAACACAGGTTTGGGTCAGGGTTTTATTTGGACAAGGGTACTCCCACAGCCCCTGCAGAATTTTGCTTCTGAGCTACCTAGTTGTCCTAGCCAGCAATCAGGGCAGAGAGAAACCCAAAGCTATCTGGTTTATCAGGCTCCACACTGCCCTGGTAATGGGAACACCTGAAAACCAGAGCTGGGCTCCATACTACACTCACTATCCAACTACACAAAGCAGGAATTGCAGAGAGTGAGGCTGTCGCACAAAGAAAAGGTTGGCATAGACCCTCTGGAACACCTCTCGCAGATGAATGGTCTGCTATCGAGATTTGCTGCTGAGCTGAAGGAATTTAATTGATTCCTCACAGAAGGTTTAGAGTAATCTTGGTTCTTTCCACAGCCATTACATTTTTCTTCACAGCTCACTGTATCTCTTAGAGCACAGAACGCTTTTCAGCATCATGAAGTAACCTGACCAAATCATCACTTGGAATGGTTTTTCTACATGTCAGCTTTTTAACCTGGTTCATATCTTGGTTTTGTCCTCTCAGCTGCCAGGACACCTTTATTCTCAGATATTTCAGTGTGCACATACAAGTGCATATTCATGTACATGCATCTGTCTAGTCATTGACTAGCTCTTTAGGTAGTTAAAAAGAAGATGATAAAGGTAATCTCAATGTTATCACTGTTGTTAATGATACTTTATGTAAAATTGCTGTGACATTTGCGACCTCAGTATACGATAAAGGAGTTTAATTCTTAGGAAACTTCATGCTAGATTTTTGATGTGACTCTTTCCTGGGCCACAGACTTGCCTCTGATTTTCTGATATTTTACTGCACTTGCTGAGAATTAAGTTTTCAGAACCTGCCTCAGTGTTTTAAAGATGAAGAAAAAAATTCCAGGCTGTGGAACTAATTGAGAAGAAAATGGAAGAAGGGAGCAGAGAATTTCTGCCTTTATCAATACAGTTTTAATCAGAGAACCTGTGGTCATTGAGGCTTTGTAGAGGTTGAAGAGTTTAATCATTATATCACAGTCTGGCTGCAAATATTCATAGGGTTTATGAAAATTATGCAAAGAACGCTTCAGTGTTTTAGTTGGACAGAGGGGCTGCCTTTGGAGAATAAATTAATAAAATTCATTCTAATCTCACACCAGAGAAGAATACTTCTCTAATTGGTTGAAATATGTCATGCAGAACTCTTTCATGCTTGTCTTGACCTCTCTAAGGCTATATGGGAAACATTTTCATGTTATTCACTGGGGCAGAATTCCCACACATTCACTTCTGCCTAGTGTCTTTAAGGATCAGAATTCCTAGGAGCTATTTAAGGAGTTGTTGTATGCAAGACTTAAAAATCTCTACCTTTAAAATGCCTGCATTCTGCAGCAGTTGTAGCGTTACTAACTTTAGCTATTCAATAAGGCTATTCTTTTTATTTTGCTTCTTTCTCACAATAGTGTGTTGCATCATCACCTAGAATATACAATACAGTAGGAAGGTAATAATCTCTGCTTTAATTTCTTGACCATAATGTTCTAAAGCAGATGGTTTTTTGCCTTACTTTCCTAGTGGAAAAAGGACACATCATTTTTTATGAGCAAGCTACAAAAGCACACAGATCTTCTCCTTTCAGTGCTCAGAAACAGCTTAGCTAGGAGGTCAAATTTGATACCACATGTAGAGTTTGAGTTTGCCCTTTCAAAATAATAGCAAAAGTCCCACTGATTCCAGGAGAAACAGGGATGAACTCTCAAACACTGTAGCTGTATATAAACTGTAACCATCCATTGCATTCTTCAGCTATACATTTTACTCTATATGTGGGTAAATTGGGGCAGGGATGTGTGTGTTTCACCTCTGTGAAGCACTGTGTTTGCTCACACTGTGGGAAAAAAACTAACATAGTTGGTTTGATTGTTTCTGTATTTCTTCTTTTCCCCAAAGGTCTCAAATCCAAAAGTATGAATAACTTAATCAAAGATATAGTCGGAGAACACTTTCAAGTATTTCAAGGTGAAATGCAAGAGAGCATGGCTCAAATTTTCAAGACTGTGTCTAGCTTGTCAGGTGACCTTGAAAATACAAAAGAATTAGTCAAGCATCTGAATGAAACTCAAAGTAAGTTTGCTCAGGAGAAAGACAGTGGGCCAACAGAACTTGACATTCTGGAGCTGAAGAGTCATTTGGTGCAGATGAGAGAGGAAGTGGCCCTCACTTGTGACAAGCCTGTGAAGGCTTTACAAGAAAAGCAGAAGTCCTTGGAAGTTAACTTGGAGCATCAACAGTCAAGAAGTGTAATTTATTATGAATCTTTAAATAGGACCCTTACTGAAATGAGAGATGCTCATGAACAACTGTTATCAGCTGAACAGTCTTCAGGACAAAGCATCCCCTCGTCAGATAAAGTAATGGAGTACAATGTTACAGAGTACATGCTCGCACTGCATGAGAAAGTGAAGAGACAGGGCATGATGGTGCTGGAGATCTATGATGACTTAAGAGTCCAAGATAGCAAGATTAGCAATCTCAGTGTTGTGCTGGAAATTCAGAGGGACTCTGTTCTGGGGGTCTGTGATGACATGCTGTCAGAGAGCAGGACGGATTTCCAAGCACAGCTGGCAGCAGTACAGGAGAGTGTGCTTGTTCTAAACAAGAGTCTCTCTGATGTGTTTCTTCCACTAGGCAATAAGATGGACAAAATGAATGAGCAAATTAATGACTTGTGCTATGATATGGAGATCCTGCAACCCTTGATTGAACAAGGAGTACCTTTTAGTCTGACTTCAGAGTATGAGCAACAAATCCAAGCTAAAGAATTCAAAGAGAAACTTGAAAACTTCACTGTTGTTATTAACAAAATGAGTTCTGCAATAAAGGAACTTTCTGAAACTCAGGAAGGACTTAAAAATGAATCTCAGGCCTATCAGGAACTGTTTGAGAGTCGTGTAAATGAATGCTCCATGGAAATAGAAGATGGATTAAACAAGACCATGATGGTAATAAACAGTGCTATTGATTCTATTCAAGATAATTACGTACTGAAAGACATGCTACATACTCTAAGAAACGAGACTGAAGTTTGCTGTGGCAGAGCTGAGGAACTGGACAGCCTCCTCGGTTTCATTCCCCACTTCCAACAGTTGAATGAATCCCTCCAGTCACTGCTCTATAACAAGAAATATGAAATTACTTCACAAGTAGCACCATCTCTTTCTGATCCTCCATACAAGGAGTCTGACAAAAGTATCCTCCACAATTTCAGTAGAGTTTTCTATATTTTAAATGATACATCATCAAAAGTGGAAAAGCAGCAACAAGATATCCGCCTCCTGGAAGAAAAACTATTTGACTCTGTGGAGGGTTCAAAGGACCATGAGGTTCGCCTTCTGAATGTGGAGTCAAAAATTTCCAAGTTTTTGGCAAACAACTGTGTCTCAATAAAGAAAACCAAAGCTGCCTCAGCAGAGAAAGAACAGGTGGTCTCACTTCAGCTCCAGGCACTGAGTTCCAGGATCAAGGCCCTGGAAGCCAAGTCGATCCGTTTCTCTAACGTCATTCCACTCGTGAACAAGACTGCTCAGGAGGCCTGGGGGCTGTGCCAGGATGCCAACAACAGCATCCAGAAAGTGAATGCAAGCATACCTGTGCTGATTAAATTGGCTCAGCCAGACATCCCCCTGCTGCAGAGAGGACTCAAGGAGCTCATTGAATCTGTGCTTGAAGTGAAAGCAGGAACTATTTTGACAAATCTAACCCAGCATGTTGACATATCGATGGTGAATGCAATGAACAATATCACCAAACTGCAGAAGCAGCTGAAACCAGTTATGAAGAAGCCAGCCCCAGCAAAAAAAGTGGCAGCAAATGCCACCATGAGCCTGGCAAGCCGAAGCCAGAGAAACACAGATAATGCAATAGATCCAGGTAAGGCATTTTACTCTCCTAAAAATCAAGGTATGTTTAATCAAGACTTATGTAACCATTGTGATGAACTGAACTGAGTGGCAGAACTTGACTGAGAGTAGATAAAAAGTCTAAAGATTGCTGAAAAGAGGATTTCAGAGGAATCTGAGATTAGTCTCTCTTACAATAGAATTGATTTTGCTTATGAGGAGATTTTGCACTAGGGCATCTAGAAGCTCCATTTAATTTTCCTTAATAGATTCCCATCTGATCTGTATATATAAGATATATATACGTGCACACACCCTCAGCTGAGAACCTGACCTTTGAAAAGTAACAGACACTTAAGACAAAATCTAAAGAACAAGGATTTTGTGCCTGCATCTCAATTAGCAATTTCATTAGAAAAGAAACGTATGCAAGCTGGGAGAGAAATGTGTAGTTGCATCAATACTTTGCAGTGTCAGCAGGGAAGAAAGGTATCAAAAACCTGAAGCAAGTGAATACAAATGACAGTAATGAGGCTTTTGCTGGCTCCTTCAGGACTTTATTGAGAAGTGCAGTTACAAGTGTGTTCTTGAAAAAGCAGGAATCCAGCCAATAAAGTAAATTTGGCACCAGTCCACCTGGAGAGCAGCTCAGCTAAGCAGGAGCTGCCATTCTTAAAAAGGAAATTTTGACTGTGATCTGCTTCTGAACTTAAATTCAAATGCCATCATGTGAAATGAATTCATATGAATGAATTCACAGAAGCACAAACTCTTGAGTTGTGACTTTTGCAATCATACTTGTGTGAAAATCAATAGCACAAGATAATGTTTTATGGAAATATAATTTCTGACACAGTATAGAAAATGAAGAGTAGATGAGTGACTAGAAATACTGAGATGACTCTAATTCACGTTAAAATTAGATTTCTTAATGATAGAGACATGTCCAGATACTGTTGAAGATCCAGACCTAAATATTTTGTGTAAAATGCTCTTAAACTTATGAACATTTCTAAACCAATACTTGGTTCCTGTTGCAAGCAGATGCAGAGAGTAAGAGCTATTACTCTTGTTCGTGTACTGAGGCCATGGGCAAACTCCTTTTCCCTCTCCATGCTTTTTTCCTTTCTTTCCAATTTGCTCCTTCATCTTTTCCTGTCCTAGGGACAGCATTTCTCAATGATCAATGGAAAGGATCCTTTTTAAAGCCACGATCACACAAGTAGCTTGGTTTCTGCTAAAAGTCATCCCCATTGAAAAATTTCAGTCCCTTTATTTTCACTTGCAGAGGGGACAGAGCTGTTAGAGCAGGCAGTTGCACTTAAAAATGCCCCAAGGTTTGCCAAATGCTTACTACAAAATAATTTTAATATTTTGCTTCTAAAAATGGCAATTCTTCCTGAGTTGTTTGTGGTTTATGCCCCTGCCAATGCACAAGATGGAAATTCAAAATCTTTGTTCAAAATTGAAATTAAGAGAAAATGAGAGATGTCTTTGATCCTTCCCACACCATGTATTTTGTTGGATAATATCACTATGCCTTCCTGTGCTACCTGCCTGGAGCACAGGAAGGTGCCACCTGCTCTGGTTTTCACTCCATATTGATGAATTAATGTCTTTCCCATTAATTATTTATCTCATACTCAATTTTAACAAGTAACTTGCTTGATAGCATATATTACCAAGCAAGATATATGCTCACTTACAGAAAGTGCAGCTCTTTGCACATGTTGAGAAGCCTTTTTATACAAGGTTTCTACACAGCAGTGTTTATGCTGACTTTTCTATTGGTAATGAGATTTTGTACTTAACAAATTTCATGCCTAGCAAAGCCATACATTATATTTCTGTAAGTTAAAGAAGCAAGACCATTACCCTAATTAACAAATATCCATCTTCTGCCTGCGTAGGTTTTACTTCTTCATTAAAGCTTTTTCTTGCAAATTCTAGGAGAGCATCAGAGATTTGTGCTGCCTCTACTAAAATTTCTAGAAGAAACTCTAAGGCATAATTGACTAATTATAAAATATATTTAATCTTAGATTGCCTTTTTCAATAAAAGAATTCTAGGAGGAGGTGAATGACAATTTTCATTTACTCCAATATGTTCAATATTTGAACCTATTCTAACAGATTAGGGGTTTAATTGACTTAAATGTGCTCAGGGTTTGACCCTGAGGTAACACTTTCCTAAGTAATTAGTTGAAATCAAGGAGAAGCTGTGTGAGTTGGCATTGCATATGCAGAGACATAAACTTTTGCAGGCTTCTCGTATCATGGAATGAACTAAAGAAAAATTTTATGTAAGGTAGAGGCTGCAATACATGTATGAGGGGTGAAAACTCTAACACTTCACCTGATACTGGCTGATATGGCAACCCAGGGTGGATAAGACAGCTTCAATGTCTAAGAGGAGATGACAACATTAAAATATATTTCTTTTTACATACATAGATACACACACAATAACTCTTAATTAGTCTTGGCTTTGGGTTGTGGTTGGTCCTACTTTCCAATGCACATTTCTCCTTCAGAAATGTGTGATGCAGTGTGAGGGCAGTTTAGCACAGTTCCCATTTCCCTGTTCCTTTTAGTGCTGTTCTCTAGGGAATCTAGAAGTTGCTGTGCTTTCCAAAGGTGAATGTACTCTCTTGTTGCATGTCTTGTATTAGTTGTGGGCTTTGCTTTATTCAGATTATGCCACCCTCCCGTCAACATGAATATTTGAGAATGAAGCTGTATTAGGTTTATGTATTTAAAACAGTGCATCTATGTGAGAGGTAATTTAATTTCATTCTCACTTTCTTTGTGTCTTATTTCTGATTTTGTTTTCACAAGATTTCTGACTCCTAACAGAAATGCAAGCTTCCATTGTGCTTTATCATTAAAGCCCTAATTTCAAGTGAAATTAACCTATTCAAACGTTTTCCATCTTGAGTTTTAATTGCACAAATGTGATGATTAATCCAGTTCAGCTTGGTGACATACACTTCAAATTTGCATATTTAGTCTTTAGGCTAATGGGCTGATGAAACTGTTGTGTTGTTTTTAATTTGGTGAGCCTAAAATCATTACACTGGAATTATTAGACACGTCTGCTTAACAGTGAAACAGAGTTGCCAGACTCCAGGTAGCTCAGGGGGCCCTGACACTCTGCCCCACCCAAAATTGGAGTGCACAGCCAAAGCTCCTCTTCTCCTTGCTTTTTGTCCCCTGTCAGCCTGAGAGTGCTAAGCCAGAGGTGATTGATAACTGTAGGCTGGCAACCAGTTTGACCCTGTGTGAGCAGGGTGGTTTGGTAGATTCCCAGGCTCTTCCAGTCTCCTAGGGCTTCCTGAGAAGCAGGTACTGATAATTGAATACTGAGAATATGTTGGTAGGTTACCTCCTGGTCAGAAGAATTTCCAAACCCAACCACTGGAGTCAATCCTTTCCATAAGGAGAGCATTAAATTGCTGAATATTTGTTTTGCTTCTAACAACACCCCAATAGATACTGACAGAGCTTCATTATTTGTTTGAGATTTGTTTGCACAACATTGGCAGTCTATTTCCCAAAAGAGCTTCTGGCTGTTTGCTCTCCTAAATAGTAGCAAAACTGAGCATTAACTGGCTTTTCTCACTACTACCATACCAAGTATAATTAGCAATTGCATTTTATTCCCTTCTAGTAATAGCTACAATTTAGACCTTTAATTTATAGTCTCCCTCTCTTTTACTCATCTACACTACTAAGTTGTGAAAGATTAATTAACAATAAAATATTTACTTTAGTAGGAAATCCTTTCCTAATCTGAACCTTCTGGCATCTTTACCCCAAGGAGATAATTTAGACATAGTGTCTTGGGACACCCTTCAGCAAGAAAAGAGAAATACTGGGCAGAGGAGCAGCCTCAGCCAGAAATGACAGCAGTAAGATGCTATTATAGCATAGCTACATGGAGATTACCTCTTACTTGGAGCATTCTCCTCTTGCTCTGAAAATCCTAATTTGACTCAAACCCCCACACAACTTCTGTTCTAGCAAATGGAGGAGCTTCCCAGTTGTTGTTAAGCAGTGCTTCACCTGGAGGGTTAATTTAATGTAAGTAAATCTGAGTCTGAATTTGAATTAACTCCAAGGTTAAGTTCGGGCAGAATCAGCCCACAGCAGACTTCCAAAGCACTAGTCTCAATCTCATTATCATTTCCTTTTAGTGATCTTTTTCCTGTTTCTTGGATTTACTTCTTGTTTATGATAAGCAGAGGCCAATTAGCAAAGATACTGCTGTGTTCTTACAGGAAGCTTTTGTATTTTGAGAATATGATACAGTCAGCACAATCAGCTGTTTTCCTTCCTTTTCTGCTTTCCTTTGACACTTGGTAAATATGTGGATGCTTGGTAAATATCAGCAAAATGTTGTGGGTGCTTGGTAAATGTGAGTGAAAAATAACCTCAATGAAGGATGTAGCAAACTATTATCTGAGAAGAAAACCATTATTTCCTCGTGTCCCATTGCCTGTGCTGTGACCCCAGTCATGACAATCCTAAATTGCTTTATTTCAGGCATTACAGATTAGACATTGCTTTCTGTGAAAAGAATGACTGTTGTGTTTATAAATCCATATGCTATAACAGAGAAAATTCAAGTGTCACTGTATAATGTGCCTCAGCATTCTGCTCACTGAACTAAAATATCACACAGAAACAGTTTGCCTTAATGCAGCAGTGTGTGAAATATCTGGTTGGGAAAATGAAGATAACACTGGAATTACTGAAATATCTATGTGAAATGCAGCTCAACATTTTCCTGACAATAAGTAGATGCCTTTATCCAAAACTTTTTCAGTTCTGACCTACCAACCTAGATTTACCATAACAGGACTCTGTGGAGTTCTCTTCCCAGAGCTCTGCTGGTAGTTCCTGGCAAAGAAAAGGTTCATCTTCTAAAATATCTGACTGCTAATTGACCAAATCAGGAGAAAGGGAACATGTATAGTTTGGGAATGCTTTGTGTTCAGAATTTTTCATAGCAATATTTAATTTTTAATGTGACCCGAATTTTTCTCCCCCCAAAAAACTGCTATGGCAACACATTATTTAATCACACTCAGTAATTACTGTCTCAGAGCTCAGCAGCACTGGTCTGACAGATTTCTCTGAATTGGCTGAGTGTAATTTGGTCAGCTCATACCTAGTTGGGAACAGAGGCAAGGGCTCTGCAAAGCCACCTGTTTGATACAATTTTTCTTGCTTGCAATCCAAAACTTTTACAACAATCTTGGTAGAAATCTTGAAATTATGGAGTTATTTATGGACAAGTACTTGAAGTGGCTTGGATAGCATTTAGGACCTTTCATCACCAGAAGCCTGACTCTCCTGCAATGTTTATGTGCCTGGGTGAAAAATGTCATAGACAAGACAGTCCAACCTGTACACCAGCAGTACAAAATCTGTTCTGCCACCCCCAAGGATAAGATGGCTCAGCCCAGAAAGAGCAGTCTGATCTAACTTCTTTGGAGGATCTTTTTTTCTTATTGCATGTACCTGATCCTCTGAGACCAGCAGAACTCAGAATTTATGGGTAATCTTGAATATCTTGGAGGATGGCTGAAAGTATGCTGTGTTCAGGTAAAGAGGGAGGCTGGACAGGATCTGAAGCTGGCCTTCACGAAGAACTTCAGCAGAAATCGTGAATTGACAAAGAGCCTTTCCAAAACCCTGCACACTTAGGAAGTGTCACTGTCACGAGCTTGCAGCTGAGGCTGTTTTCCCTTGCTCTCTCCCACAGAGCAGCTCCCAGCGTGTGCCAGCTCCCCGTGCCAGAATGGAGGGACCTGTGTCAATGACAGACAGAGTTTTGTCTGTGCCTGCCGCCACCCCTTCGGAGGAGCCAACTGCAGTGTGAAGCTGGGGAACGACAACTCCCTGAGTGTTGGCAAGTACAGAATTTAGTGGTGCAACACAGGATCAGCCCAGGCCTTGGCCCCAGGGCATAATTACAGAGCATTTGCTGGTCAGAGGTCTCACATTTCACTTTAATGAGTGACAACTCAAGCAGCAGAGTCCTGTGTTTTGGTGCTGAAGACACCAATCCCCACGGGTGACTCGGGATTTCTTTTTTTAATATGACCAGATGATGGGATTAAATTGGTTTGGGACCTGCCATAATAGCTGGAAAGCTCCCTGCTGAAATGTGCAGAGTGGGAGGGTGTGCAATAGATATATTTGAACACGGTGTCATGGATTTTGAAGGGGGAGGTAAAATCACACCACTGGGGAATACTAGGTTCAATGCAGCTATAAATGTTCTATAAATACCAGTAGCTACCAGGATGTGTGGGACTGTGGCCTTAAGGAGTCATTTTAGGCCTGCCTCTGGCTTTCATCAACAAAGGATGTGGCCCTTGAAAGATTTCAAAAGTAAAAAACAGTGAAAATTATGCTTATTCAGTTCAGAAAACAAATAAATAATTTACACCCAGGCCACATGGAATGTGAATTTTATGCATCTTTCAGCAGTAATTTGGCTGATTTTTACTCATGACAGCCTATGAATAGTGAATGAAATCATTTGTACAGAAGCAGGGAATGATAGTGTACAGGCTCAGCTTGAAGAGAAACACATATACTTTTATCCCCTCATTTAACATCATGAGTGCTAAACCTCCTCACTGTTTGTCTAAGATATGTGGTGAAATTCTTGGCTTCAGCTCACTCATATGAACAATGAAAGGGATCCTGGGGTGGGGAAAAACAAGGAGAGGGTGTGGGGCAAAAAGAAAGCTCCCTTAATGATAACACAGTATAGACAAACTTAAAGTTCCCTTGCTGTTTCCAAATTTTTCTCTGGTGGATGCACCTAACACTAATTGTGAAGAGAATTACTTTCTATACAATATGAAAATATGTGTTTATGCAGGAATACTATGTTTCAGTTGCTCAAGGTCCATTATTCACAGGATGATGTGACATCTGCTTTTGGTCTTCTGGCTGGTCCAAATTCCCTTTTTGCATGTAACATCAGTGAAATTGTTCTTTTTCCCTTTCCAGATTTTTCAAAAGGATCATACAGATATGCACCTATGGTGGCTTTTTTTGCTTCTCATACATACGGAATGACAACTCCAGGACCCATCAGATTTAACAATCTGGATGTCAACTACGGCTCCTCATTTGCCCCGGCAACTGGGAAGTTCCATGTTCCATATCTGGGGGTTTATGTTTTTGAATATACTATTGAATCATTTAGTCCACGTGCCTCTGGCTATCTGGTCATTGATGGAGTAGACAAACTCACTTTTCAGGCTGAAAATATCAATAGCAACAAGTACACTGACCGAGTAATTACTGGAAATGCTTTATTAGAGTTAAATTATGGTCAGGAAGTCTGGCTCAGACTGGCAACAGGCTCTATCCCAGCCAAGTATCCACCAGTAACTACATTTAGTGGTTACTTGCTGTATCGTACCTAAGTCAGTCCTAAATGTGAGCTGTTATCAAATGGAGCAACCTGCAGGTGAATTTAGCTTTGCCTTTAAGTACTTTGCTTCTCTAACAGCACTAAGCTTCCCAATATAATGGCTTTTCTAGTGCTGATTCTCCAAGATGTTCTTTGGTTGTAGCCATGTGCACAACCACAAGGAGTCCACAGGTTGGAGATGGGGGTAAACAAAGCATCTTCCTCATTAATATGACTGGGAAGCACAAATCTAATTATGTTCTGCTGTTATGCTGCATAAACACACAAGGTTGCTGAGAATCCCTTCTCAAGAGAAAGCTTGTTTTGATCATTCCTTTACAGCCTGACTCCAAAGCAAAAGTGATGGATAGATTTTGATGACACACACACTGGATTACTGCTTAACTCGTTGTATCAATTGATAATCACATATATATATTCAGTTTGGAGAAAACAGATTTCTTTTTTATTTTGCCCACCATTATTCACCGCATACTTTGATATGGCAGCATTTAATTGATTCATGGGGTTTTTTAAATGTAACCAGTATGAAGATAATCTAGGTTTTTTGAACCTGGCAGCAAAAACCAAGAGGAATACATTCAGATTAGAAATATGGCATTTTTAGCAGTTTAATTAGTCACAGGATAAACACCACAATGGATTTGGTGGATTCTCTCTGCTGCTGGAAATATTTAAAACACAGCTGGATTTTCCTTGGGTGATATGTTTTAAGCAAACATTGCTATATTGGCTTCACACAGATTTTAGCATTTGACCTATAAAGCACACAAGATTAAATGATATAACCAAAGTATTTTCTAAGTTCAAGCTCTATAAATCTATGGATTTTTTGTTTCTGCATTATATTCACTGAGGCAAGATGAAATTAACTTCAGTCTGCATATCGTTTTTCAAGCACTGATCCAATAAAGAAATATTTCCAATTTATGACTGACTGCCTGAAAAAATAAACTCTCGGGTTTTTGTTCTTATTCTTTGCAAAGTCCCAGGCTGCTGCAGTTCCTTGATATTCTACCCTCTGGTGTGACTGGTCACGTTTGTTTCTGGTTATTGCCTTTGTTAATGATATTTGACCAGGATTTTCTGAGTCTTTGTGTTTGTCTCACTCCCTTTTCTTAAAAGCTGAAAAAATCTGACTATGATCTATGCCAGTCGAAGTACAGAATGTTTTGGAGCTCTCTGAATAATTTTGTTTTCTTGACAACACGTGGGAATCTTCAGCTCTCTTCTTAGTGTTATTTAATGTACCTTACAAAATCTTAAGATGAATGCTCATGAAATCACTGGATTCCTGCCATGCTGTATGTGGATGAGAGAATCCACAATATCTTTCCTCAGATGCATAAATGCACATTTTGTTGTTCCAAATGGAAATGAGCGTTCCCCAGCAGAAGCAGTGGTGCTGAAGAGTGGCTATGGGCATGAGCACTGGGTTCTGGCTACCTGAACTACAAAAACATGCAGCACTGAACAGCATCCCCCCAGTTTCAGGAGGCATCCTATCATGGGTTGTGATGAAGGACAGCAGTAGAGAATTGATGGAAGTTTTCAATCCAAACCCATTTTTTGAGGCCAAAAATCTTTTTTTCTCTGTAATTGATGGGTTCCTAATGTACCATGGACCCTGAAGGAGTGTGCTACAGACCTTTCTCCTGCTGCATACGACATTTTTTTCTGTAAATACTCAAAATTTTTGACATGACACTAACTCAGCCTACTGTATCGTTGAATTTTATCAAATATAATGACCACAAGCCCCAGTCCCTCCTTGTATGACTTTGTCATTTTAATGTGTTTAGTCATCTTTATTCCTGCTGTTGTTATGGCTAAATGGAATGAAAATTTCTCTAAAGATGAAATTCAGATGACCCACCAGTTACTGCATCTCTGCTTTAGTGTGACTTTCTTTGCCCTTGCTGCCCTTCCCTCTAAATCCTTCAATCCTCCTCATCTTCACAGGCACTATTTTGCCCCAGCAATCAGATAATTTCTACAGCATTGCATAGGTTTTCTTTACTCTTTTCTCCATTTTCTTTTCTTCTCTCACAAAACTACAGATTCATTGGGGTATAGTAAGAATTCTGATTAACAGCACATTTGTATGAGTAACACTTAGAAAACTGATTTTCCTAATAGAAATAGTACTGAAACTAAATGTGATTTTAGTATTTAAAATATGGGGGGAAAATAATATTTAAAAATTATGACAAATGTACATTCCCCTTTTTATACTGTGTAATAATCCATTCATATCTTTCTTCAGATGTCTTCAAGCTAATTATAGTTGACTTTGTCAGTTTTTAAAAACTAAGATGCACATTGTTCACTGTGAACGTAGGTTTGTATCAGTCACTGAAGCTTATTTATGGAGCTAGCTGGACCCAGAATGCAAACCATTGAAAAATTACTGAGGATCAATAAAATCAGTCAGCCTACCCATTATGCAGAATAGACAGCAATCAGTCTGAAATCCCAGGAGAACTTTTTAGGCATCAAGCAGGACAGGTGTTTCCTGAGGCACTTTGTCACCCCTCTGCTTTCATCTTCATGCTCTCTTTTGCATTCCCTGATGACAGCAGGCAGCAAATCTGAATGCTCATCTCTGCCCACAGCCCTTGTGAGGGACCACAAAGCCATCCCATGCCTTTGTACTTCAGAGTGAGCTATGTTCTCTTTATTTGGGTGACTCAATAGCCATGGCAACATTTTGTCTGGCCTAGCTCTGACAAGCCCATTCAATTTACTCCAGAGTTTGTATTATCATTTTCTCAGCTATACCAAGCAAGTTATGGCTGAACCCAGCCCCTCACACACTTGGAATTCACACTGAGACCAGCAGCTGATTTTCCTCACAGACCATTTCCAGCTGCATGGCCAGCACAGCTCATGCCAGGCTCCCCTGCTAACCCAGGCCTGCCTGGGTCTGTCTCGTGGGTGTTGCTGTCTGTCCCTACATCTGGGTGTTTTAGTTCAATTATTTTTTTCTCTGCAATAATAATGCCCACACTGGCAGCAAGCAGGAAAGAAAGCATTAGTTCTGAATTCGGGCAGTGACTGAAAGCAGCTATTAGAAGCAACACTGCAGCTAAATCCTACCAAAATCAGTGGGTGCCTGGTGATTAAGTACCTTTGACAGTGGGATAATAAGTGCATTGAGGCAATTGCAAAACTGAATCTTCCTAGCAGCTCTATTGAGCAGGTGAGCAGGGGAGTGCAAAACAAAATAAGATAACACACAAACAGTTTGGAGATTTCCAGAGAACAAAAGTGTACACCATGGCTTTGCACATGTGTCACTGGTGGCTGCTACTTGGCTGCAGAAACAATTGCCTAGCAGCTCCATGCATTTCATTAACCCCTTCAGGTCACCAGATGTATCACAGAGAGTTAACAACATCTACATTTTTTCATTCAGTTTTAATTATATTAATCCATACTTCTACCTATGCTTAGCTGACTGCTGGAAAGCCTGAGCCCAATACTCCTATTCCCTATTCCTATTGCCATATGAGGGTGTTATCAAGAGCAGAAGATGGAAACCTTCTTTACTTGTTGTGGAAGAAGTTTCTGTACTTACTAAATCATCCTGGTGTAATCACACTTTCAGCACTTTTATAAGCAGTACAAATACTTATCACCACTTTTTTTTTTTTTTTTTAAATATGCAGTAGTTCCATTGCAGTGTTTTCCCTTTGCAAGGCTGCCGTTCTCCTCCTTTGTATGACGGCCCCAATGGCAGGAGAGTTCTCAAGGGTGAGATAAAATAAAACACTCTGTTCAGATGGGACTCCAGTCAAGAGTGCACAGTAAGAAAGCTCTATCAGCAAGCTGCTTCCTAGCTGAAGTTGCTATAGATATGTTACAGCCAACACACTGGCTTGTAGTGAACTTCCTTGCCCTGCTTCCCCACCCTCAGAAATCTGTGGTGGCTGCGAGCTGAAAAGAGTCTTCTGCACTCGCATGTTACATGTAAACAAGCCAAAGTGTTTCTGAAAACACTGCTTGCCATGGTTGCTGTTGAAAATTCTTATCTTAGAAAAAGCAAGTTGCAAACAAAACAGACCATGGCTGTTTACAAACAGTGAGCAAGTACTTCCAGAAATCTTGCTATTCAAACCTGCAGGAATTGGGAGATGCCATAAAAATTATCTGAAGTGCCCAGAAGTCCTTTATAAATACTATAAGATTTCTAAATGCTTTTTGGGCCATTGGAAACCAGCATATCTCACATCCACATGGATTTAGCGTGATGAATGATGAAGTCAAGAATGGTGGCAACTAAAACAAAATCCTAAAATGACAGACTGGTTTAGATAAAGAATTATCCTCAGCTCTATCTGATGACTCTGACTCCTCTGCAAATTGCCTTGGAAGGGGAAAAAAAAGGTTCAGTCATCCATTGCTAGGCTACTTATTGCTACTTATTGAAGGGAAAAAATACACGTGAGAAAATTGTCTACTATTATTTATTTTCAAAGAAGGGGCCATTACCAGCTTATACAAGCAAGGGACAATTTTCAGGCTCAGCATTTATAGACACATCCTAGAAGAACACAGTAGACCTCAAGTATAGTTTTGATCAATAATTTTTAGGGTGTAAGTTAATCACTCTGCTACCTTGGCCTCAACACCTGGCATTACTACAGCTTCTTAATAGGTACACACTATCATAAAACATTTAATTCTGAAAAAACAGGAACTATGCTTACAAAAAAAAAAAAAAAAAGAGAGAGACATTCACTAAAAGTTAAAATGTAGCAAAGGAAACTGGAATGCCATCAGCAATTAATCACAGAATGACTCAGGTTGGAAAAGACCTCTGAGATCATTGTGCACAGCCTTTGATCACCACCTTGTCAACCAGACCATGGCACTGAGTGCTATGTCCAGACATTTCTTGAACACTTCCAGGGATGGTGACTCCACCAGCTCCCTGGGCAGTCCATTCTAATGTTCCATGAAGAAATTCCTCCTGATGTTCAACCTGAAATCTTCCCTGGCATAGCTTGAGGCCATGTCCTCTCATCCTGTCGCCAGTTGCTGGGGAGGAGAGGCCAAATGCGCATTAAATACAGCTCATATTGGCCAAAAAGTGCTAAAGGTCTTTCTTTTATGTGCAAAATTATTTGTGTGAGCTAAACAGAAATATGATGACAGTTTTGAGGAATCATAGCTTCCAGAGCAGAAGATACAGATCAAGGACCACCTTTCAATCTATCTGTGGGTTTTCCTTGTTTGTATAGGTTTGGACTTTGACTTAACTAGTATAGATGGCCATTATGGCCCCAAAGGAAGGTCAGATGCTTAAATAATTGTGGGAGAAAGGTACAAATCAGGAAAACAACACAGGACATGTTTTTAAGTGTTAAACAAAATGCATAAATATATTTTCCTTCCTGAATATGTATGAAGAGAAGAATAAATTAAAAATAAGATATGGGAGAGTGTTTGTCAACAGTTAAAATGCCCAGCTGAAGGGGATTGTTCTCCCAGCTCTCACAGCACCCATGTGCATTCACTGGGACTGAACCAAAGCTCTGCCTTTTCTCTGCTTTCCCTGTCTCCTACCCTGCATTTCTTTCTGCTTCCCTGCTGTTTGTGTGAATGACCAGACTGCAATGGCTTTGGAAATTGTTTATGATGCAATATCCTTGCACCACATTTCTTCTGAGCCGTAAAATAAAGACAGATATTTCTTTCCCTCTCTTATTTTCAGTTTGCTGAGTCCAATGGGCACCCCAATTAACATCATTTTAGTTTTGTTATAGTACCGCACAAAATTCCAAAAAGCTTGTTTGGAAGAAGGGACAGAGCACCCTTTCAATCTATTTCTACACAAACACAGTATTTCATTGTTGCTGTTTATGTGTATATCCTTTTTTTTCCCCATGCAAGAACAGGAAAAAGTTGATGAGGAGATGTTACTTCTCAACCAGGTGATATACACTTTATTTAGAGAAGAAAGTGCACATGGGTGAGAAGCTGTCTTGTGTCCCATTTTAAAATCCATGCCATGCTTTTCATTTTTTACAGGTGTATGTACAGTCTCCCCACTCCTTTGGAAGCCATTTTCACAGCTCTGCCTGCAGGTTGTATCTCAGGTCATTTTTCCAGTGACTGTGAAAAACTGTATATGTCAAAGGCCCTGTATCAGCAGTGAAAAACAAACCATCTGCTATAAAAATACTTGGAGATCCTTTCAGGTTAAAGTACACTGCTGGTCACCCAGCAATGCTGCCCAGCAGAAGGTTGTAGCCAGCAGGCAGACCTTGATCTATCTTTTGGAAAAAGATTAGAAGCAGGTTCAAAGATACAAAGGTAGAAGAGGACAGTTAAAACCAGAGAACAATTAAAAACATTGCAGAAACAGATAATCAAGGGTTGGTACGTGAATTTGTTCTCAGTGTATAGGATAGACTTGTAAAGTTTTTTAACAATGCTCAGAGGAAGATGAAAGATTCTCTTCTATGCTGTTCAGAAAAACTTCCTGTTTACTGAAGACAAAGAATGTATGGTAAGACATACAGATCTGTAAAAGGAGATTTCATTAAAGCATTTAAACACAAGGAAGGTCTTGATGTCCACCTGATATCAGAAGGGAGATACAGAATGAAGAATCATCCAACTTCTGAAACATGGCAGGGAAAGCCATTGGCAGGAGCAGTAAAACTGAGACTGAGTGGGTCTGAATAGTGTGCTGGCTTTCTTACTGGGAAGAACATGATTAAGCTGGGGGCATCTGGGGCACTTTGGGCAGTCTGAGCTCTTACTATGCCACCTCCAAGTATTAGATCAAAACTGGGGTATAAGGTAGATATGGATATGTAACCAGCCTAACCCCAGCTTGTGCATTAATGTGTATGTACAGAGCTTCCCTTGGCTTATGAGCACTGCTGAAAATAAACTCATTGAGTGAAGTGTCTGTCTCATGTCAAATTACCTGGATGTCAGCTGCCTGTGACTCTGAATACTCTTTTGCAATAACTTACTGCAGAAAGATTGAATCCTTATCTGAATGAGAGCTACTCAGTCAAATTTAAGAAAATATTGAGATTACATTTTACATTTAAAAATCCCAAGATAGACTTAAATATTACAGCAAAAGATGTCCAAAATATTTTTCAGTATAAATTTTTCAGTATAAGTTTTTCAGTGCAAATTGAGGGAAGCTAAAAATGCAGAGTTGGTTTTGCAGCCCTTTAGTTCTGCTAACAGCATTGAACTTGCAGAAGGGAGGAGGGCAATTCCTCCTGTGTGCAGAGAGCAGTGCTAGTGGCAGTATTAGTGTGGCAATTTTTTTTAAAAACTCAGGCTTAGGTGGTAATAGCAATGGATAAATACTAAACTGCATGTGTGTCACTCCTCCCACCTGATGGAAGAGAGCTACATGAGGAAACAGGTGCACAACAGGTACTCTACTGCAAGGATGTAGAAAAGAGCAATGTTTTGCAGAAGTAAATTAACACTCAAAACAGGCATATAAAAAGTCTAAGTAACAGGGAAGAAGTGCCTTTCAGCATTAACAGGTTGAGAGCCAGGCTCCTGCTCAAGTCAAGTTTTCTTGCCAGTCTCCTGTTGTGCCTTTACCTTTTGGCTCCCAGGCCATTCTAAGGTGTGCTTGTGAGCCTCACAGCCTGCAACCAGAGCACATTTTAAGAACAGCAAAGTCTGCTTGCCATCTCTGGAGAGTATTACCAAACCAGTGAGCCCTGGTACCTTGTCAAAGCCACTGTGAGTGTTAGGGTGGGTCGCTGATCTCAGGATGAATTGAAGTCTATAACCAGTTATGAAGGTGTCTGTAAATTGGATAGATCTTGCTTCACAACTACTGACTAAAATAATGATGTCTGGTGGGAAAAGAACTTTCTTGGTGTAGTCTTTCATCACCATCTGGTTTACTACTTTTCTTTACACAATTATTTTCCAAAGTGCTGGCAATGACAACCCCTTCCCAGCTAACATCTTTAATGAGAAATTTTTATTTGACTTTTGACCTTCTCCCAGCATGGTGGCTCTCCTCTGCAGAGCCACAGCAGCAGCCATGTGCTTGTGTGTGCTGAGAACAGTGTGCTGCAAGTGCTGATGATGCTGGGCCTGTCTCTAGAACCTGACAGGATTGATCACAGCTATTCACCTCTCAAGTGGTCAATACTTCTTCAATATTTCAGTCTTTTTGGAGTGAATCCCTTACGATTTCGTGCTTTTAACTGGCTTTTATTTCCTGCCAGTTGACTCCAAACACACTGGAGACTCACAAGGGCACAATTCTTACATCCATGCTGCTCTGAGTTTCTACATTTCTTTGGAGCAGGTAGTATGTATCATATTTTCCACCATCCTTGTAATGCTGATGATTCACTGTTTTACCTATCAAGCAGTTTCTTTGGGAATTTGCATTCAAATCCGATTACTTCCATAATCCAGGAGTGTTAAAGAAATTGCCTTGGGAACAGTATCTTTCTCTTCCACCTCAATATACCTCAATGTTTGGTTTTAAGGAGGTTTTTTGTGTGATCTCTTATCTGCTTTGTCTCATGAACTTTACAAACACTGCTGGTTCCAATGCTCCTCCTTAGGGTCTCGTCTGTGCACAAAACTCTCCAGTTGCTCCCAGAAAGCTGACTCAGGTGGGCCTTAAAAAATTAAACTCTCCTTTAGATGTAGCTTCCCTTCAAGGCTGCACCTCAATATATTTCCTTTTCCTGTTTCTCAGGCAGTTGTGTCTCTTCCTGGGACACAGGAGTTGCAATTGAAAAAATCCCATGCTTCCCTGCCTGGCTTGGGGACACCTGACTTGAGAGCAGGGTTTCACGTGGAACAAAAAAATGCCACAAACACCCACAGCTGAGAATAAATGAGAGAGTGCTGTGTCTCTCAGCATAAAAAATTAACTTCAAAAGAATCTACACTTTCTGGTAACTGCAGTCTCTAGCTCCTTATTTGGCATCATACATTATGTTATGCATTTTGATGGTGAAAAGTAATGTAAAATATATTGATTGGTTCTCTTTTACCCTCCTCCTGGGATGGCTTTGATGTCCAATACTTTCTTCTTGGAGAGGGACTATTTGTCACAGCATTTCAAACTGTTAGCTTGAAATTATGTGTTCTTCTGGAGTCCCCAAAACACTTGAAGCTAAACACTTGACAATTCAAAGAGAATTTGCTGAAGTATGTAGATACAAAAATGCTTTCACATAAACTGTTGCAACCCTTTTAATAAACTCCCTCTGTTCCATGCCCTGTTTCATTATGAGACTAACTATCCTTTCAGCTAGCAGATCAAAATGGCACAGTTTGAAGTCACAAAGCTTCCCTGTATTCTCCTAGGAGCTGAGAACACAATTTCACCACAAAACTATCCAGACTGTTGAACTGCTATAATCTTTCAGGAAATAATGACATTTTACTTTGGAAGCTCACTCTCATTTACTTGTATGTTGTCAGTATTACATGAATTACCAGATATTCCTCCTAATCTAAAATCCTCCAAATTACATGTCTTTATTGCGCATGTGTCCCCACAATCCTTTTATCCGACCATATGGAATGAGTACTGACAGCAACTAATTTGATAATTACTGTATTGTGCAGATGTACAGAAGGGTAAAAATTCAAGTCTTAAAGACAAACCCAATGAAAAGAAAAGGAAAGCTTCTTGCTTTGCTGGCCTCTCCTTCCTTTGTACCAATATCCTCTAAAACAGTTGTCCCCATTAAGATTAAAACAAGCAGCTTGATTCTTAAGGATAGCAATTATTTTTGAGTGCTCTGGTGAGTATAATTACACTGTCAAGAGTTCACTTATGTTCTGCTGGTAGCCATGTGGCTCTGTTTCAGATTTCCAATTTCTCTCTGCTGCAGGATCTATGCCCCTTGAATGGTTTTAATGCTGTGCCAGTCCAATACATTTGTGCTCGTGCCGTGGTGAGCTGCACACCACCTGCCCACAATCTTAACAACACTGAGCAGATAAATATTATAGTCCAGTCCCCAGAGGCTCCTGTTTTCTGCTTCCTAACAAGTGGCTGCACAACAGGATCCAATCCTGGGAATGTCATCAGAAAATGAAAGTGGGAGAGGGAGAAAAGGAGGAACTGTGTTGAGAATGTGCACAAAATAACCCTGAAAAGCCTAGGTGTGATATGAGACCTGATAATGATGACAGGGATTGTGTTCCTGGAGTGAGAGAAGTCAGCATTAGGGGAAATACCTCACAGGGAAAGGAGAAATGTACTGTGAGCTGAAGGCTGCTATGCTGCTGGAGAGCATCCAAAACTAGAAAGCAGCAAGAAACAAAGGAAAAGCTATATTTGACAAGAGAGATACTTAAACAGCGGAGAAACCTATAGAAAAAGGATTAAGAACAAAAGAAAATACAAGGATTAAATGATTGTAGGCAGTGATCCATTACTTAACATCCATGGGGTCTGTGTAATTTCCAGAGGACTGAAGCTCAGCTCAAGGTATGCTTCAGAATAGATTCAGGTCTTCTCAAGGAAGGCAGAATGAATCCATCTGGTGAGCAAGATAAAACAAAGAGCAGGAGAGACAATGAGAAAGTTTTGTGTCCTTCTGCTGATTTTCTTTCTGTGCGACTCAAGCTGCTCTTCAGGTAAGCAGCACCATTGTATCCAGTCAGCACACCCCTTGACCAAAATTCAGCATTTATATAAGGTTTTATGGTTTAATGCCATATGGGGAAGACCAGAAAGATTTTTATGATGAGCAGAGCATGTTTTCATAAAAGCTGCTGATTCTTTTAAGCTGGATCAATTTGTGTTTGTGCTATTCTGCAGAAATCTATTACAAATTGCTGCTTCTTGGTTTCTTTCCCACCAATATATGTTTTTATAGCTTGTGCTATCTGAAATAGGAGTGGGAGAGACAAAGTCTTGGGGGATTCAGAGTGGAAAAAGATGAGCTTTGTTTAGAGGTAAAGCTTGAAAAAAGATGAAACACTTGGGGCCAATGAAGGTTGTTCTGAAGAAGTGTCTTGACTCAAATGGGAAAACTTGGTGAAAGGATAAGCCCACCTGCTCTGCTTTGTCCCCTCCAATTTGCCACTCCCAAGGAAAGAACATCCCTCTGGGTGAGAATGATTCTTCATCAGGAAGAAAAAACACTTTTTCTTGGTATTTGAAAGGGAGAGGTAACATCCCTTTTGGAGCTCAGAGTTGTCTTGATCACTCCCCACCTCTGCTGTAAAATGCAAATCTGTCTGAGAAACCCTGAAACCAGCAAACATGAAGACCTAGCTGGAGCATGTCATGCTCCCTGCTCCAAAGGGACAGGAAAGTCCCTGCATGGGAGTTTTGGGAGTGTTTGGCCTGGGAAAGAGCTGACATGCCCTGGGAAAACACCTGCTATTCGTGTGGTTTGAGAGACCCTTAGAGCCACAATTACTTGGCTATGGGTGTGTTGACTTTAATTGTTAAAGATATGGAAGGAATAGACAGGGCACATGGATGAACACAAAATGTGGTTTGTATCATTTTTTTCATTTTGGTTTTTATCCCTTCTATTGGTTATCACTGTTGCTACTTGCAATTTGTGGCCTAATCTTTTCCTGTGTGCCATTCTCTCTTTGTGCTCTGATTTAATGTTGTAGTTTGTATTTTTATTGGTTCTATGATTGTAAATTATATAATGCATCCTTTTCTGCTGTTTTTTCCAAAAGCTCAAGAAAGCATCAGATGGTCTGCTGGCACTGTGCCACAGAATTCTAAACAGGTGAAGCAAAGCAGGCTTGAAGGGCTGATATTACAGCACAGCAAAGGAAAGAGGAATTTCCCTCTAACATTGCCACACAAAATTAATAGTGATAGATATGATTCTGTTTCTAATTTTTTTTGACCAATGCTGTAGAATGAGAATAGATATTATAAATGCTTTTCATTTTGCAGTCTCCTGTGATACGGCACTTTGTTGACAGAAAGATAATTTATTTGTTTTTCGAGTACCTCTGCACAGCTCATGCTTGTCACATGGTGTCAAGCCTTCCTGATTCATTGGATCTTTGTAGAAATATGCATCTCCTTTTCTTGTTTTTTATAAAATCAATACATGGGTTCCTTCCAATTTGACATATTCTATGATTCTATGATTCTATGATTCTATTCCTTCCCTCCACTCCAATGCAAGTGATACAGGATAAGCATGGGATTAAGGATTAAAACAAACAAGTGAAAACGTATGTTTATTGATTGCCTGGTTGTGGTGACAAAAGTCTACTCAGACTGACTGAAGTGCAGAGGTTGCAGGAAGGTGCATCCTGTGTGGATTTGGCTTGTCATGGGCAGCACAAGGGTGGAGTAAGTATTGTTTGATTTTATCGGATTAAGCAAAAAGCAGAGGAAGATGAAAAAGTCAGAATGAAATTAAGGTGCACGTATGAATGCCTTTCCTTGTCAACAGTTGATTTAAAGCTGACAAACCAGTTCCTGCCTGTGATTTGACTAGTTTCAGGAAATTGCTTTCACATTCAAGTGAGAATTCTCAGGGATTAGAAAATGCATTGCACTTGCACAAAAATCATTAACTTGGAGGCTTTTTCATTGGGATTCTATTTGCCTGATTTTCCAACTCCCAGTTTTTTTGCCCAAGAAATCAGAGATAGAAAAGCATGCGGAGTGGATTGGTGGGAAATGTCAGTTTTGTGTAAATGTTAAGGTTTTCATGTAAACCCTGGTTTTATGATCTGGGTCTTCAAGAAAGGGTCCTGTGAGACTGCTGGAGTGTAACAATATGTTTACTTTTACTGAATGTCAGGTTCATGTTTCACATCTGGTAAGTTGTGGTCTATATAACCCATGTCTTGAATAGGCTTGCCCATCCTTCTTTTTTTCTGACACAGCATTCACAATTGTCCTTGTTACTATTTAGCATGAGTGCAACAATTATCTATTATGAAATCTGGGGATACAGCAACAATAAACCATCAGAAGAATCAGTAAGTGTGCGTGTGCAAATAATCATGTGCCACCTTTGTTACTGGAACTTAAGCACTCAAAGCCATGTTCTGTATGCCACCAAGATAACACTTTACATTTAAATGTAATGTAAATTTAAATGTTAGTGTCAGATGCTGAAATAAATATACAAATATGGGGGTGAGAGTATTAGTTTATATACAGTCATTTATCTTCTGATAGCATGAGCAAAGCTGAAGTCAGATACAGTTAAATGAACTGAAGCTTTAACAGTGCCTCTTGAACTGCTTGAATTAACAAAATCAATCCTCATAAATTAAACTATCATTGATCTATGATACAATTAAGTTCTATAATCAAAATACACTATTGGTACATGCGGCGTAATCATGCTTGTTCCAACGCTGAATTTTAACCACTGCTGGCTAACTGCTCCTGCCATGTTCTGTAAGGCTCCCATCTGGCATGGGAGATGCTAACATTATGATACAGTATTTCTTTCCCATTCAATTTAGGCTGACATCTGCTGGTCTCTGCAAATGGCAGACAACCCTGCTGAATGCAAACCAATCTGAGGCTGCGGCTTTTCGTGTTTTCCCTTTGTCACTTTTCCAGAGCTGGGAATGGCAACCAAGCCACTTAATTACAAAGGAAATTCATGCAGAATAATAACTCTGTGGAAGAAGAAAGGCAGGAACAATACCGTGTAAAAGAAAATGAGTTTGACATGATAAATTACATGCACAGTGCACTGTGCCAGCACTCAGAGGAGCCAATGGCAGCCACCATATATTGGCCAATTAGACCTACACAAAAAAGGTGTTATTTAAGTGCACCACACTGTGGGTTGTAATGAGGAGGTTGTGGATGGGAGTTCTCTCTTTTACACTCTCAGTGAGGCTAAAGAGAGGGGGAGTGGCACGATATTGGGCAATCAGCACTTGATGTCTGCCCAGGCGGACGGCAGTGGTCGCAAAGAACTTGGCACTGGAAGGCATGAGACATTGCAACAGGAGCCACCAGTACTCCAGCTGAAGTGCTGCACACACCTGGCCAAAAGCAGCAAGAGAAATGAGAGGCTGCTCTATGATTAAATACAACGAAGGGCACCTCCACAATCCCTGCTGGCTGTATATATCATACCTCTGTTTTTTAGCAAAATGTGTCATTTGGTGTCTTGCATTGACTGCAGCACTCCTCACCCTGGCAGCTGGCTGCAAGGCCATTCAGGGGTATCTCCAGTGATCCAGCTTCTACTTTCAGTTCAGCTGTTCCCTAGTTGTTATTTTGGACAGGAAACGACTAACAATCACTGCTTTCCTCCTGCAATTTTGAAACCCTGAGTAAAACCAGTCACCACTGAATGAGTTTTGAATCTGTGGGGGTACGAATGCTTGAGCTACAATGCAGATTTGGATAGGCAGCATTTACTGACTCCTCTGTGGTGATTTGTTGTGCACTTTCACGTCCAAACAGTTTGTAAAACTTTTGCTCTTGCCACCTTTCATTTCCTTTTGTTCCAGCTCTTTGTTTAAAACAGCTGGTGTGCCCGCTCACCTCAGCAGCATTTCCCACTTCAGCTACATCACTTTGTCTTTCTCAAGATATTTTGTAAGCAAATGGAGGAGAGAAGGGAAGCATTAATTAAGTGATGGCAGAGGTACTTCTGTAAGTCCAGGGTGTTACAAGCACAGGTTGCTAACAGTGGGTGTTGTCCATGCCTCCTGCAGACTGCTGCCCTTTCAGCATGATGCATGAGAGTTGGAGTTTTTTCCTGCTTTTCCTGTGGTGGCTAACCCTGCTTTTGAGCAGGGTGTGTTGGCTGTCTGAGCTAACACCCTGAGACATTTCAACACTTAAGTCATTGCACAGGGCAGATTCACTTTAAATCCTGCACTGCAGATCCCTGAATTGATTTTTTGTAGGGTGTTGAAAATACTTGGTGCTAGTTGTGATAACTGATGACGATGACATTTATCCTTGGGAAACTGGGTTGAAGTTTCTGCTGTAGCTCAGAGGAGCCAAGAAGGCCTGAGCCAGTGATAAAGGAGAGAGCTCACAAAGTTGCCACTTCTATGACCTGCCATGGCTGATGCTGATGTGCAGCCTTATAGCACACAAAGAAAGAGAGAAAGGGTGGATAAGATCTAGCTCCCTACATCTCATGAGCACTAAGGGTCTTCCAGCTGATCCTGCTCAGGAAAGCAGGAAGCCTCGCTGCTTTGGGGAGTAAGGAGTCAAGAAATGTGTGCAGTTTATACATGCTGCTAGTATTTCAGCCAGGAATCTGAAGTCAAGTTGGGGTTTGGCACAGCTTTAGTGATGGTCACCAATTACAATTAACTGTTATTGTCTGTTAAGTGCTGACAGACATAAAAGGCAGCAGTGCCACCCCCAAGCATGACAACAATCAAATGAATCAGCAGCTGTTGCCAATAATTCTCATCCCCAGGTGCTAAGGTGCAGCTGAGTTACAGATTTGGGCTTGATGAATATCCTGCAGATAGTGCTTGGTTAGCGTTGATGGGAAATAGGAGCCAGGAGGTTCCCTTGTGTTTCTTTTGATAATACTAATACTACTACTAATAATATTTCTGCAGCACCTATAAGAATAAAATACCATTTCAAAGTGTCAGCCCTTTGGCTCCTCACTAAAAATGTATTCATGAAGATAGGCAAACCAGCTAGCAAGGTGAGTTTTTCCTCTTAGTGCTTCAAATCATACTAGTCATACAAAGTACAAAGCTACAATACTGAAGCTGACACAAAAGTTTGTCTTGATATTTCTAACACAAATTGTATGGGGTTTTATCTGGTTATTTGATTTTGGTTTGTGGGGAGGGTTTTGGGTTGGCTTGTTTTGGGTTTTTTTTTCCATTAAGGTTATTGTTTAGAGTTTTAAATCTTTTTTATGAAAATTGTATTGAAAATTAGCAAACTGTAAGGCAAGTGCCATGGCAACATCAGTGCAACCATCAAGAAAATCCTTAAACTACCTTAAGCCTTTAAATGACTTGTTACAAAGCAGTTTGGACTGTTATGTAAGTAACCGTAGTGGCATTTGGTGCTTCTTCAGGTTAAAGCCCTCTGAATGCTCCCAGCAGCCCTGAACTGCAGTTCACATTGCTCTGTGTGGCTGCTTCCCAGGAAAAACACAGGCATTTACCACTGAATTGCTTTTTGACTGCTGGTGTTCGTTTCTCTCACTCTCGGATTCAGCAGACACTCTGTTTCTCTCAGGTGTTTAATAGTGACATTAATACACTGACAGATACACTCAGCCATGTTGTAATTTACTGGAGCTGATGGGGAAATGTTCTCAGAGCTACACTTGCAAAATGGAGCTGTTTCATAACTTTCATGATTGCTATTCTTGAAAACTTCACCTCTCTGAGAGTACTGATAGACAATTTTCCCTTCTATTCATTCCTCTGCTTATCCTAATAGATACTTTCAGCACAGATCAGTGAACTGTAAATCTGAACAGACTCCTCAGTATTTCATACAGTAGGAGAGAAGCACCAGAGAAGTCACATTTGCTACAAAACTAAAATAAATTATCGCACAGATATCTTGCTAAGATGAATTTCAAGTTCCAGATATTCAACATCAGAGCCAAAAAAAATTAAGGCCAAGTTTTCTATCTGCCTGCTGCTATGCTTTGTGTAGTAGACTTTAAATGGAGTGATACACTGGATGGCTGAATGGACCTGTGAAAGTCTCATTTAAATGAATTCCTGTAAATGCAGAGTGATGTTTAGTGGGTTGTGCATCCTGGGTTCTGATAATGGCAGAGAATAGAACCTCTGTACGTACAAACAGAACCTCTGTATAGGTATAAGGCACATCAGACTAATGTGTGCCCAGAAATGTGTTCAGAATTCAGCCAAAAGCCAAACCAGCTATTCCCCAGCCATGCTGCAATTTAGATCATCCATGGAGAGCTTTATTGTGGGTTTGACTTCACTGCAGATTCAAGCCACAGAGCAAGATACACTTAACATAGGGTTGTGCTGAGTGGTCTTTGACTATTAGTTCACTGGTTTTTTGTACCAACCACTTTTGCAATTTCATGATATGGCAGCAATAATTCACTTTTATTGTGAAAGTGAATGTTGGTAGTTTCATATTTGTGAGAACTGTATTGTACCGCCTAAGCGTTTAGGATATGCTGTGATAACATCTAATTTTGTGTCATCATAGGCATTCAGCTTGCACAGGTGCTGTCCCCCTTACACAGTCTCTTTGACACTGGCATCACTGCTAATGAGCAAGGCCTGTAGATGTTAGTTTTCCTGAGCTTTCTGTGTAATCAGGTCTAGAGGATTTCAGTTCATCACATTCTCATTTGAACTGCCAGGTACTTTTACACGCTGGAGTCTTATACAAATGAGCAAGCATAGACATGATCCAGAACTGCAGAATTTCAGCTGTGTTTGGCTCTTTTTCAGCTATTCAGTTGACAAGAAGAATCATCTTTGTCATTTTAGTATTTTCTTATGAAACAATTTTTTTCCTCTTGGAACTTGTTAGCAAAAACCCTCATTGGTCTGAATTGAAGATAATAGTATCTGAAAGCTTTTCAAATTGCTGAGACAAGTAGAGTTGGTAACCCCTGAACCTGAAAAAAAGAGAGATGAGAATTCCTGGACCCAAACACCTAGATGACCTTTCAGTGAAGTCAGAGAAAACTCTTCGAACAGTTTGGAGGGAGGAAGGAAAAGTTCATATTTCACAGCAGTGTCACGAATAGAAGAGGTTCCAAAGCAGTAGTGTGATTTCCTGCCTCTGAGTCCTTTTCTACAGAAATATAATCCTCTGGAGCAGCTTCTAACCACTCTAAAACTCCTGATCTAATTTCCTGCTGCCTTCTGCTTTGTCCCTTCATGCCAGTAGAAGTAGTTGTGAGACATTTTAGAAGAGCTTACATGGTCACACTTCACACGCAGATTGCCTCTGGTGAAGTTAAATGTAGAGGCAATAGGGTAAAAAACCACCAGGGGTTCAAATATTGACCTGACAGAGGGATCCCAGAGGGGCAGCTGCAGCACAGAGCAAGATGAGGACCACTTTGCACAGCAGAGCTCAGGGCAGCACAGGCCATGTGAAGCCATTCTTAAGACATCCAGCTGTGAGACAAGAGCAGGATGTAAATTGTGGAGCTTCTTCAAGTCATGCTGGGATGGCTGATCCCAGACTGACTAGCTCAGGGATTTGGGGGCTGCAGGGTGCCTGCAAATCCTCTGTAAGACTCAGCAGTGAAGAGCTCAGGCCAAAAAGCTTTGGTGCTGCTGTGTAGTCTCTGCCTCTGTCCTCATTCAGCTTCCACAAGAATGCTTAAGCAGCAAAGCTTAAGCTTAATCGAGTTATGTGAGCCAATAAACTTCACTGCATTTCTTATTCCCCTACCACAGTTATATGCTGCTAAAATATTTTGCTTAAAATCAAGGCAAGGATTTTTACAGATTTCTTCTAGCACAGTCTCTTTACCTCCTGAACTTGCTGCTCTGCAACTCAGGTGGACCCAGGACTGCCTGGTGTATATGCCTGTGAGGAACATTATGAATGGCACAGCTTTCACTTGACCTCAGGCTTCAGAAGGAACGTCAGGATCAGACTCGGAATATCTGAATTAAAGGCTTAACTTTGAAAAGCGCACCGTCAAAGTGGTCAGAAGGTCTGTGGGGCGCACAAAGCAGGCAATTGTGCACTTAGACCCCTGTGCTAGCCTTCCATCTGTTGCCAGCAACCAAGGCTGAAAAAAGTGCTTGTGTTGCAGGTAATGGCATGAAAAATAATCGTTCTCATTAAGTTCGGTTTTGCAGAAGCTGGCCTTTCTCCCTCATTCACCCAGCTGCACAGTAATGAGGGAAACAGCGAGCTCTTCCTCTTGTGATAACTGAGCTCACCCAGTTTCCTCCCTGTTGCAGTGTCTGCAATCCTTGCTGTATTTTAAAAGCAGAACCTGTAACAACTGTAAAGTCCTAAGAAAGGCAGGGCTTCAATTCTGTGGATGCCAGTGACATTCTCAGGGGTGCATCTCTCTTGATCCCAGCCTGTGCTTCCCACCTCCTGGTGAGCACAGGAGGAACAGCTCATGTCTCAAGGCAATGCAGCTCCCAGGCATCCTTCTTCATGATGTCACACAGAAACTTTTAATTTACAGAACTGACACAGTAACTCCAGTGGCCTAAAAGAATAAATGTGTAATACTGTGGGGTCTTCCATTCAACAATGGGAATGTTTTCCCCGAGATCTTTTTTTAATTGAAGCCATTTGTCATTTTGAATGTAGAATGTATTCATTACAAAGCAGCACCTCGGAGGGGACTAGAGAGCTCAGGAGATTAGTAACAGGGTACAAAGCCTTTTGCCTCCAGGTTGCCAGTTTCAAATCTGGCCATGTCACTATTGATCAGAAGAAGTCATTACAGGCTGACAGATGTTTGGCTGCTTATATAGAAGTGACCTTGTCAGATTAGTCAAATTCTTTGTTAAGAGATATGTCCCTACTCTCTCACACACACAAAAATCCTCATTAGCACCTTGTTGGTAGTCCTCAAAGCATCAGTAAGGACAGGGCAGGCTTGTTTATGCAAAATCAGAGCAGAGGGGTTTTTGAGCTATGTGAGGGTTGATTGAAACATTTTCAAAGCATCTCATGATGCACTTTGAAATTTCCAAGTTGATTCTGTGCTGCATAATTTAAAATGAACCCTTCTTAGAATATTTGCAGTGCTTTGATCAGTATAAAATTTATTTTTTAGGAATCTGAGCACTGAGATTTTCTTATAGCATCAGCAATATGTGTATTAGCAATGAAGCATGTTCTTAGCAAAAAAAAAGGGGGGGGCATCTGAAATATCTTAAAAAAAAAAAAAGAACAGTAATACTGCATACATTTTATTCAGTAATTTTCAGACTAAGATTGAAAATACCCTTTGTCCTGTGATATGTGTATTTTGCGGATTTTTCTCACTGATACTTGGGGATCAGAAGAATCTTACAAAATCACCCCAGACACTTTAGCTCAGCCTGCAGTAATTCATATCTCTAGTTTGGATTAAACCCTTGCTCCATGCACCACAATGGTGACTGCACACATCTCCTTTCACAAGGCTCTGCTACCTCTTGAACATAACCCATGGCTTTCAAAATCACCTAGGACAGGCACTTGGGTATGCAAATTTTCAAATGTGAGCTCTTAAAGGAGTCCCTTTCCTCTGTCCATTTGAAGACCCTGTGAGGAAAGTAATTCAGCTTGGGACAAGGCTTCCTCCAAGAACCCTCAGCGGGGGCTCAAGGGAAATTTACCCAAGTGTAGGGGCTCTGACAGAGATGAAAACCTCTATACAAATAATCTGTATGGGAGATGCACCCCAATTCTTCTCTGTAACAGAGGAAAGAAAATGCCAGAAATCCAGTGGGAGCTCAATTTGCCATAGGGAAGAAAAGATTAGTTTTTTGTCAGCTATGCAGCCCATGTTGCAAATTGAGTTTGAGACAGAAAAAAATGCTTTGGGGTGTTCATATTTTTTTACATCACCAGTAATAAATATCAAAGCTGGGTTGGTAATGTTGTTGGTGTGAAAAGTGCAGGTGACTTTGGTCTGTATTGTGAACAGAACAGGTAAAATTTGTCTTGATTAGTGAGGCTGGGAGGCGAGAGTTTGTAATGTTGTGTTTTACATTCCAGTCCAAATTCTGCTTTTAGAGGACTAAATCAGATTTTTACCTGAGCTGAACTTGCTTCTACACACGAGTTTTGAACAAGATCTTTTTTAAAACAATTATAATCTCTCTGCAAAGGGAGGGTGGAGGGATTATAGGGTGTGAAAGCAATAAATAATAGCTTTGGGTTGGTCTGAGTTGTTCTGAGAAATGCCAAATCACTGGCACACCTTATTATATCTTTTAAGCAATCACAGCACATGACTCCAGCTCTTTCTGTGTCAAGAACATTTGTTGTTAAATGCCACAAGGATATGGGAAGGTGTGCCAAGGCTTCTGTGCACCTTCAGCTGTTCTCAAGGTGATGACTTATAAATGGCAATTTAGCCTTTGCAGTGTACAGAACAGCACATGCCATTCATGTCTTGGGCAAAAAGATAACATGTATTTTAGAGCTGAGGATTATGAATCCCGTCTCTGTGTGGTGGGTGAGCGGAAGGCCGAACACTTCATCTACCAAACTTGGCTGATTTGATTTTTCTTATCAGTGAGGAGATTTAACCTGCCTGATACACTATTTCTTTAAGGTCTAAGTAATATTGGTTCTGCAAGAAGTAATATCTCAGTATGTGTAGTTTAAAACCTGGTTTGCCTTAAGGTCACATCAGCCATAAGTAATACACATTGAGTACTTAGGATCCCACAAATGTGACCTGCTTGTGTCCCAGTAATGCAGAAGGCACCAGCCCAGAGCAGGTCTATGGATTTCACAGGCATCTAATAGAGAAAATAAAAAGACAGATGTTTCTATATGTTGTAAGGGGGGAAAAAAAGGCAGAATCAACAAGAAGCTCTAAATTAGTTATTGTGGTGATGAAAGCTGTGTTATGGACCTGCATGTGTGCCTCAGGCTTTTATGGGTTTGTAATTACATTAGGAAATATTGCTTTGACCTAGACATAACTGTACAGGTTATTTACTATTATTCTTTTGCTTGAGAAAAATAAAACCCAATACAAACTCTTTCAAATACTGTATGCCAAACATACATATGACAGCACATAGAAAAATTCCCTGGTGTAAAAGGAACTAAGATGGCAGTAGAAATCCATTTCAGGGTGAATTGGTGAACAGGAGTTTTGATGGTTTCATGAAGGTAAATTAACTTGTCTTTCTGTGATGCTGTAGCTAAACTGAAGTTTGTTCTGCCACTTTCTGTCACCAGTCTTCCCAGAGGCAGCATGTCCTGATGGACTAAGGGAACTTGGCCTGTTTCAAGATAATGGGACAAATTAAGTCAAATTACACTGAAGGCATTTTGGCTAACTTTTCTAGGTGGCCTCAAAGCCCTCACACAGGCTAGAAAAGCTGCTTAGCTGTGAGGTTGCAATAAAGGACTGTTCTAAAATAATCATGAATGTTCATAAAGCAGATGAAAGCCTCCAAGTAGTACAGCCAAGCTGTATCAAAGGCTAAAGCAGCAAGACACATGATTTGTTTAAGACTTTCCCTTTACTTGCACTATTTTTTTCTTTCTTGCATAAAAAAATTGAAAAAAAAACTTGAAACAAAACTTTAAAACAAAAAGCTAAGAATTTCCCAAGGTCAAAATGAAGGGCTATGGTATTGCAGAAGTGTAATATTACTGTTACAAAATACACAGAGAAACAGAGAATATAAAGGTAAAAATTTTAAAACATAAGGAGTTAATGATACATCCTTTTTAATATTGTTTCAGCAAAGCTAGCCATGCAGCAAATTAAAAAATAGTGGATATGAAGGATTACAATTTCAAGGAAGAAAAGAAGAAACCTATAACACAGTCTGGAAAGCACAGATATTAAAGCAGAGGGACTTTGTGAAGCTACAGATAGACGCTATGCTTCAGGAGATACTGACACAAAGAAGGGAAAACCAAGCTTTCCAAAAAAAAAAAAAAAAAAATAGGGGTGGGGGAGAACCCCCAAAACCAGTTGAGAATTTATGTAGTGGGTGGCTTCACTTGCTTTTCTCATTTGTTTCCCACCAGGTTTCTTTTTAATATCAATATATACTCTCCATATCCAAAGTACTGTTTTTATTTTCTTGGTGATTTCTTTGCATTGCTGCAAGGCTTCCAAACAATGAGAAAGATGTAAAGACTCTGAACTACAACTTCTGAGGCATTGAAAGTTGCCGGTATGGCCAAGCTGGACTTGGCAGGGCCAGCAAAGGGAGAGGAAAAGAAAGTAGTAATTGTGCCATTGCTGTAGTAGTTGCTGTGTGTCGCTGCTTTGGGCAGTGCTGGTTTAGCCTGTTTCTACTCCAGCTGCTCCCAAGAGCCTGCAGTGTCCCAGGGAAGCTTCATCATATGCTGTCCCTACTCCTTCACCCTTCCCAGGGGGAAGTCAACAAAAAAGCTTGGGCTGGCTGGCTGTCTCCAGGACCTGAACGGTGAAGTGCTCTTTGTACACACAAACTCTTTCTTGAACCATGCTGCAAACAACTAATCGCTCTTTAATCCTACTAACCTCTTTGCCTCAGCCGTATGGTGGGGTTAAAATTCCTGCTGATAAGATTAAGTGGTGTCTTGGATTGGGGCCTACATAAATAATAATGCTATTTCCACAGTCACACTCATTAGAATGAAATGTAAAAAAGGGTATCGGTCTTCCTGCTGTGGGATGTCAGCCCAGCTGCTAATTGCTTGTGATCAGAAAGAAGTTTTCTTCTTGTTGTCCTTTAGGGATCTATGTGTGTGATGTAATTCTATTTTACACTTGCACTGAACTCAGGTGCATTTATCTACAGTGTTTAAATTAGATTTTTACCTTTGGAACACTGGATAGCTTGCATGTAAGTCTAGGTTGTATTAACCACGGGTTTTGTCTTTAGTTTTCTTATAAGGTTTTGTTTTTAATCTGAGTGGTACCTCCAAAAAATCCTTTTGAATGGCCAAGAAAGTCACACCTCAGATTTAATCGCCTTGTTACAAAACTGACGTGGTTTCCCCATTGTCACACCAGTTATGACTCACTGCTCCTTTCTGCTCACAAGAAATCCATTATATGAATGTGGGTTTGAGACCTGCAATGAAATTATTCCAGTAATCTTTTTATTTTAAAAACTCATCAGCAAACACCACAGAAACAGAGTGGCCACGTCTGTTATTCTACTGAACAATCTAAAAAGAAACAGCTCTTAGCGACTGAACAATGAATTTGTGGCTTTAATCTTTAGAGGTGCTCTGTGCCCTGTCACTAGCTTAGGCACAAAAAATATGAAGCATAAGCCTAATTTTAGGCACATCTGCAATTCTTCTGGAGTGACTAAATGTTTTGGTTGCTTTAGCTGTATATTGGCAGACTGAGGACACCTTTGGATACATCCAGTGAAGTCTGGAAAACTTTCTAAAGCAAATCATGTATCAAGATAAAACAATCACTCATGCAGCATTTTAAAACTAAATGTTGAAAGAAATCCATCTGTTTTCCCTTGGAAAAATAAGGGACAAAAGAGACCAAAGAGCAGCTTTCCACCTAACAAGCATCTCGTGCAGAATAATACAGGTGTGGCTGAAACCACTCTTGACATAAAGTATATGATAACATGTGTGATACAGATATGTTGACATTCCCAGCACTTTTTGTCTGAATGCTTATTTTGAAAAAAAATCTATTTCATTGTAAATTTCTCTGCTAGGGGGTGGGAAAAGGGTGGAGGGTAGGAGCACTGATATCTCCCATTTTGCTAGAGGTGTGCTAGAGATGGCTTTGAAAATGTGAGCTGCATGGCTGTTATCACAAGAAGAATGTGGCTGGCTGGGGAGCAGTGCTTTGCCAAAGGAGCTATGTAGGGCACGCCTGCATATGTGTCAAATAACACTTGTCTGTGATGCTGCTCCCCAGTGCGTGTGACACGAGTTATCTTCACTGTTCCTCAGTCGTGCACTGTTAAGAGGGAAATGCAAATTTCCTGGTGTCTTCTGGAGGGCTACAGAGGGAAGAAAGTGAGGAAGGGAATCAAAGGGAATATATTATTGGTGGCAGCAAGTGTACTAAGTGAGAGATGGAAGCAGGAACTGAAGATGTGGTTAATGAGGGCATGTGAGGGAAAGCAGCCCACCACACACTAAACCCACAGCAGGAGGGAGCGTGGGGGGAGACACTGAGGGAGAAGGACAAAACAGAGCTTGTCTGCTGATATTTCTGCCACTGCAACCCTGCCCTTCCAAGAAAGCAGCACCCATTTGATGGCATAGTCAGAAGCCCTCTAATGCTTTTATTCCTCTTGATAGATTCCCCATCTAGAGCAGAGGTTCTCTATCCGTTTACCAAATCTCTGTTACCCTCCTGCCCTCCAACACTGATACTAAAGAGATCAAAGCTTGGTGCCATTTCAGTGTTGCAAAATGAACTGCTTATAGCTGACATGACTTCTTTCAGTTTTCAGTTCTTTATTATTGTATCTTTTAATATTTTCAGAATGAAATGTCTTTGATTTTCAAAAAAATAACTTCCAAGTAAAATAATTATCTTCCCAGAGTATTTCTTTCCCCGTGATTTCAAAACCACCATGTTTCACTGTAAATCATCTTGAAGCCAAGCCAGAATCTGAATTATTTTAAGCCTTTGCCAAATAATATTTTCATTCTTTTGCCAAGTCTGGCTTAGACTTGTAGCAAGACAGCAGCAGAACAGATCTTGTATTATACATTCATCCCTACCAGAGTATGTGTCCTCATCTTGGCCTGTATCTTCATTTCACTTATGATTTAGTTTACTTTTGTTGCATTATTATCCCAGCCCAGCTTTTTCTCTTTTCCAAGAGGCACAAAAAGCACATGGAAGCAGCACAATATCACAATTCTGCCATTCTTATGGTGGGTACTTTTGGAAATGCTTAGTGCCGCTGCTCTGCAATTATTATCATACTAATGTGAAATTTCCAGACTTCTTGATTTATATATGTATGCAATATATATATAAGCACACAGATAACCCTAATCATTCTTTGTATTTAAGTAGTATTGGCATTCTTTCATCTATGATTAAGATGATCTTTTGTAATCAATACAGTCTCTAGTGAACATTTTACACACACTGTCTTATTAGCATCTCTCCTCAGAGGCCTTGCCTTTGTATTCTCTACTCCCTTGCATTTAGGAATCCTTCAAAATACTCTGAAATTGTAAGAAGTTCAACCAAGATTGCCAAAATTATCTGCATAAGCATTATTATCATGATGAAGATGGAAAACTAGATGTAGAGCACACACTACTTTTTCTGTATTAGGAATATTGCTTTAAAGTTTGAGTTCTTTACAGAAATTTTGATGTGTGAATATCCTGAATGTGTTGCAAAGAAGGAGGACTCAAATATTTTAGAATCGGGACTGAAGCAATGCCTGGATATAGGGACTTCTAAAAATATAAATGGAAGTTCTAGTGTATGCATTCATTGTACCACATTCAGGGATGTTTTAGTTATTGCACAGCATCAAGACCTTTTTTTCTCCTTGTACCACCATGCCAGTGAGGGGTTGGGGTGCACAAGGAGCTGAGAGGGGACACAGCCAGGACAGCTCACCCAACTGATCCAAGGGATCTTCCATCCCATATGGCATCATTCCAGCATACAAAGCTGGGGGAAGAAGGAGGTAGAGATGTTTGGAGTGATGACTTCTGTCTTCTCAAATCACCACTGGATGTGACGGAGCCCTGTCTTCCAGGGGAGCCCTGCCTGCCCATGGGGAATGGTGACTGAATGCCTTGCTTTGCTTTGCCTGTGCACACAGCTTTTGCTTTATGTATTTAATTGTATTTATGTCAACCCATGAGTTTTCTCACTTTTACAGTTCTCTCCTCCATCCCACCAGTGGAATGGTGAGCAAGTTGCTATGTGGTGCTCAGTTGCCATCTAGGGTTAAACCAAAATGGTGGTGAGAAGATTCTAACACATAAATCCCCTTTAAATTTTATTTTAATAATGTCTAGTGACACTTTGCTTTCAGATCAGGTAGCATGTGTCAGTGAAAGCTTTTTTTTTTTCCCTTCACTCTAGTAAGAAAAGTAATTTCTGAGATTGTGTTTGACAGCACTTCTGACAAAAAAAGAAGACAGGTCAGTTGAAATGAGTCAGTATTTCAACAGAGAAACAATACAATCATTTTATCAGGAGACTCTTTGAAAAATAAAGGCATGTTAGGAAGGAAGGAGTAGCTCCTTAGATGAACAGATTTTTGAAGTGCAGTCCTTCATTCAAAATATTACAGACTTAAACGAGCACACTTCTCTCAGTCTGATAAGAAATGAGTTTATGCTTTGTAACATTTTTAACACATACAAAATGAAATTATTGGCTTATTTTTCAAAAAGGCTCAAATAAAAAGAACTCTATAATTTTTATCCACTTGTCCAATCCCAGAAAGTTCACACTTCACATACAGCTGAGATTAAGCTAACCTGAGACTTCTGGGAGGATTAAATCTGCTTTCAAAAGCACCCTTCTACATTATGGAAAAATTCATGCTTTAGGAAAAGCCAAAATCCAAAGACAAACCACCCTTCAGTTCTAGCACCCTTACCCTGCTGGGGACACCTGATACGTACATACACTTTATTCTCTGTAAACACTTAACTGGATTAGAAGGACCATGAGGGTGATGATTTGATTTGCCTCTTGCCTACAGCAGAATGTCTTGCTGCCTTATTTTTAATAAAGGTTATAAAAGGAAAAAGTATTTATACAAATAGTTTTCCAGGCAGTGCATAAAAGTCTTTTAAATATTGAGATGCTAGGAAATACAACTGCTAACTGGAACATTAAAAAGTTAATAATATTTTAATCCTCTTTTAATATGGATATACATGAATTTGAATAGAAATGTCTTCCAGACCAAGGAATTGTCCCCTTTCTAATTAGCAATCACAAATCTGTCTATCAATTCCACACATAAAATAAGTATCAAGCAAGAAAGCAGTCTTGTCATTCCCACTTCCACTTGTGCATTTCTAATTTCAATGTAGAAATCCCTTTGTGTGAAAATCCCTAAAACCAGCATTAACATATTTTCTTTTTACACATTATAAACCTATGCCCACAGACACTGCAGTTTTGGAATTCACTTATAATGTGTGTCAAGAACTGCAGCTGTTTTGCAGAGTATTACTAAAAGAAACAATTACCAGTCACTTTCTACTCCTTTTACTGTGTTTTACCTTGATCAGAAGCTAAGGGCTTCAGCTACGGACACAGGGGAGGACAAATCCTCTTCAAAACAAATCACCCTCATTTTAATTCTGTTGTAACAATGTATTTATGGATCTAGTTCATTCCTTCCCTTTTGGGAAATGTGTGTTGCAGAACATGGCAGCTCCTGTGCATTGGGTATCACCAAGTTCCAAATACAGAGCTTGGGAAGGTGGAAACATCAAATTCAGAGGGGGCCAGTCCTGAAAACTGCAGGGTAATACAGTCTAGGCTGAGCAAAGTACATGCTTAACATGAGCAATTTCAGAAGCACATGGCAGATAAGAGAGCAATGTCTACACCTAAAATTTTACTGCCCATTGAAGTGATTTTTTGGACAAAGTCCAGAGTGTCTCCACTTTGCGGGACTGAGCACCCCACATGACCTGTTCAGGTCTGAATCCAAGCTTACTGAAGGCAAGGAAACAGTGTCTGAGTGTTCATAGACACCATTATCTGTACCACCCCTTGAATTGGGCCCTGTCATGGCAGCAATTTTTTTAGCTTTACTAAAAATTTTGTAGCTCAAATTTGAACAGTTACGAAGATTTCAACATACTCTCATCATTCCCATCACTTAACTAAAATGTCTTCCCTAAAGTTTCCACAATATTATTCCGTTACTTGTCACATTTCTTCCCTATTATCTAGGTCCTCATCAATGCATAGTCTCTCATAGCTCTTCATCATTTTCCTCTTCTGGGTGACTGATATGAGACAACAGGTCATTAACCCCACCATCATAAAATTCTTGTCAATTTGCTTATCCCCCTCATTTTTCAGGGGTCCTGCTTTTCCCTGGCTCTTCTTTTATTCCTCCTCCATTAAACAGGGGTTTATTATCACTCGTAGCTTTGTTAGCTAGCAATAGCTCATTGCCTTTCTCCGCCCTGTCTTGTTCACTGCTGGCTATTTTTTGCTCTGCTCTTGTTTTCCCTCCCATTCCAGGACTTTCTCTTCCTTGCAGCTCTCTGTGAAGCAATGGCATGTGTATGTTTTTAGACACCCACCTGTGGCATTGTGGTTTTTTCCCTTTCTTTGGTGGCTCTTAAAGTATAGAGAAATGATAAGGTGTGCCCTGGACACATTCCTCTGCAGATCTTCCTCACTCTTCCACCTGTCTCCCTTTGGAGAGATCCAGAGCACTTTATCTTCAGGACTAAGTTGTTTCTACTATTGAGAAAATCGAACTCAGTTCATTATTTCTGCTGAAAATGAGTTCATGTTACAAATCAAGCACTGAAATATGAGATTTCAGAAGTGGTGCATTTATGCTGGAAGGAGGAAAGAATTTCCTATCAGTATCCTGTCACTATTTTTGGCATATCATGTTTGGTGGCATTTTACATGCTGCTGCACAAGTTTCTTCTACAAAACACCTGCTTCTCTTTCAAGTTGAACTGCAAAACTGCAATCAGGTTCAACATGACAGGAAGAACTTGTGAGCTTTGCTGCTGGTGGAGTCACCACTGTGCTCTTCCTGGAGCTCTGCCACCACACCACCAAACAGGTACAAGTTTCTGTCTTCCTGCACCCCATAATTTCACACACCTCTCTTGTAAGTACATGGTTGAATTTTTGCCTTCCAATATGTTTTAACTGAGTACCAGTGACAGGTGCTGAATAACACACACGATGCAGAACTGCAGCTGCCAGATTGGTCCCTTCAGTGCTGCTAATTATTTGCTGTTAACCTGAATGATCAGACTGAAATCTGGAAAAGGAACCCAGCCTATATCACTCAAAAGAAATCTCCTTTACCCTCCCCTGATCTCCTGCATCTGAAAGATTTCCAGCCAAGGTGCTGCCGTCTGTGCTCACAAGAGGGAGGAGATTCTGTAGCTTACCATCTTTTGTATTCTTTCACATAAGCTCTATTTATGTGACCAAAACACTAGGATTAGAAGAAATACACAAAAGTGTTCCCAGAAGAAATGGCATAAGCAATTAGATTGCTTATTTCCCAGGAGCTCCCATCATGTTAAAACCTCCCAATCTCTAAAATGAGTAGCTGGGGAAGAACAGATCATAAAAGAGCAAACTAAGAGAAAATCCCACAACAGGTATGGAAGAAAAACCCGCAAGCTGTACAGCTGGATCAGTTTCTGCTACTTAAATATATATATTACTGGCAAAGACTTCTGAGTGTTGTGTTTATTCAGAGAGTTACTATCAGTCAAATTACTGGCTAAAATCCAGGTAGATAAATTCTGCTTCCTTTAACTCTTGAACCCATTTCAAAGCACTTACGCTACTTTCTGCTGTATTTTTTCTCTGTTAATTAATACCTTTCTATGACAAGACCCTAAAAATCCAAAACATGTGCTATACAACTAAGAAGCCACAGCTTGTGGTCCTTGACTCCAGGTCATGCCGTCCCTCCATACAGACCCAGATAGGCACAGGTATCAACCTGCACACACATTGGATTGTAACCTAAACTGAGGGAAGGTTGCAAGAAGCTTTGACAAAGGACACAAAAATGTAACTTTGAGCTTGGGATTAATGATAAATATACAAAGGTTTGCTGCCTAAACTGAGGCAAGGATGCTACATGGATTTCTAGCTGGCATCTCATGCCAGAAGCCCATTTCCAGGAAAGTATTGGCAAACACAGAATTACCTGATCTGGGGGTATGTGGTTTGTAGAGAACAAGGAGTCACCCATTTTTTCTCTGTAAATCTGTACACCTGGAAAAAGAAACATGGCAACGATCTCCCTGTCATACTCTGTCGCTTCTAAATGTTTCCATGCTGATGGCTGGAAACACAGACCAAAGCTACTCAAATACACCTGGATGTTTTTCACTGCAACAGTTGCCCATTTGCTTCCACCACTTCAAAGATGCTGCAATGAAACATGCACAAAATAAAGAGTACCCCCCTCCCAAAGCTTGAAAGCACTCTTAAGTTGATGTTTCTGTAATATTTGCATTCGTCATTCACAGAGTACCATGATCAGTAAGGGTAACCTGGAATATGCAGACAGCTCATTAACACATTAGATGTCATGGGGAATATAATTCTAGCTCCCATTCCTGGCAAATTAAATTTGATAATTAGGTATGCTCTTCAACACATTATGTCCATCAGAATCAGACAATAATTTTGTTTTGCATAGTCTTGTCAGTAGACCTTAGCCATACAGAGAAAATCTGTATAGAGAAAAATGTAGAGAAAATATATTCCATAGAACACCAAACAGTTTTGGAGAAATTGTCCATATGAAAGATTTTGACCCAGAGCTCCCACACTCTGTTGTCTCTTACCAGAAATGTGTCCTACTCTTTTACTTTTCTGGAGAGTACCATAACTGTGACATGGCTGCTTGTTGCTTATCATTGTTTACATAATCCTCTCACTATGAATTTGTTTCCTGTTTTTTTTTTTTTTTTTTTTTTTTTCAGGGGAGATCTATTTGCAAATACAAGGTTTCCTCTCAGACCTATTAACAACTCCCACATTACCCCTTGACTTTCTATCTCAGCATGGGTCTTAATCTGACCTAAGATACTGTATCTTGCCATTGTAGATATGTGGCTAATAAGCTACAACAACCTAGATATTTTAAGAGTTATGTGTTGCTTCTGAACAGATGTGACAAGATAATATTTAATCACTGTAGCATTCTTGACATCCACTGGGCTAAATGTTTAAAACCCACCACTTGTATCAGAAATGCATGATTGCAAAAGAAAAGGGGAAATAAATAAAGATTATTTGCCTTTTTCTTTGACTGCTGTAGAAACAGACATGCAGCTGTTCTTTTCCATTACTGTGTAGCAGATTGAGCACAGTATTCATTGTTGAGTAAAATAATTGCAGGAAAAAAGGAGAGACAAAGAGAGAAGAAAGACTTGTTTTAATGAAGATAATTTGTTTGGAACTGAGGAATCTGTAATCCTTCCATCCATGCCTGTTGTTCACTTGCACTACATTTGCCTCCCCATAGCTGAGAATAATCTTACAGGGTTTTTTTTTTTTTTTCTCATCAGAGAAAAATGGAATTTTTATTAATTTTGCATTTATGTTGTGTATTCTCTGTGCCCCCTCTCAGATGGCACTGGCATGTTACTCGGCTACTGAGAAGCAATATCAGGAAACACAGGAATGGAGTGGGGGCAGGGCAGAGAATTGACTTTTTCAGTCCCTGACCATGCAACCACATCTGGAATTGTGGGATATCTACAATAAATCCCATCTTCTTATCCTGCCATATGAAATATAACTCAACTAATGACCATATGGAGCAGACTAAAGCAAGCAGTCCAATTTACCAAAGGCAGGGGAAAAAAGGGAAATTTCTTGCTTAATTAACAAGGGCAGAAATACAGCAACAGACAGTATAACAGGAGGGCCATATTTAAGGCACCTCCAATCAAATGTTTTAATGGCATATAAGGCCCAAGGGAGCTCTAAAAATGCCTGGCACTGTGAACACACTTGTAACATGATTTTGCTTTTACAAGCATTTTGGGTATCAGTTTTGAAAATGATCAGTTATTAAGAATATCTTGATTTTTCTGTCTGTCTGACTTGCAATGCCTACAAAGGGGCTGATGTTTATGACTCTGGACAGTAATTACATAATTATGGCAAGGCAGAGCGAGATAGACTCTCAAAAGATCAAGGTACCCTGGCCTTGGTTGGAGGAGGACACAGCATGAGCCAAAGGACAAGGCAAATCCAGTGTCTGCTTGTTCCCGAGTGATGCCCAAGAACCGTTATCTCACCTGGGACAGCTGTCTTTCATCATCTTAACAGCTGTAAAAGCAACTTTCAGACATCATCCTTGGCCTGTGTGGGCAGTGCTCTGTCATGTACTGCGCGTCTTTGCTTTTGATTCTCCATCCAACCCTGGCAATTCCTTTGATTGCTACTGCAGCCCTCAGAAGCCTTTTGTTTTCTCATATATTCAAATTAGTCCTGTGGATGACTACTGCATGAAAGGCTATGGAGTGTGTTTTTCCTGTTAAAGCAATGGTTTTTAACTGATTCTTTTTCCACAGCTGCTGTGAACCTTGTGAAGCATGCTGTACAAACACACAGAAAAAGGCATTTCCTTTTCAGGGAAAGATTTCTGTCTGAGAATCAAAGCAGGAGAAAAGTGATTTGGATAAACCTAGAGACACAGTGAATATAATTTAAAGAATTTAAGAAATTTTAAATTTGAAGGCCTTCTTGCTATTTTTTTTCTTTATCAAGATAATGTAACAATGGGAATCTAGTGAAACCTGAAAAATTTCAGATTTTTTATTTTGTTTTTACCTATGACCCTTGAATCATTCAAAATGCAGGAAACAACACACAGTATTTCTTTGTATTCCTGACAGCCTTCCTTCAGCCTCACTGCCATCCCAGCTTCAAAATAATTTTCTGTGTTGTCACATATATGACACTGTATGGCTTGGATTATGTACAGCAAAATGCAATTAAAGACACATATTGCACGGGAGAGGTAGAGTCACCAAGGAAAAGAAGATTTGCCAACCCTGAAATGAGGATTAAGGAAGAAGGAGGTTTGCAGAGACTTGAATACATTAATTTTCCTAACAGCTTACACAGCAATTCAGTGACTTCTTTTGTGCAGAGTGTAGTTAGCACCTTCCCTGACCTGAAATCAAGAAGAAAGGGTGTACCTGTGTGGAGTCAGATGAAAGAATATGTTATTGCAGAGTCAAAGAACAAATATCCTAGTCTTGAAAAGAAAAGCTGATAGATTGTAGCCAAGGATTAAAGTGGCTATGTCCCCGAGAAAAAAACCTGTTCCATCTCATCCTTTGGGACTGTAGTTAAGTGACAATTAAATGGTCAATGAGATTATTTTTCCCAAATCGCATTGTTTCGCAGTGCTTGTTGGACTTTTCTTGCCCTGGACTCATGATGAGCTAGACCTGGAAATAAGATAGAAATGCCACTCCAGTGTTATCTCTGAGCTGTTCAGTCCCAGCTCTTAAACCAGCCTCAGTGGTTTCACAAAGAACAAAAACATTCTGTGTGAACATCTGTAACAGAAGAAAAATATGATATAGGAGTTATGCTGGAATAGGAAGATATGTTCTCTGTTATTCTCCATTGTATGTGTCTGACCATTAATTTGCATATTTTATACATCTCTTGAACTTCTGTTTGTGTTATACTATAGACTTTGCCAGTAGGATAATGAAATACATGCAAAGGCACAGAGGGATAATCACACCACAACAATGTGATGATTTTCATTATTTTAATGATTAATTATTTAAATCTCTGTTGCTTTACTTACAGTTCTATTAGACCTATGAACAAACAAAAGCAGAGACGATGTGCTGATCAGAAGATTAAATGTGGCACTACGAGCATTTACCTCAGCCCAGAAGATACTGAGCAGCAAATACACACGACAAGGCACAGACCACCATAAAATTTTGGTATCTGCTATGGGGAACACTGTATTTCCCTCTGAGGCCACAGAGACATAGTTCTAATCAAATAGATACATAATCTGCCACTGCTGCAGCACAGAAAGGACTCCAAAGGACCGCTGAGCTGTGGTAGAACTTCAGGAACTTGAAACACTGAGGTAGTTCACTGGAATCAACTTCATTTAGTTTTACTACCAAAGGATTATTTCTTTGCAGCCTTGTTTCTCCAGACAGGCTCCCAGCTCTGGCAGGAGGCTCTGCACACCCTCAGAGGGCTGATTCTTTCCAAAGCCTTTCGCGTGCTCCCTGGCTGCCTTCCCAAGGGCTGCCTGGCCCTTTCCCCAGCTGCTTTTGATCAGTGGGGAACAGCTGTCCCAGTGGAGTGGGCACAGAATTCCCTGCCAGTCACACAGGACAGTCCACAGTGCTTGGTCATGGATTAAATAGAAGCAATTTTGTGTTGCATTGCTCAAGGGTCTCAATCACAGGCTAGGTGTGTTTTCTACATGCTGAAAATCCTTGCCTTGATTTCATAGGAGCCAGCACGATGTAACACTGTTCTTCCTGGATATGTTGAAGTTCATTTGTAGAGCCTAAGGAATAAAAAAGAAATAAGTGCAGCCAGACTGGAGTTCAATGAAACTTGCATTTTGTCCTGTCAACTGTGCGTGCATAAGTGGTTTCCTTGTGAATAAAGATTAAGGCTTTTTTTAAATTCAGGGATTATTTTGAGGGCAGAGCTTTCTTTCAGCACACTGTTTGTTGGGAAAGAGAGAGCAATTCCCTCCGAACTTTGCACCCTGCTGTATAGCCCACATGGGCTCATTTCATCTGATTCTACAAACCCAGGTCACTGGGAGAGAGTAGATGATTTCTCCTTTTTCTTTTTTTTTTTTTTCTGAAGTTTGCAGTAGTGCTGGTGGGACAGTAACCTGTGAATCCATGGAAAGAAATGCAATTGATTTAGCCAGGAATTCTCATGTGGTCTGTGAGCTGTCTCACCCTGAGCTTTGGCTCTCTCCCAAGAAATAGCACAGCACCAGAAGTTTGGTCCTGCTGCTGGTGCATCCTCTGCGAAATCTGGTGGTGCTCCACAGACCTCCTACACCAATACTGGGCTCTTTTGCTGCAAGGGCTGAGGCTGCTCTGCTGTACCGCTCACAATCCCAACCTTACAGAGCAAAAAGTTCCTGCCCAGAACCAAGAAACCTGGATGCTCCTGCTTTTGCCTGTCTAATAGGAGAGTTACACAGGACAGCCTTGCATGCAACAAACCTTTCCAACACCTTTCTTTCCTCCATTGGCAGATTTACTCTGGCACACAGTCCTGTGGTCAAGAAGTTTAGCATGGGTAACTTTAACCTATGACACAGGTTTAAAAAGCATAAATAGGGACTATACTGTAAAATGCAACGTGTCTTTGCTGAACTGAATAGCCTGGGTGTCTTGATAGTACAGATCATTATGCCTGGCTTATCAGAATAATTACACTATCAATGACCTTCACTAAGAAGGTCAGATCCTTTCTGCTTATCTCCCGGTTTAGCGTTATCTTTTTCATGCACCTTACACTGTCACTTAAGTAATCCATACAGTGCAATTAGCAGGGGATGGCCATGAGTTTTACCTCAGAAGTAGGGAAAAAGGTAGGATTTCTCTAGTAAACAGATGACTATTCACTAATTAGGTCTTGTTGTATTGTTAACATCAGATACAAGTCTCAGGAAATGAAGGGTAGCTAGCACTGAATACAGACCACTCAACATTAATTCCCATACAGCCAATGCTATCTGAAAAAGTTTCTGTCTGTTCTTATAAAATGCTAATAATCTCAGGCCTTATAGAAACTATGAGGGGATTCTTAAATTATTGTTATTATGGTTACTTTTTTTTTAGCCCTCTGCTATTGAATGTTAATTCACAATACTACTCTACGATGAGAATCCTAAGAATATACTGTTTCAAAGAGCTGACTGATCATGTTGTACTTGGTTTTTTTAGAGAAATTGTGTGGAAATGCTGGACTTTAACCATACTAAGTACTATATAATACTATGTGCTCTGAAACATCATGTACTACATTGATCAAACCATATCCCCACAATGAAGGTGTTTGTGTTCCTGTTCCTTTCTCTATAACAGAGATACTATCATCCTCTCAACTCATGAAAAGTACAATGAAAATTAATTAATTTTTACAATACACCCAGGTATGAGTGCAATGAGATTCTGACCCCTCGCCCCCCAACCTCCTATAATATCTGTTTCCTTTCCCTTTTCTTCCTATTTTGATCTTAGAACTCACCCCTTTAAAAAAGGCATTTGTTAAAAGTCCTTATGAAAATTAAGAATAAAAGTGTTGCCCAATAACAAACAATTCTTTTTTTGCCGAATAAAGATTTCCACTTTCAGTGTAGTTACCCATCTTTTGTGAAGGAAATGAACATGTTATATCCATTTTAAATGGTCTGAAAACTTCCATGTTTTCTAAAAAACTTCTCCTATTTTACAGCAAATGTATTTAAACTGTGTTAAATTCAGCTTGAGGGGAATAAAACCCTACCTGAAATATGCTAAAAATGGTCACAGCTGAGTAGGCAACCCTACTTGGTAATAAAAAAAAGCCCCTGTGAATCAGTTCAGCTGGGAGATTTAAACAGGGTCCTGCTTCAGGTGAGAAGAACCCTCTGAGGTTTGCTTTTGGGCATAGAAGAGTTTCTATTTTACCATTTGAGGGCTGCTGTGGCCTGACCAAAGGTGGACAAGAAACGGCTTGTTATTTTCTTCATTGTCTGCAGCTGCAGTTGTACTATTTTTTCCATTTAATCTGTGGAGAAAAGGTCTGGCTAAGTAAAATGGCTCTGGCATTTATTGTTCAGTGCTTGTTAAGTCCTGTAACAAATCTCAGATGGAATGAAGCAGAGTGATCAGTCTTGAAGAAATAAACCACCTTTTTCAGCTTGAGATGCCTGTGAAAAGTTAGGAGATCAGTTTGATTTCAGCTTCTAATGAGATGTGGTTTTTAAATTTGTTTTATGTTGTTTTTAATGGAAATTAACTTTTAGTATTGTTTCTTTAAGGGCTCTAATATTTTGATTACTGGCTTTACCAGCAGCACATGGCTACACCATGAGTTTTTAATTAACAATTTATGCCAGCTGAAAGAGATCTTCCTTTTCTTCATTGCCTCTGACTTCCTGTGCAGGAGGTGCTTTCTGTGAGTTGTGTGGTGGGTGGTCAGAGCAGGGACTTCTGCCCACACGTGTTTGTGCCCTCAGAGAGCAAGGCCCAAGGAGGAGATGTGAGAGAGTTTGGAAGAGCCCCCTATGACTGCTCTCAGCATTGAGCAACTACGACTCCAAGTAGTCAAGTGCTTTGTCTCCCTGCTCTCCAAGTGTTTCTCTCAAAGGCTAAAGCAGCAGTGCAAAGGTAAGTCTAGAGTGATGAAGAGAAAATAGCTTCCTTAGCTGAGCAGAAAGGGAATAAGGAAAAGATTATGAGTTTCCCTGGTTTTTCTTGGACTGGGTTGTAACCACAGCAAAATGACTACAGCAAATAGCCCTTCTGAAAGATAATTTTGCATTTCTTAATCTCTATGAAATTGTTTTAAGTTTGCAGTGTTTGCACAGTTGCCATGCAGGCTTGTGCTTGTATTCTGACTAGAATTGTTAAATTGGTAGACTGGGGAGACGTAAAATTTTTTGCTATGTTCTCAACTTGATCCATAATATTCCAGTCATCATAACATGTAACTAGGAAAATACAAAATTAAAATGCATCCTTATCTTGGGGGACTGAAACAAGAATACAAAAGCAAACTGGAACAGAAAAAACAAACAGTCAAAAGTGTTGTCCCTTAACATCCAGCTCTATAAACTGCTTTTGAAATACTACAGATAAAGCTAGCTATTGGAAAGTCAGCTTAGAGAACAGCTGTGCATTAAGAGATGTCTAAGCTCCTTTCTCTGCAGGAGCAATTAGAAGCCTTTCTCATGAAGTTAATACTATTAAAATAGCTATAGTAGATTTCAAAGTCTAGATCTAGAAAAAGATGTGCTTTGTGTCTATGCAGCCACTTGTTAGTCAAACAAATGTTCCCAAGACAAAATAGTGGGGAATTCGTGTGCTTTGATCACAGGTATTTAGTTCTGGATCAGAGGTATTTTAACTGTTCTCGTACCCTAGAATGCAAAGGGAAGAGAAGATGGCTGTTCTTTGATTCAGTTATGTATCTACACAAAATATGTTTGATATGTAGAATGTATATAAGCATAGATTCTCATACTTATTTGTATGCATCAATACACACAGTATTCAAACAAGGGTCTTTGCTCCAGGGTCTCTCCTTACATAACTCATGACTCCTTCCGGCAGAAGAGCTCTCCTAGCATTCAGGGGTTTGATGGATTTCTTTTCCATTCCATGCTTCATTTGTTCTCCTTCCCCAGGGTGTATGCAGTGGGTGATGAAGTCTAAAATGAAGGATGTGCATGGCTTTCTGAACATGCTTTTGCAGAAAACTGACAATGAGAGGATGCTTGCTAGCTCTCCCTTAAACTTGCTCCATATTGTTATTTGTTTTGGACTTGTGATGCTACCACCTATTAATCTTTGTTTTAAAGATAGATTGTTTTGGGTAATTAAACTTTCTATTCCTGGAAATCAGGTGAATGAAGTATATATATCACACCTAGGGTAAAAAGGGGTGTTTTCTACTGATACATGTGTATCATGTGATAGTGACACAAACTCTTATTTAGCAGATTCCATTTCTAGCAATGAAGGGGTCACTATTATCTATTAGGCCTTTTTGGAAAGTTATTGCTCTCTTCCAAGATTATTTCTGCAGAGATACTGTGAAATATAACTTACTGCCAAAGCAAAACCAGAACTTACAGAACACATGAAAACAGTTCCTCTGTGTTAGTGTTTACAGGAAGGTGCCACCTTTCTTCTTTTCAAGGATATGTGAGGTCCAAGAAATCAGCAAATACGGTGTCACAGTGCATACTTTCCATATTCTGCCAAGGAGCCCTCAGATCTCACCATTACTCTTACTGCTGTGTTGCTGTTGCTCAAAGGCAAGGTTGCACTAGACCCTACCAGGCAGGCAAGCTGAATTTTTTTTCCTAGTGGTTTAAATTTTAGCTAATGAGGTACTTCAGAAAAATACTAACTCACCTAAAAAGTCTGGGCAACTTACTGTGTGTGATGTTACCCACTTGCACCTGTTGTGCTACAGTCTGCTTTTCACAAAAGGGTTTCTTCAGCTGAATAGATTGATGATTGGCATTTAAATATATGCATGTGGGTATGATTATCTGGTCTCACTGTTTTAAGGTGACTTTCATGAGAGGACAACTTCATTGGAAAGCAAAGATAAAGTTAAAAAAACAAGACCAGTTGTTTTGTTGTCTTCATTTGAAGCCTGTGTATCTACAGTCAGAAAAAAAAAATCACCCAATGTGTCATGAGAGATGTACCCAGGGAGTGATTACTTCAGCATTCCTGAAAATGGAGGGCTTGCCACATGAATCCAAGGGGTTACTGATGTCAGCAAACTTGCCTCTCAGCACCCCCAGAGCACAGGAAATGTAAGTTGGGAACACACATTGTCACTGCTGCCAAGTTGCCCTCTTGGAGGCTGGAAGGGAATTTAGGTAGGACCTAAGCAGCAAACATGACATTTTGCTACCAGGTGGCTGGGCAAACTCTTTGTTTCAGGTGATAAACAGCTCATAAAATTGAGTCTCACATATTGATCTGTGATAGTGATCTGTTAGGGTAACAAGTGAGAAGATATTCTTCTCTGTAGCCACAGGAAAAGGGGAAATAAAGTGTTTGAAAATGCTAGACTTGAATTACGGCTGTGAATGTATTTTGTGTATTCTGTATGTTTAGAGCAAGAGCCTTTTGCCAATCTTAATGTAAAATTTTGACCTGGAGTGAATGTAAGTGATTCTTGGGAGAGCCTCTGCCATCTATGAAACTATCAGTGGAATAAGTTCAAGCTTTTCTTCAGACTCTGCTCAGATATTTTGTCCTTTGACTTGTTAAGTCAACATAGAAGCATATAAGCATTAAAGATAAGATCTTGTTATCACCTAGACTTAATTGGTACAGTGGAGCTCTCTAGGTTTTCACATTGTGAACATTTTTCCATTTGGTGATGGAACTCTGTTTTCCTGTGGTTTTCTCATTTCCATCTCCCTTCTCCTGCAGAAAACATAGATTGCTTTCCCTCCCTAGCTCCCTGCCTATTGCTTATTAAATGCTGCATGAAAAATGAATAGCATAAAGGTCCAAGTATTCTGCGTAATCAAGAAAGCTAATTATGAATTTTAGTGTTTACTTTTAAGAGCAATTATTCATTGGAACAAAAATGCCTGGAGGGAAAAAAAAAAAAAAAAAAGGATTTTCCTTCAATTGACATCTTTAGATCTGGATATATTTTTTTCCTGTTCAAACAAAAGCTAATTTTAATGTAGACATTTCTAGATTAGATTTTAATCTAGTCTAGTAAAGTAAGTGAGCTCATAAAAGACATTTATAATAACACCTCTTAGGTAGCAAATTTAGACCTTTCAGTGGTAAAATTTTGCTCTTTGATCAGTGAAGGTTAACCATCAGATTGCACTCTTGGAGAAGGATTAAATGCTGTTTCCTTTTCTAATGAAAATAATTGTTAGAAAGGTGTAGAAATCTACCGTGGTCAGTGAAAACTCATAAAAAGCAATTACCTATACTCAAGATTCAGTAGGAAAAAGTACCACGTGAGATAGCTTTGGCTAACACAGGCAGCTTTCCTAAGCTTGGGAACTAAAGGCTTTGTAACAAACTCTGAATTTTTACAGTTCAGAAAAGATGATTTGATTGTGTTGCTTAGTTGAAACGTTTTACTATTCCTGAGCCCTATCTGGACAATTTATTGTTTTTATTTCTTTCTGTTACAAAATCCTGTTCATCAGTGAGTATCTGACAACTAAGATGGGATGATGGGTATTTTAAGGATATTTGGTGTTTGTCCCTGTGGAATGAGATGCAAAATCTCCTTTGTGTCATGTCAGCACCACTGTGCCTCATGCTGTCACTACACTATTTCATATGCTGTTGACCTCTCTGAGAGCAGGCAGAGGAGAGTCAGAGCTGAAATTCCCCACGTCCTTCGGTCTGTGCCGGTGCTGTGACAGCTTTGTGGAGAGGGAGGATTTGGGGGGTAGATCTTGAGCTACAGGATGTGAAAAGGATTTAATTTTCTTTTGTGTGGACAAAATGCCCAATATCTCCATGCATTTCTATCCAGCAATGCAGCCATGCTCAGGGATCACCTGATTATTTTTGTGCTTCTTTTTCATACAGAATAGCATCTGCTACTGAATGAACTGTATTAAGGAATTTTTGGTTTATCACGTGCTTAGCTGATGACATCTATGGTTAGAGCTGACACGGTTCTCTATTGACTAGTAGACTAATTTCTAAATTTATCAGGTAAGAGTGAAATAAATCCAAGTAATGTAAATGCATATTCAGTGAGAGCTGGAAAAAAGTTCCGACTCCTGTATGATAGGCTGGAGCAGACTTGGGAAGAAGCTGAGTGTACTTTGGCAGAAGGGATGTAGCAGGTGCCTAGGGCACTTCTTCCTTTTTAATGCCATTCCCTGAAGTAGAGAATGATCTCAAGTGCAACACAGATTCCCACTGATCAAGCAGCTTGCCACTCGACCCAAGCATTTCTTACAAACCTAGTTCCTCCCCGCCCCATGCATCTCAGCTGCAGACATAAAGCACCACCCAAAACCGATCCCCCCTGCTTTGGTCTCTAACACAAACATAATTTCTGTAAAGCAAACAAAACTTTTGCTTCTATAAACACAGGTAATTCTGATAACACCCATCAGCAATGTGTAGGCACGGTGATTACAGGAAGAAGCAAGAAATGTTGTAGACGTGCATCTTCCTGTCCAACCTCCTCCCTTGCAGCCTCCCGGCATCCTGGTGCTGACAGTCTGTCTGTCTGTGTCTCTTTCAAGGTGCCTCGAGTTGCTGGAGATCTGAGGGATGGCCTCTGGCTATACCAGGGGTCATGCTTGAGGCAGAGCTGTTGTACAGTCTCCAAGCTTGGTCTCTGGGAGAGCCCTGGGGAAGGCTGATGAGGTAAAGATGCAGTTTTTATTTACTGTTTTTTAACCTTCTTGGGGAGTACTGGGAGTCAACTTGCTCTGGGAAGTCCAGCAAGGACTGACAATGCTAAAGAGGAGACTTCTGTTCTAAATGGGAGCTTTTCTAGGCTCACTATGATGTTCCTAGGCTGCTCTTGGGTAAATTGAGAGGCAGCTCAGGATGGCTTTACCCTGAGCTTGCTCTCATGGGTCAGTACTTTAACAAGGGCTCTGCATCTGACAGTGCAGTTGTTCGCTTTGGTTTTCCCTGCCAAACTGCCTTGCAGTCGTCTCACAGCAGAGGTGGAGTGGGCACATCCAGAATTATCTACTGTTAGTGGGCACAGGATCTTCCAGACCTCCTGTGTATTCTTTTGATAGATAAAAATGAAACTGATCAGTAGTTGTCAATAAACAAAAACAAACTGGGGAAAAAAACCAGTTAGTCTCAATTTCTTATCTTCCAGCTCCTGGTAACACTTTTGAAGTGTTTTTGTACCATTACTCCAACTTGTGCAGTCTATATGGTGGGATATTTCTAACCCATTAGCATGTGGAACTATCTGAATCAGTAACATGGGGATCTAAATCTTGGCTGGTTTTCCACCATTTCCTACCCAAAAAGAGTAAAACCAGAGTAGTTTTACTTTATTCTGCTACTTTAATTCAAACAATGCAAAATTGCCTGTCATAGAAGTATTTTTAAACAAAAGGCAGTATCTTTGCCCAAGTATAAACAGAGGTATGAGTACCCCCCTGTCCATGAAAACTGCTGCCAGTCCTTTTTTGTGCTTGTAACCACAAATCACCCTGCAGCCATCTGCACCTTTCAGCTCATTTTTATAAGTATAAAATAGAGTGTAAATGGGCTGAGATACAGACCCATCTTCTTATGTGCTTGAAATAACAATAGAAGCAGTTGACTGCATTTTCTGTGGATACACTTGGTCTCATTTGTGTGTGCTCTCTATTGACAATTGCTGCTCTGCTTTGCTAAAAAGATGAAATACAAAAGTGCTCTGTCAAGTGTCATCTGATTCACAGTGGATAGTTCATTAACAAAGACAAACTGTGGTCTTTATGAAAAGCAGAATATTAAGCACAATGAATCCCAAGGATAAGCATTCGTTTTGTGAATTTTATGTCTAATTCGTAAATAAGGCATAACAATTTAAATCTCCCTTCTGAATTAATCTGATATGGCTCTGAAACAGTACTGATAGCAATGATCTTTTTCTTTGCCCCCAGTGCCTACATGAGCACTGTCATTATTGCCCTTTGTGATGTGCAATTATGTCGTGGCATTAATTGCTGCACTTTAAAAATAGTTTACCATGGATTCACAAGTCCTGTGGTTTGCTTATGTAGTAAATCCATACACAGCTACAAGAAATATCTGGTTCTGTTTATGAGCCCTTAATTGCACACAGCTATTGACAGTGTATTTTAATGCAGATATTACTATTGTTGTGTATTCGATTACATCGTAATGAAGTTCCACAATTAATTTTAGTTTTTACTAACCTTACATTAGCTTTCTGAATACCTCAGATAACCACAATAAATACATATAGATGGATAGTGATCTGGAAAAAAATTAAGGCTTGAGCTTTCAACAAAGTGACTTGAGAGGAATTATGGAAACATCCCCCCCTTCTTTTTTTAAAAACTAATGTGTGTGCAACATTTTACTATTTAACAGACATGTAGATGGAAAAGAAAATCTTGGCATAAGGTACAGCCTTGCTTATCATGAGCTGATATCTGCAAGATTTTTTTTTAATGTGGACAAAACAGTAGATAGAAGCAGCAGCTGTTTAAGATTATTTGAGGTTAGCTGAGCAATGAAGTTCACAGGGAAAGGAGTGATGTTAAGTGCTAAGGAAAATATGGCTGGTACTTGAACTTTGCTAATGAGGCAATTGTTTAAAGTGTGGAGGCCAACACTAAAACAGCAGCAAATTGGCAAAGATGGAAACAAAAACTAAGGCATTTAGTACAGGTTCTGTATTTTTAAATCAGAATACAAAGCAGCTCCTACTTTGCTCAGGAATGGGAGAAGATACCAGGGCTTTGTGCTTTTCTGCAGTTATTCCTGCTCATTCCAGGCAGGCATAAAGGATGCTTCAGTGGGCTGGGCTGAAGGGGAGTTGATAAGGGTAGAAATCGTATAGACTCTGAAATTGCCATCACCTCCTGGGACCTGCAGTAGAAGCCAAGGGCAGTTTGTCTCTGAGAACCTCAAATGTCAGGGAAAACTCAAGGAAGGATGTCATGTCCCTTGCTCCTCCTAAACACCAGCTGAGTCAGTGCAAGTGGTACAGTATTGGAGGCACCGAGAATACTCTGTTGTTTAAGTTATTCTTGTACAGACTGAGGAAGCCCATGTATAATGTAATCATGCTGTTGTTTTTAAAAAGGAAAAGATGAAACACCATTCTGAGATTCTTCTTGCATCTGCCTGAGCATTCTTCTTAAAAAAAATCTGCAGTATCTTTCTTCTTCATTTCCTCATGCTTAATTTGCATGTCAAACAAAACCTCCCTGACTAATTTTGATGACACTGCAAGTGTTTAGCTCTGAAGACAATCAGTGTAAATTGTCACACGTTATCAGATAACCACTGACAAACAACCTAACCATGTGCTTCACAGTCTAATGTGCAATGATTTTTCTCATGAAATTAAGAAAAATCGAAATCACCACAGAACTGTGTCTTTTGTTTGGGAACACATTATGTGCAGGGCTGGAAAATGAGAGTTAGGTCAGGGAATGTGGCTGAGCTTCCTTTTTGCTCTGCCCCTAAGGCCTATTTAGCCTTGAGACATTTACCATATGCCACAGATTATTTTAACTATGAGTGCTCCATATCTTTATGGATATGGAACTACCACTGGGCTTTCAATATTACTGGACTTCCAAGGTTATTTTTCTGTACCAGTCAAAGAATTATGCTGATGTTGCAGACATGTCAATCTTGATCTTAGCATTGTTTTTCCATTTTTTTTTTCCTCCATGAATAAATTTAAGCATCTGTGAACAGCCATTTGTTACCTTGCGGTGTGGACTTGAGGCAGAGAGAGTAGAGTGTGTGCATGTATATATTGCCTGGCAGGGAGTATGTCTTCCTTTAAACTATGGGAAATGTAGATATTGCATTTTCATATTAGGCACATCGAGCTTTGGAGGTTAGTTTCCAATCAGTTATCCTACTTGGTGAGGTGAAGCGATCCATACTAAAGGTATTTTTCAGCAATATCTTTGCAAAAGTCACAGAAACCACCTCTTTATTGTTGGCAATTATTTTTCCCAGTGGAATGACATCCTGATCTTATATGACAAAACAATAGGAAGGTGCAAAATTGGCCTTGTCAACTCTGATAGACTTGATTGAATGCACAGCAACAAAGAATAACTAAATATATATATGCTTTCTTTTCCTAGGATATTTTTGGTTTGTATCATAAGACATAATTTCACTTTTCTCTGTATTCTGGTTAGCAGACAGAAGGGAATATCTCAGATATGCAGTGCTATTATTAGATGTTACCTATAAACACAGGTTTGCATTAGTTTGATGTGCTGATATAGCATTTGTTAGGAATTTTTTTTCTCCTAAGAAAGACATAGTCAGAAAGCACTTCTTATTCATAAATGGGATTTGAATGTGCATGTTGTATATCATTTAACAAGGAATGAGAAGACAAAAGGTCATGTGCAAGTTTTATCTCATTTAAAAAGTAAGCCTGAACTGCTTAAAGCCCTTGCGTTAGGTTTGGTAACAAAAAAAAACTACCAGAGTGAGAGCTTTTTCTTTGGTCTGTTCCCAGGATTTTCTGAAGGGCCTCCTTGTCTTGCTCCTCATTTGTCTGAGCGTGGGGTTGCTTCCCTGTGGCTGGAGGGCTCATGGAGAGCCCATCACATGAGGCAGGAGTGTTCCTCAGCCACCCAGCTTTAGTACTCAGAGTGCCTCATGGCCTTTATCCTTCAGCTGCAAAGGGTCCAGGGAACAACTGAAAAATAATGCAAAATGTTTGCCAACACACTGCTATCAGTGTGTGAACAGAATGCTGAGCTTTGTGTTGCACGTACACCTCTTCTCCCTGCCGATAAAAAAAATCATTTGGGTGCTACTAACTTGCTGGCTGACTGGCGTGAGAGCATTGCATAACTGCCCCTACCCACAGATGTCAGATTTTTGCCTTTTGTTTGGATGCAAATACACTTGAAATACTACGTGAAATTTTGTTTTGAGGGTTTGCCTCAGATGCTGCCTTCAACCTGTGCCTCAGGGTGAAGGAAGAAGCGGGGACAGTGAAAAACTATGCTCAGACACCCTGTATCAGATGGGTGCTTAGAGGAGGTGGCAAGCACTGAGAGCCCACCAGGGCAAAGGAGCCCTCTAGCCCCTTGGGCTGAACAGGACCCTTCTCTCTTCTCCCACAAGCACTTGGCTGTGCACTCAGCCTGGCCTCTCCCACGGGGATGGGAGGCGTTCCAGTCAAAGGGATGGTGTTCTCTTTCCCAGCAGGTGGACAAACTTGAATGTCTGGTTCTGCCCCGGTTCACACGGTCTGCTCGCTGAAGAGATCAAAGCACATTTATTTCTGGCACAAGACTTGATACAGATTCCTGTGGCTGTATGTCAGCAGGACATGGATGGACTCACTGACCATTGCAATAACCCCAGATCCACCAAGATGTCAACACCCCTCACCATACCTTTTGGGAAAACAGTCTTTCCTTTATCTAGCACACCAACTTTCTCTACCAATTACTTCGTAATGATCAAAGACATCAAATTCTCTTGAATATTTGTTATTTTTGAGGTTTTATGGATTAAGTAATCTCAGATTTTTCAGACATCCATGTGAAATAGTTGTGAAACAAGATGATCAACTGACTCATTTAATGTTGCGCCATAAGGCATGGTTTGATTCAGCTTTGAGTTTCAGCTGTGTCTAGCTGCAGTTATAACCCAGCTGTGAATCACTACCCCTTGGTCACTGGTCCTTTTGGTGTTGCTTGGGATCTGTGACTAGAAAAAAAAAAAGTTTGTCAAAATTAGATATTTCCTGTCCCTTGGTCCTAAGCCATTGCAATTAACTACCTGTATACCTACCATTATAATGTCCAAATAGTTCTATTTGTTCATTTTTCTTACTTTCCTAAGAATTTTTGCCAGCTTGTGAAGAGGCTGGTTAGTTCATAGCCTATCCCCCACAGCTCTCTACCACATCACAAACTCTGTCATGTGTTAGGGTGATTGGCACTGAGTCATGCTTTCTTTTACTGTACCTGTACTGCATTTTTTTCTTCCATAATCAACTTTACTCATAGTCTCCTACCTTTTTTTTATTCAGGTAATAATTCACATGCTAATGGGATTTTGTGTCAACCTGTTTATAGAAAAATAGCTCTTAGCTGAAGTTCCTCTGTACTTTCCATTGTAAAGAACTGTTTAGGTTTGAGTTTTTTGTTTTTTTTTTTTTCCCAATAGCTGACATGGGTAATCAGCAAGCAGCCTGCTTCTAAAAATCCCTTGTGAAAAACTGAGTTGGATGCCTGTACTATTTGCAGTAGTTTACCAGAGATAAAAGCAATGTTAGAACTCTCATGCTAAAGGCTGTTTTCTCCTTTGCCTCATGATTTTATCCGGCAATCTCCCTTTGACAGGAGCTGATTTGACATCTTAGAGGGTGCACAGACAAATGCCTGTCATGGTAAAAATGCTCCAGGGTGCTGCAGAGCTTGCAAAGTAGCCAGGATGCCCAGCACCATCACCTTGGGATTTCAACCTGTGTCTCAACACTCACTGTGTATTCAGCATTCTGTTTTCAGTTGACCATCCAGAAAAAAGGTTAAGAAAGTCAGAGAAAGGGACCCTCTCAAACCAGGAAAGCTCATATTGCTTGTAACAGCTAGGAAGTGAACATGAAAAGAAAGAACTGGAGCTTGTGTGTGCCATGCTCCTCTTCCTTTGGGATCCAAAGTGTGACACTTTTCTGGGGGTTTATTCCAAAATGTGGCATTACTTAGATACGTCTTTGAATTTCCCTGCTTCGAGCAGGGTTTGTACCAGGTGTCTTCCTGAGATCACTTCTGACCTAAATAATTCCTGCCTAGGGGGAACTGGGTGGAGGGGCATAGCACAACATTGCCCTGTTTCCAGTGGCTTGTGATTAAAGCAGCAGCACACGAGAGTTCACATTTCTATCCTGCCTGTTTCACAAAAACGTAAATCCCTCTGTTCTGCTCCTCAAGGGGCTATCCTGACAAACAGGTTAATAGATACTCTGGAGGGCTGAGGCCTCCTTTGGTTTCTTCGTCTGGAGGAGTTTACCTTGAGAAAGAGACAATTGGATGTTGGCTCCATAGGTTACAGCAATTACCTGCAGATGCAAAAGACTGGGTCAGCAAATGTGCAGTTATTTATGAAATGTGCACAATGAAGGATAGGAAATAGCCTTCGGGTTACTGTGCTTACCTGCATGGCAGACAGCTGAGTTGAGGGGGATCTGAACATGGTTCTCTGGCTCCACTGCACCAGTAGATGTTTTGGTATTTGCTATGCCTTCAGAAGTTTTCTAGCTCTTTGAGGGAACATCCCTATATATACTGTAAACTGCATATCGGAGTCAAAGCCATGTTTACAAACCATAGTAGCAGCCAGGTCAGTACCAAGGGATAGGGGCAATGCCTGAATGAAGCTAAAAGGTTCCTTTCTTTTTCCTGGCAAATTTCACCCTTAGCATGACCACTACGAGGTCCAGGCGGCTTTGTGCCTGTTTCCATTATGTTTTCTTTTGGTTTTTTTTCTAAGAAAGGAAGTCGGACTCTGCATTATTGTGAGACTCCCTTCTATGAATACTGCAAAAATGGGCAAAAATGTGGTTTACAACCAGTTCTGAAGATCATCTTTTCTTTAACTGCTGGGAAAATACTAGAATCTGAGTTTCTAGAAATTTATGCTGCAGTAGGTCAGAGCATATCCCCACAATATGCTAAGATCAATCCAGGTAATTCTGTGTGAAACTCTGAACTTCTAGACATGTGCACACATAAAATTCCATTGATGTAATGGGTTTTCTACTGCAAAGGAAAATGTTTGGTTTGGATTTTTTTTCCCATCTGTCTTGCAGGAGTAAAATATTTTAGTATGCATTAAGAATTATGCACTTTAATAATAAATCGACTGGTTTATAGGAAATGTGAAACCAGTATTTTCAGGCATTTCATTAGAATAAAAAGAACTGTTCTGCAACAACAGCTTCAGCCCTCAGCCCAACTTACATGCTTAGCTAGACTAACATGAGCAGAATTGAAATAAGTGGGTCTGGATCAAGTTCAAGTCAAAATTAGACTGCAGCGAACCCAACACTGAAGTCAAAGGTCATTTTTCAATTGATTTTGGTAGACACAGGATGTTAGAGCCAAGAAAGATGCTGAAAAACCTCATATTTCTGCTATTTCTGCTGCGTTGAGGATATACCTGGTTCAGATTTTGCTGGCTATCTGCTGTGCAGGGCATGGGGAAGGTGCAGGCAGCAGGCTGGGAGAAAATGATTGAACCCAGGGTTTAAGGGCTGAAACTCTAGGGCAGCATCCTCTTAGTAGGTTGGTTATGGAATTCAGGACTCTAGAGCCAAACTGTCTGTTCTAGGAATACACTGTTAAATACCTGATGGCTCTTCTAAAGGAATAACCCAGCTTTTTCTACACTGGAGCACATCCAGTGGCATAATTTCCCTCACTGTGAAGAGAACCTGAGAGGTCCTTTTAGATAATTGGGCTGCTGGGTTTTTTCACACTAATTAAACAGAAAATGTTTTGAAGTGAAGTCAGTCACTCTCCCTGGCACGTTGCCATGTGGAATGGTGCAGGGGCAGACACGCTCACAGCTCTCTTCACTGGCTACAGCCTACAGAAATTGGTAGGAAAAAGACTCAGTGGAAAACAGCCTGCTCTGTGGAGATGTAAGTAATAGCAACATTAGACCAATAAAAATCAACAGTGTGATTTTTACGTGCAGCTGTAATTATTTTGCACTAAAAGGAGGCGCGGGAGAAGTACAAAGCTGGCGATTCCCATTGCTAGCAGCCTGCCTAGCAGAACGCCTGCCTCCGCCTCGCTGCCTCTCACAGACACACATCAAACAATTGCATTAGCACTTCTGCTGCCTTTCTTCTCCCACCCTCTTTTTTCACACCATTTAAGAGCTAAAGCAGAATGGTGTTGATAGTTGAGCCTAACAGTGAGTTTTGTTTGAACACAGCTTATCCTATCAATGGTAATTCAGATATTTCTGCATGCGTTTTGAAGGCAAGTTTAAGTAATTTTTAAAGATGCATTTCTCCATTAGCAAATAGTAAATAATTTGTTCTCTTTAGTGCTTCTGAAAGCGTGTCTTTGTGGAAAAGCTTGCTGTGAAAAGTTGGAATAGGGTAAAATTCTGCCTCTAATCACAGAGATAGGTTCTATGTGTTTGTGGATTTAGAATATATAGAGTTCTAAAAGACATTTTTATATCTTTTATGCCCTTTTTGAAATTAAAAAGCCATTATTATAGAAGAAAAAAATTTTAATATTTCATCTTTATTGTCACCTTTATTACTATGGGAGCAATTTTAAGGGATAGCAGTACAGTAACTCTAGGTGCTTTCTGCAGACAACTGCCTTTTTTTTTTTTTTTTTCCTTTACATGTTTTTAACAGTTTTTGGATCAGGCCCCAAATATGTGTAATTAGCTTTTTATAAAAGCTATTAGAGTGTAATCGTCCTCCCATCTGGATTTTATGTTCTGGCTATTAATGTTACAGATGCTTTAAAATATACAGCTCCAAGCCCTGCTCTGATCCTATTAGCTAAGGCCTAAATTCTATTTATTTTCAAAGAGGCATGGAGAAGTTCTTGGGATTTTAAATATATGCACTCACCTTACATAGGGGATGTGGTTAGAGACAATTCACCTAGTGATATAACTGCAGAGCTGCTCCTACTAGGACCTTTGCCATCAAGTTCATCATATACAAGTTTGTGTTCTTCACTTATGTGTTATCAAAATACACGTACATTTGCTCATTACCTTCCCTAGCAAGCTTTCTCTTTGAGTCAGTGTATCTCCTACAAGGGTTCAAGTGTTGTGGTCTTACATAATCAGACGATGGCCATAATGTCTAAATAAAATCTGTGGGCATAATTTAGTGTTTTGAGCTGTCCCGTTTTTCTAAGAGGAAATACAGACTTCAAGTGTAGTCTTGAAAAGTACATCCATTTCAGAGGGAACATTTGTGGAAGTCTGTGGGAGTTAGTATCCAATTTCTGGTATTTTAATAGGACTTAGGACCCTAGCTCTTATGTGCTCTCCAGAATCTCTGACTTATTTATTCGCCAAGATTTGCAAGGAAGACCAGAATCCTGCTGGGCTAAACCAAAGACTCAGTAACAATTTCTGCCTGAAAAAATCCTATATATATCACTGCAAACATAGGAGCTGGTCAAAGCACAGAAATCCCAGGTTTGTGTAAAAATATCTTATTACCTATGTTGTACAAAAAAAATGTTTTGTCCTGCTCTAGTGTTTTGGGGTTTTTAAAAATAATCATTTAATGAATAGAATCATCTAATATTTTTTTTTTCCAAGACTGATTCAGTATCTTGGAATTAACTGAAGGACATATGATTCCTCAGGTTTCATGGCAGGTATACAAGAGTTTATTGAAGAGAGAAGCATTCAGGGACATAAATCCATGCTGCTTGTTGAGGCATAACTTACTGTTGCCCATGGGAGGGAAAAACACATTGCACTTCTGTGTGTGTGTGTGTGTGTGTGTGTTAATGAACACATATTTAATATACTGGCACATTTTACTTGCTGCAACACTCAGGTTTTTGTTTTCCATTTTTATTTAATGTCAGCTCCAATGGCACTAAGATGCCTATGGTCTAGGCACAGATGTGTGAAAGTAATCTGAAAAACTGAACAGTAAATAACGCTAGTAAGAAATATCTGTGTTTATTTCATAACTATTTTCTACATGTATCTCAGAAGCATTCTATTTATTATCTGTATATGGTTCAGAGATTGTCATGATAAATATAAAAGTATACTCAGGGGAAGAGTAAATAGGAACATGAAAGTGAAAAAATGTTGTGACGTGAATTATTGTCACTATATATCAGTGAAATAAGTATTGGTTTGAACAGTTTTTCTTAATTATTTGCCTGTGAAGGGTATCTATTTGGTAATGTTTGGGCACTGCTGAACTCCACAAATTGCTGGTATCTTTCTACACGCATTCTTTATGCTTCTGCGTTCACTAAAGGTTTTGAAATCCACACTACTGAAAATGTGTCTGTTTAATGGCAGTTATCACATTTATGTGACTGTAAATAGCATAAATTAAGAAATTACCCAGGGTGAAGTTAACAGACCTTTCTGGCGTCATCCTTCAGGTCATTTAAACCGATCACCCACTGGATGCAAACTTTCCCAGGAGAAGTGGAGCAGGGAGCTGGTGCCTTTTGCTGAACACCAGACTTGTCCTGTTAACACAGATCCTCTTTTCCAGATGCATATTTCCTAGGAAGGAATATGTGCTTTAGGGACCTGAGCCAAGATGTGAGCCTGTTCAAATATTCAGTGCATGAGGCAATGCTCAGCATTTCTATATTTGGGGAAGTGTGCTGATTTTTTTCCTCATACTGACTATAGTAGAGCCATACATCACGGCTGCTTGTGATGTTCATAAAAATAATACTGTGTAATAATAGAGTATGCAATGGATTAATAAATATCCTTTAGGATGTAAGAAAAAGCCTAATAAATTCATTAAGAAGACTAGATTTCCAGTCCCTAGCAGCACATCTAGCACTTAAATCAAAATCACAACTCCATTAGTCTGTCTTTGATAGAGACTTGGAAACAGACTTTAAAAGGAGATGTCTGAATAAAAAAAATACCCTTGCTTTCATAAATACTAAGTATGAAGCTAGGCATAATAGACATGAATGTGGAAATGGAGGCATCTTAGCATGTCTTTGTGTCTCAGTTTGATTGCACATTGTGAGGCCTGGTGGCACAATGCCTTAACTTCTTGAGCCTTGTGATCACACCAGCCAGTGCAGTGGCTGATGAAGCAAAGCTGTCCCTGTTGTAATAGAAACCTGAAGTGAAATGCAAGGCACCAACCTCTTTTAGACTTGGGTGCCAATTTGGAAATTTCCATGGAAATGGTGCTCTGTAAAAACGCGATCTCACATTTACATAGACCTGAGACTGCATCATGCGTGGCAGCTTATGCTAAGTAAGGGTGGTGCTGTGGAAAGGACAATGAGGTCAGGCTGAGAAAGTGTTTTTGTTTGGGTTTTTGTTTGTTTTTCTTTAATCCCAGTTCAGCAAGGGACTGCCAGTGCAATACTCTCAGTTCTTTTAGTCCCATATGTCCATTCCTCAGCTGCAGCCTCAGACAGGGCACAGGAGTGTGCACATTGATTATTCAGGCACACCATTCTGCAGTAGTCCATAAACCATCTGCCTGCTGGATACTTAATTCCAAGTTTTGTTTAAGTCTAAAATACTTGGGCAGATCTTTACTGTTGTATTGCCATTTGAGGTCTGTCACAGGTTGGTTTGTGTGACTACTAAAGATGTAAAAACTAATGTGTTTTTTGCTGTGCTTGGGGAAATATGGAGCTGGTGTTTTATGCAAAGACCAAATCCTTTGCCTTCGTGAAAAAGCAATGGTGACCATCCAAGTACAGCTTTCCAAATTCTTGCCCATGTGACCACTGAATGGTAGATATAGAGATAAAGCATGATAGAACTCAGAAGTTACTGTGTATTTATTTCTAGTCTGTTTCTTAGGTAGATTCCTATTCCTGAAGACCAAGCTGAAAGGCTGTGTGGAAGAACATCAGTAACTGAAGGAGCTTACAGATTTTTCTGGGTGTTGCCAAGATGCTGGATTTGGATCATACAAGCCAGTTGAATAATATAAAATTCATGACATATTCTTCTGATTTTGGCATTAATTCTTATTCTGTGACCAATATTGGAAGATTATCCAGATGTTCTTACTAGGAGACAATTTTTTTTAGAATTTACCAAGCTAAAGGAGTAGAAGAAAACAAATGGTTTCTCTTCTGTAGAGTCTGTATCTGTTGATAGGCACAGGAAGAATATGGGCATTTCAGGGGAGAAGTGCAGCAGTAGAAGTGAAAAGGAGAATTTGGGAAGGTAGTGCTGGAAAGCTGGTTTTGCTCTGCATGGGTGAGAGGTACATATCAAATCCTGTGGTATGGAGTGTCTGTAGTAGATTAAGGGCCCTGAAGCCCATCTGTGCTGGAAGCCTTTCCAGTAACTGGCCTTTCAGGTGTTATTCTACATAATATATGTGTGCCCCTTATAAGTTTTGGTGTATTAGTGTTTACAGCTGGATAGTCTACATTCCTCTGTCAGATGATGTCTACCTCATTTTTTGGTCTTATCTGTGGTCTTTTGTCTGAAAACAAAGAAGTTGCTGCTCACTAAACACACGAGGAAAACTTTAATAATTCCATGCCGACTGAGCAACTTGAGGTGCTATTTTGGCCCAAGGCAAACTGAATTAATGAGACTTAAATGCAGAATTTGCTCAGCCCCCACCCCCTCAGGTTCACACTGGCATTGCAGAAAGCTCCTGCTGTGATGATGTATTGGAGTTACAGATACCATAAAATGCAGCACACATTATTCTTTTTTAATCCTCTATTTTCTGGTGCAGAATACCACCCTCAGACTATATTTTCAATGCTAGCACTCAATCTATTACAAATAGAAATACAGTTTTCCCTTTTAGCAAATTTCCTTCCTTTTCCTATTTTGTACAATGGATAAGTAACAAGGCTGGAAAGAATGCTTGTCAACTTCAATTTTACCAAACATGTAAATGTTATAAAAAACAATCTTTAAACAAATCCCTAGACAAACAAAAATATTTCCAGAATTTAAGTAAGATGACAAAAATGAACAAATAAACCCTGGTAGCCTGGAGAATGAAAATATTTTGTCATGGGGAAGTGAAAGAGTTCAGAATGAAAAGTAAAACTGCATTCACACAGACTACTGTTGTTCAAATAAAAAGGCACGTAAACACACAAGACAGCCATTGGAGGCTTTTATTAGCTGCTGCTTGTGAAAATACAATGCTCAAGTCCTTTGGAGCCCTCCAGGTTTATGTATCCATGTGGAGCTTTGGGGATTACAATGGAGAACCAGAAGTTTGCTCACCTCCTGCAGGATTAGACCCTCAGCCAGTGTGCACAGATTTTACCCCTCTGAGTTAGAAGCACTATTTTGTTCACCAAGAGAGTTTTGTCAGTGAAACACCAGAATAAATAAACAAAACTTCATTCTCCAGTTATGGCATATTTGTCTGTGGAAATGTAAACAAACTTTACCACTAATCTAATTTATATGGATATCCGAGCTGATAAGACTTTTATGCTTTAGATTATACTGATAACGGTAAAGCAAGGAACTTGCATATTGACAGTGTTTGAAATTAGATTAACCAGAAAAACATATTCACAAAGCTGGTCTGCTAAAGAGAAATCTTATTGCTGCTCTTCTGTGGTAGTTATACATTCATTGGCATCATAATTTTTGGCAATGGGCAATGATAGTATCTGCATTAACTGTTTGAAAGGAAATAGTAAAGCCAAAATAGATGAACTGAGCTGTTCTAACAGACTAAATAAAGAGAAAAGTACAGTTATGGGGATTGATCCTTTTTTAGTGCCAAACTGGAGATTTTTCATCAAAGATAAGTCTGTGTCAGTTATCACACCACTGGGAGTCAAATAACCTTTCTTTGTTCAATTTAATAAACCAAATTTTGAAGTGTAAGGAGCATTTATCTTTTTGAATGAATAGAAATTCTATATTTCTAGTTGTAATTGTTCTTTCTGACTTCAGTAGTGAAGGTGGCTATAGTTCTAGAAAGTGGTGTCATTTTTGCCATTGGTGCTGAGGGAGCCAAGAGACAGAGTATAAATCAATTTACAGCCTCTTTGAAATCAGGGAACAAAATGCATGAACCTTAATTCAAAAACTGCCTCAGATTATTATTGTTTTATGATTAACTAAAGTGAACTTCAACCTCCTTTGAGGTTTGAGTGTTAGCATGATAAAATCCATAGCTTTTAACAAACTGACTGCTTTTACTATTTATTCAGTACACTGCACATACATGGAACCATACAGCAAGGGGAAGGTCACTTGATTAATCCTTGCTCCAAAGGTATAAGTGGGTATGATCATATTCAATACAAAACCAATACATATTGATTAGTGTGACAATGCTTCACTGAGCAGATGTCTCTTGAAAGGAGAGTGGAAGCAATTTGGTACAGGAGGCCTCCTTTGTCCTATCCTCTGATGGGAAGGTAAACCAGGACCTGACCACAGTGCTCTATGCTCACCGTGGTATGACAACAGCCCTAATGCCAACCTGGTTTTTGTAAGACAAAAACCTTTAGTCAAGTCCATACATCCCCTGGACTTCTCCCGATGCCTCAGCATATCACATTGCCAAAGTGAGGTTGTTCTCCCAGCCTCTATGGTCATGAATCACTGCTTGGCATACATAGCTGTTCTCCAGAACTGGTTCCTTTCAGGGTCAAAAAATGCTCCTACAAACCAGAAATTAATCTGTTTTACCTCACAAGGACTGCTTATAGCTCTGATCAGACCCCAAGTCCTTGCAGTTAGGATCACTTAGGCAGACAACCACTGCGTGTCTGGTTGATTGAATAAGGCAGACTAGTACTTCTCTGTGCCCAAAGATTTCTCTTGAGAATAAAGAGATGCTTGTTTGGTGAAGGGCTGAGGCCTTGAAGAAGGTCGCACATCATGCTCAACCCTGATGGACATAGCTATTGAAATCAATTTGATCTCTCATGACTCAGCTTCCCCTCTGCCTGCCTATGGTGGATCCATACATGTGCAAACAAAACCCCAAAGGGATAAAAGTGTGAAAAACATGAATCCCCCTTATTTTTTGGAAGGAAGCAGCATCAAGCATGGGGATAATCTAAAACCCTTTGTCAGGGAACAAGGAATGAAGGCAAATAGAGAATACAAAGAGCAGACAGATGATGCAAGGGAATCAGACATACCAGCTATAGTACTTTCATGATGCTTATATCTCAGTCAATGAGAATGTTTTGATCCTGGTGAATCTGCACCTCTGAATCTGAAATTTCTTTTTAAGGCTTTGTTGTGCTAGCGAAATGTAGTGAAGATTTTGGTGAAACATCCTCTCATTTTGGTGAAACATCCTCTCATAGCCTCAGCTTTCTGCTGAAGTCACCAGGGCAACACCAGTAGGAAACTGGAGGGAAAAGAGACTCAGGTTACAAATGCTTGGGCAGATCTGGGGTGTGGTGACCACAGGTCATCCTCCAGTAACTCATAGCTATCTGCTGGGGTCTCAATTAGCAAACCCACTTCAAAATAGGTATTGCTCAATGCTTAACCTTACAACAGTGTTTAGGCCTTTTTTTTGTCTCTCCCAATCCCTAGTATTTGGAAAAGGTGACATTGTTCCATATCTCCTCTAGCTGCTGTCTCTGTTGTTTGTCTGTGTTACTGGACTGATCAAAGCCTCGACAGCTTCACTGGACACATCACCTATGAGAGAGTCTGGAAGTTCTGGTAAATCACAGAGGCTTTTTTGCCCTTTCAGGGCAACGGCAGGAAAGAGAGCTGATAGAAACCTGAGAGCCAGAGTTAACCATTACGAGGCTCTGTGAACCTTCTGCTGAACACAAGGATGAAGGAGGGTGGGGAGATGGAGTTCAAAAATCATGCAAGACTCTTAGGAGATGCCTGATTCAGCAAAACACAGATTCCTCTCCCTCTATGTTTGAGGCTGTCTCAGCTTAACCAAGTGGCTAAGCAGGCCTGTAATTTTACTTATGACAAATACCCTCATCTTCATTGTGACAACTCATGCCCATGCAGTTGCTTAAATACTTTACAGGTTGTGAACCACCTCTTAATAAAGTGATCTGGTTACTGCATACTCTTGTTTGAAATTTCCAAATTGTGAAGGTAGGTACTTTCAATAATGAACACTCTTGGGGCTGTGTCACATGAGATCTTTTGCCTTTTAAATGCAGATGACAGATTACTAAAAATGTATCTCTCCGTGTAGCATTTTTTGTGGCTATGCAGCTATGTGCTGCATATGTGACTGTACAATATTTTATCAGGTTTAGGTTTATTACCTGGCCCAAGAAGAAACAGAAACACCTTCAGATTTAGTTATTACATTTCATTAAAAAATCTTGTGAACACATTGAACAGATTGACAGTTATATTTAAATATAATTAGCTATGGTAAACTCACTTGTTTGAAAGTTTAGTTTTGTAAAGACACATTTATAAGCATTCAGTTTCTTGATACTATTGTACCAAGTATGACACCGACTTCTGCACTCTCACACAATTCTCATCCAGAATTTCAGTGGAACCTCGTTGCTGTTAAGTTCTAGCTGTATTTTGTCCAAATCTGTTTTACTTAAAATTCTTCAAAACTCTCTTTGACTTCATTCTGGATCTTCATTTTTCTGTGTAAGCCCAATAGTTGAAATTTTTTCGGGTTCTTCAGTTGCAAAGTGAGCACTGATGTTACGGAATGAACACACTTTATTCCTGTTCAGACTGAAGTCTGCAAAGTCAATGTGTTTCTTCAGTGCAAGGAGTTTTATGCATGTTATTTTTGGCATGAGAGGATAGGGCACGTATCTGGAGCCTGTCACTTAAGTCATCACTCATTTTACTCAAATGTTCTTAATGAGACAAGGTACTTCACTTTGGTCGGTGATAGAAGAGGGATCCTGTATAAATTAGCAAGAAAAAACAGGGTATGAAAACTCAGTCATATTCCTTCAAGTATTAGTCACAGGGAACACGACTATTTCTCTGCTTTACATTATCCTTCTGAATTTAATAAGGAACTTAATTCATTACATCTAAACGCCATGTAATTGACCTCTGCCCTTACCCGATATTCCCGGGAAATCATTCCTGCTCCTACAGCGGTGCAGCCGAGACCTGTCTTTGGTGTGTAACTGCTTCTTAAACCTCGTTTCCTTGTTCCCTCCCTAGAACCAGCAATGCGCCGGGATGGCCATGGAGCAACTGGGAAATAATTACAAAACACAGCTCTGAAAAAGAGGACGAGGAAGTGAAATCAGAGGATTCCGCCGCCCTCCGGGAAAGGGGAAAAAATACGTATAAATCCCTGAGCAGATGGTGAGTGTAAACACACCGGAGCGGAGCTGAACTCCTCCCGGGGGGAACTCGGACTTTCTCCTCTCCGCTGCTCGCCTCTCGCCCGGGGACATACGGACACGGACAGACACGGGGACGCGCACACACAGCCAGCCCTGCCGCACAGGCGGGGACGCGCTCATCATCCCTGGCACACACAGACACACACACACACAGACCGGGCCGGCCCCGCTCCGCTCCGCGGGGACCCGCGCTCCGCACCGGCACACGCGGAAGCACCGCCCCGGACCGCCCCCGCATCCCTCCCTCCTCTCCTGCTGCCCTGCCTCCTCCCCGCCCGCCGCGCACACACACACACACACACACACACACACACCGGCCGCAACATGACGGGCGGGCGGACGGACTGACAGACCGGGTCACCGTCGCTCCTCACGGATTATTCTCCCCGCGCCGGGGCCACGCAGGGAGCCAGCGGGGTGGGGGCGGTGCTGCGCCGCGCTGCCAGGAGGGTCGCAGCCCCCGCCGGCAAGCGGCGAGCGCGTCGGGCGCTGGAGGAACCCGGGCAGGTAACGCGTCCCTCTCGGGCGGTATTGCCGGGCCAGGCCGCGGGGCGCCGCCGGGTCCCCGGGGTGCGGGTGCCCCGGGGCGGCGGGGCCGCGTTGCCCCGCTCGGCAGGTGCCGAGGTGATGCGGCGGGTGTCGCCCCGGGGCGCGGGCGGCCCCCCCTGCCTTGGCCTCGCCTTCGCCGCCGGCGGGGCGGCGGCCGCCGGGCGCCCTGCGCCGACCCGCGGCGCGGCTGCGGCGGTGGGGGCGGCGGAGGATCGGGGCTGCCGGTGCCGCAGCTCCGCGCTGATCCCCGGCAGCCGCGCTCCGGTAGCGCCGGGGATTTGCGAGGGCGGGCGGGCGGCAGGGGGACAGCGGCACCGGCGTCTTTGTGGCAGGGTGGCCGGGGCTCGGCGCCCGCAGGTGTCACCCGGGGTCCGGCTCAGCCCGGGGCAGAGGCTGTGCCGGGGTGGCCTGGGGGCGTCGCGGGGCCCGTCGGTCCCGGCCTGCGGGGGCACGGCGCGGGCAGCCGGTGCCCGGCGGCTGAACCTCGCTGGCCGTCGCTCCGGCCTCGGTGCTGCAGGTGACAGGGGAGAAATCGCATCCTTTTTTTTGTTTATTTTTGGCGTTTCTTCTTCCGTCCCCCCCCCCCCCCCCCCCTTCCCCACCCTCTGTGTGCGTTAGGCGGTGTGCAGTTAACCTGTGCAAACGACAAGAAGTGGTTTCAGAAATGTGAATGGGTAGGGCCGGGCCATTGGCGATCATGTGTGACCTTTGCCATGGATTTGGAGGCAGGAGCTGGAGGATGCTGCATGTGCTTTCCAAAATCGCATGGCAAGCTTAAAAAGCGGAGCAGATGGTGATGGTAGTGCTTATTATGGAAGAGGTTCATGGAAATCCTGTATTTACTCTAGATAGTTTTTGTGTTGCTTCTACTAGCTAAAGAGGTTATCTTTGACTTTTGGTGAGGAAGGGATGTTGCTGCAAGTTGTCTTGCAAATGAACAGGGGTTATTTTGCTCTTCCACAGAGAAGGGACCCCCCTCCCTCCCAGCTTTATGTCTCTGTCTCTCCTTTGGGATTGACAGCACTAAGTGTCTTGGCATAGACGAACTGCAGTATGCTTTATTGTCTTACTGCACAGCTTTATAGTTGAATGTAACTAGAAAGGAGACTGAGAGTATTCTCTTATCCCTCTCTATGCCAGATGTGTTTTTTCTATCTAGTATATATTGCACTTGAAGTGTTGAACTCTCAGGGGGCACAGAGGTGGGGATGTGAGGCAAGGTCTACTAGTTACTTCAAACAATTCTCCTTGCTAATACTTAAGAAGGACAGAAAGGAACACGTTGTAAAAGCAGCTGAGGAATATATAAAAGTGAAATATTAATGAACTGAAAAAGCTCAGATAGCAAAGACATTGTGCCTAATCATTCAGGAGGGTTCTCGTCCTCTTTACAACTCTTCATTGTATGTGTGCCTGTACTACAAATGCAATTGGTATAAAGGAGGATAATGTTTGTATTTAACTGGAAGTAGTAGTAGTACATTTGGGTTTTTTTTTTTTTTGCATTGGTGATCATCTCTGCAGTAGCTTCCTTTAGCTGTGATTTTTGAGGCTGCTGTAAGAAAGGGAATTACTACAGAAACAGTAAAAAATATTTCAGGAATATTTTCTTGGAAATGTAAATGGGAAGGGCTGACTCAGACCTGGAATAACCCAGAGGAACAGCTAGTCTTGCAAAGTCCTCTTAGGGACATCGTGATGACGACTGAGATATTATTCATCCCTTGTATCCCAGAGAGCAACGTCCCATAAATAGGCAGCACTGTCTCAGGAGAAGGTAATAATACACAGCTGTCCAAGATCTGCTGGAAGTGAGACATAGAAGCAAGGGGTATTTTCTGCAAACTGAGGTTCCTTTACCTCTTTGACTCTGGAGTGCAGTGGTCCTGTAGTTTGATTAACTTCCTCAGTTTGGCTTGGAAGGAAACTAAGTGCAGCAACTTTCTGCCAGTTTGGTGAGGGAGTTTAGCTCAATGGGAAACTTGTCTGACAGCCCACAGGGTGAAGTCCTCTACCCTGGCTGTAATCCCTGGCAGGACTTTCTGGAATAGCTTGTGGCTTGAGTGAGATCTGCTGTCTGGAGAACTCAGTGCTGGCCTGAGTAGGGCAGCAGATATGGGGAGCTGTACCAGAAGGATGACCTGGAGCAGCACATAGGGCATATTCCATATCTGACTTACACGAGTTAGTGTTTGGTTTTTAAGACTGTCACAGAAGATGCTGAAAAAGCATCTTGTATGCTCAGGTCTTCTCATGTGGTCGTGTGAGAGCACGATGTCTTGTGCTGCGTAAGTTGTGTGTGGTTGGATTTCTCCTTTTTTATTCAAACTTAATGTCATGTGAGCCTTTGAAGTTGACACTGGAGAAGTTAAATTTGGCAGTGTTTTGGAGCTTTCTTTGCTAGAGTATTTCATAAACTGAAAGAGAGATGTAGAGAAGTTGCTCCACTGGGAAAAATTCTCACTCTTCCATGGACGTTTATTAAGGATGCTATGGCTTTGTTGGCTTAGCCCATCTGGAATGCTGCAAAGAATAATGCCCACTATATGTTTTTTATGATGTTGGGAACTACACAAATACAAGTAAGTTACTGAGAAAAGCATTTTGTAAAATTAAACTCAATGGTAGTTTTAAAAAAGCATAAATCTACATATTCTAAAAGCATGACACTTTCATAGTGTTGAACTAGATTGTTTTCAGTGTACTTTTGGAGGCCTCCTCATATAAGGAGGCTGTGTATTTATCTTCCCTTGAGGCACAGGAAGGAGTGAATGTTGCTCAGTGGTTTGTCTGAGGTTGATTGATACTAGTAAAGTATGATATGAAATAAAATAACATTTGTGCATCAGTGAACATATCAGGGAAAAGAAACCTTATGAACACTTAGTCAAATTAAATAGCTACCAGCGTGTTACGGTGAGGAACTGAACTATGTCTCCTATCTTGTAGAAGTTACTCTTTAAGATTCAGTGCCTTGGGTCTTCCCCCTGAGAGCAGTTTTGCTGCAATTGGAGGGGCTCATCACCAGGTGGGAGGGAGGGAAATAAAAGGAAATAGACAAATAATGGCAAGTAGGGGCTGGAAAATGACTGCAGTTTCATTGGGTTTTACTCTCAATATTGCATTTATTTGGCAGTTTTGTGCAGTGGCAGTAAACTGGGTTACCTTGATGAAGTAAATATGCTTTTGTACTAGACTTCAGCTGTTTGGTGTACTGGCTGTGTGAGATGACATGTAAAGTACAGAACCTGCAAGCACCTAAAATGTGTATTGTCGTTTGTACTTGCAAGATTTCATGTGTACTCCCGTGCTTCAGCAAGGGCCTGTAACTTTGAGAGTATGGAAGATGTAGCTGTATGGTTCTGTAGGCATCAGTATTAAACCTCTGTAGTTCTTTGTTAGCTAAATATGTGGTTGCTTGTACTTGCTGCTTCTTGACTTGTTCTCACTGCACTACGTTGTGGAATATGTCTCTTAGATAATACAAACTCAATCTGTGCCTGAATCTGTAGTATAATTTTTCTATGGCAATGAAATAATAACAGTAACAATAATAATAATTCTTTCTATGAAGTCTACTGCCTTTATCTGAAATTTGACTGCCCTATAGAGGATAGTTGGTTTATAATAAGGGAAAAGAAGCTGCAGGCAGGCAATAAGTAGAAGTAGTAAAGTCCTGAATGTGGAAAAAGCAAGATTTTTATTAAATGGGCACTGTAGTAGTGTTGTGTATGTTTTGCAACTCCACGTAAAATGTAAAGACTAAAAAGAAGAAGTTTGAGAAGGATTACAAGATCTGAGTGATGATGGTTTTGTATCCAAACATTGTATGTTGCCTATAGATGGTGCTATGTTTTTGTCCTCTTTTTTTTTTTACTGTGAAAGCGCACAGTTGAGGTCTGGACATGTAGTTCTTTTCCTCATACACAGGAATGTGAACCACTGATGTGTTGAAGTCACACAGCTGATTTGCGATAAAGACAGTTGAACTGGAATATGCATCCCAAGTTCCATAGTCTTATCTTAATGGATTAACTGTATTTATGTAGTTTGTTTGATAACTTGGCATAGATATGGAAACTTCTTACAGATCCAGTTACAGGATTGTGTGTAAAGTTATGCAGCATTTCCCCAATAAAGACTAATTGCTATCAGATGATTTTTTTTCAGTCTAGACAAAAAAGCTTTTCCTGGATTTCATGTTGTTAAGTTTGAGAGAAAGCAGTTCTGCACTCGTAGAATGTAATGATGCTCTTACATTATTTAAGGAAATACCACTTAATTTTTTATAATGCTCTAGCATATCAGGAATTTGAGATCCAGCTCAGTCAGTAATGCTTCTGAGGATCACAGCTATTTTCCAGTGCGAAGAACCAGTTGTGACAGACTGGTAGGAAGCTTTTAAAAACACTCCTTTATAAATTCTGGTAGTACAAATCATTGCTTCTGAAAGTATATTGTGTGGTTCTAATGCATATCCAGCTCTGACTTTCTTTTGCTTATTTCACACTTGATTTTGGGCCCCTTTACTGATCCTTGTTTGATGTGCCATCTTTATTTGATCTTTTAAAACGCTTTAATAGGAAGGTAACAGCTTTAAGTGATGTACTGATTTTGCATAGTACAGTGGGATTTAGATTTGGGTGAGAGTACAGAAGTATTCAACAGGTTTTTCATCTGTGTGTTGCTTGTGGCATAGTCCAAACCTTGTCATTTGCCTAAGAAGCAGTGATGTCTTTTCAGATGTCACCTCCCAATGATGTCACCTCCAATGTCTGCTGTGACAGCCAGATCTCACACTGAGAGAAAGATGGAATCACCCAGTACATCCAGAATGTGGTCAGAGGGGTGTGCTGTGCTCAGGTGGCACTGGCGACCTCTGCCCACTCTGCCAATATCCAAATACACCAGAAGCTTGTGCTTTGTATTTTGTCCTGTGTGCTAGGTACTCATTTCAGATACTACAGTGTCTTCTAGCTTTAATTTAGTGCTGTGCTAATTTGTGGGATTATACTTTGGAACTGTCCTGGCTCACTTATTAATTTAAAGTGTTTTGTCTTCATTTTTTTAATATACGACTGGTTAGGAGAGAGGAGAAGAGCAAAGTTTTGCTATCTATTTTTGAAGAAGATTTGGCCAGTGGCAGAACTGGTACTGATTTGAATAGGAGCCTTGATAACTGTTTTGACAGGTTTTATGACTTTAAAATATGCTGGCTAGATGCTTGATGACCAACTGTACATGTTGTGGCACAAAGACAATGGAAATAGATTAACAATCTTGCCAGGAATAGATTGCATTTCAATTTTTTATTAGTTGTCACCACACTTACTACTTTATTCTGTACAAGAATATTTATTTCATTGTTTAACACAGCTTAAATAAGAGTGTAGTATATATGTTGGAACTATGAAAATACTAACAAGCTAATTTCATTTGGAGTATTCAGAAATATTAATAAACTGCCTTTGGAAAGCAAAATCTGCAGTAATATACTCAAGTTTTTTTCTCTTGATTTTGCTGAAGGGAGGTGAGTGGCAGAAAATGGCAATAGGAAAAATGATGTGGCTTTCTCCATATTTATTTCAAGTAAAGCGATGCTGCAAGATGATGTACACTCTTTCATATTCATTGAGATCTCTCAAGTACATTGGGTGCAGATCATGCCTTCAGCTGTGAGTGTAAGGTATCAACTGTACTAAAACATATTAAGCTTTTAATATTTTTTGATACCTAAACCAAGTATGTTAAAGTTGGGCCACCCAGCATCTGCAGGAAACAGCATGTCCAAGTTGATATCATCTAACATATGTTAGTTTCAATTTGCTTGTGGAAGCACAAATGTTGTGGTATAATAGGATCATGGGATCATTAAGGTTGGAAATGACCTCCAAGATCGAGTCCAACCTTTTATCAAACACCACTGTGCCCTCTAAACCGTATCACAAAGTGAGTGCCATGTGTCATTTTTTTAACCTTCCAGGGACTGTGACTCCACCGCGTTCCTGGGCAGCCTGTTGCTTAACCACTCTTCCAGTGAAGAAGTTTTTGCTGCTATCCAGTCTGAACTTCCCTTGGTGCAGCTTCCGGCTGTTTCCCTTTGTCCTGTTGCCAGTTGCTTGAGAGGAGAAGGTGACCCACAGCCCTGGGGTGCCTGAGCCGCAGCCTCATTTCAGGTAGTTATGGAGAGTGATAAGGTCTCCCTTAAGACTCATTTCCTCGAGTCTACAGAACCCCAGTACCCTCAGCCTCTCCTCATAGGGTTTATGTTCCAGGTCCTTTACTTGTTGCATGACTACTTGGCTGTTTGGAAAACAACCCACCCAGCATGTGGAGGCACACACCTGCATGTCTTCCAGCGGCAGCCTATGAAGGCATTCCAGTTGATTTCTTCTGTTGGAGGTTAATGTGATTTTAATGAGCTCTCAGGGATCCTGAGGTGGGAGAGCCATGTAGGTGGCACCTTTTCTCTTCTGGTTTTGCTGTTTTCCTATGTAAAAGTAGATGTGGTAAAGGAAGGTGGTAGCAGGCTCTGCCATCTCTGTGAATAGCAAAATTACGTGGTTTTGGTTTATTTGAATTTAAATTGTGAATTACGTCAATATGTAGTGTTTTGTAGCTAATTAGTACAGAAATTATATTGTGAGTAGGAGACTCAGGCATGCAAATTTGTTATGATTTTGAACCCACTTTTTCAGTATAGTGGCTGTGAGCTCAGAGAGAAATGTTGGCCACATAGCAGTAGCAAAACTGCTACTGGTTTTAATGAGGCCTTGATTGTACCCTTAAATAATATTTTAGTGTCTGTTAGTTTGCTTTGTACAACATACATTTTTTTCAAGGACTGATTTTCAAACGTTACTGAGCTTGTACTGTTTTGATGGTTTTTGTTACATCATTAAATTCTTAGTAGTTCTATAAATTAGGTTATGAGAGTGTTTCTTACAACAAGTAAGTCCGAAAGAATAGGAATTTTTGAATGTTAAGATTGTAAATACAATTGATTTAAGTTCAGTGTGTCTGAAAATAAACTGCTTTATACCTGTAAGTACCTATTCTATACTAGTGGTGATTATGCAAGTGCACATCACAAAGGATTTAGAGTTTTTATGAAGTCCAGCCAGAGCAGAGATTCAAAAGACCAGAGTAGTTAAAATGATTGCCTAGATTTAAAATATTCGGAAATAGATGGACAGTGGGAAAGTAGGAAGAAGAATATAAGATTTGGGAAAACTGTTTCAGAATAATATTGGCTGGAGAGTTGTGAAAAGCATGCATATGGAGTCGATGAGGAGGAAATAAAAGAAATATAAAGAAATTAGTTTGTTAAGAGCTGACACAACAAGTGTTTTCTTTTTATCTGCTAATCTTTATTTTATACCTAGCAAACTCTGGGGCATTTGCTGAGATGGGGAAGAAAAAGACAGAGGAGAGATGGTGGGGAATGAAGAGAAAATCAGTGGTTCTGTTCTCCCAGATCTCTGCCTTTGTTCTACTCTACCACACAAAGGCTGTTAGAAGAAATTTAGGGATTAGTCACATGAGCCGCAAGGTAATCTCTGTTCTCTTTAAATCCTCATCCCAACATCCTGATCTTGGTCAATTACGGTTTTGGTGTCAGTCTGTGGCAGCATCTCAGCAAATTTCACACCAGTCTGTAGTACTTGCTCATGGCCCTTAATAAGGGAGTAACGTGCAATTGTCTGTTAATGATAGGTTTTGTTACAGATTAAACTTTTAATAGGCAGAAATCAGAACCAGAAGCTACAAGGCTGTTTTACACTGTTAGATCTGCAGCTCTGCAACACTTGTGTCTGTGTTAAATAGTTAGTTTTGATAGTTCTTTTCATTTAGTATTTGGCATGAGCTAAGAACATGCAAATAACCACCTTACGTGGCTTAGCTAAAGACCTAATAACTTATGGATCTGAATCCTCTTTGTCAAGAGACACATATCATTTTTACCTGTATTAGTTTCAATTTCAGAGTGTTAGCAGATGAAGAAGACTAGGATGTTAATATCACTTGAAGTTTTTAGTTAACCAATCCTGTGAGTTGCTTAAAGGGATACATGATATTCCCAAGATACTCTGGGGATAAATTTTCTGGGGTAAATACTGCATACACACGTGTGTGTGTGTATAAAATACAAATTTTTCAGTGAAAGACGGTAAGCTGTTGTGGTTTCAGTTGAAAGCTACACTGTTTTTAATATGGAATAGTGAATGGTTCAGGAAAAAAAAGGATTTCTTTCATTTATTATCTTAGTGACAGTAAAAGTGAAACAGAAATCCACTCTGAGATCTCCAAAAAGTTAATAACTGGGGGTGGGGGTGGGCAAAAAAATAACAAAAGACAAAAAATACTGCTTATCCTGGTTTTAAGGAGTTTATTTTGGTGTGAGCAGGATGTTTCTCAGAGCTGTATATTGAAATACACATGTTATTTGCAGCCTTGGTTTGAGAGGCCCTTAGGATGATACTGTTTATTGAAGAAGGTGAGCAAGAAGTTACTGTTGGAAAAGGGTGTGAAAATTTTGAGTTTTTGTCTATTTTCTCATACTTTCATTTGAATTTTACTGACATCTTGCATTGTAAATGTTTCATTGTGATTATGTATGCTTTGAAAATAGTTAAGGGGGGAAAATGTGTGTATAAAAGAAACAATTCCCTACTCACAGTAATGATTCTTATAATTTGCATAGGACAATGCGTGTGACTTCCAAAATGCTGAAGCTGAACACCAGAGGAACTGTAAAACACTTACACAGCACTATGTCTTCTGCAGCATTTTCTAAATATAGACTAAATCCTTGTCATAAAGAGTTTGTATAGTTAAAATAAAACAACACTTGACATGACACAGAACAGCTTGAGAGAGGCACGAGACCTATAGGTGAGGAACTGTGAGAAATTGAGCAACTGTTTCGAATGAAGGATTTTTGAAAAGCTTGAAAGGACAGTGAAGATGCTTACCCCCTTCAGCTGAAAAAAAAAATGGAGTTTGAACTCCTTTTGTTGCATAGGTTTTTATTAGTCGGTTTTTAGAAACGACTATTTCTTTCTAATTTAGATAATAAAAACAGTATACGAAATCTGTAGAGTTTTATTTAGTAATAAATAAGAAAGGAATGTCAAGCTGTTCTCAAATGTACACTTGTGGGTCTAGATCCTAAGCTAGTGTTGCAGCACTGCTTCCTTCAGTGGAGCCCAACACAAGAATTGCTTGTAGCTCCTGTTTATATTTGTTAGGCTGAGCAGTGGCTGCTGGTGGCAGTGAAAGAAGGATGGAGTAGGCAGAAAATGCAATAGCTTTTGATCTACAGTGCCTCTAGCACCCTCCCTTGCTATGTTGTTTGTTCTCCTCTGTTCCTCTTGAAACTGGTTTTCTGTCCTAGAAGTTAAAAATGAAGCTTGCAAACCTTTGATAAATTATGCTGCTTAGACAAAAAATGAAAACACATTACAGAGAAAACAATTTATCCTGATTTTCTATGGAAACAGTACTTACCATCCAAGGATCCTACTGTACAAGCTGCACCAGATGTTTTTGAACATCTTAGTTGCTTCCAGTGATGTTTGACAAAAGAATGGAAGTCTTAAAAATTTATTACAGTTTTATTAAGTTTTGAGGAATTGTAGGAGAGACACTCATGTAAATTCTCTGGCTGGGAGAAAGGCTGCATTTTAGGATCAGTATCAGAGTCCACCTAGGAGAGGAGTCTTGTATATGTCCTGGCTGCTCTGAGCTTCTTAGACATTAAAATGAACCAACTACAACATGAAAATCTGTAGGTAATTAGGCCTTGTAAGATCTGGCATTCATAATGGAATATGACGAAAAAAAAACCTGAGTGCTTTTCTTAAGTTGTTGCTTGTTTGGGGCTTGGGGTTTTCTTTTTTTAATGGTCTTCCTCCCTTCCCCTGGGTTATTTTATGTCACCTTTTTTGAAAGCGTGGGGTGGAGCACTAATTCTGGGTGTTGGACTGACGCCTGCCTGATGAGAATTGATTTGTTTAAGCTCTTACGCTGTATCCATTTACAACACCTGAAGATTTGCTTCTCTTTTGTTTTTGTTACTTACCTCCCTGAAGTCCTCAAGCAAGCATGTTGCAGGCATGAACCTTTTATTTAACTCAGCTTTTGACTGGAGAGATAGCAGGTATTGTGTTTCTTTAATTGGTCTGTTCACATTGACACACTGCACATGCATCAGAAGAAGCAAAGAAGGCCAGACTTCTTTTTGTTCTGTGGTGTCAGAAAAGAATGGAAAGCTCAAACAAACCCTGCTGTGAAGAAGGCGCAGATGAATTGGTTTTGCTTTGAACTCATCTGAGTGCTTGGAAGAACAGAAGCTGTGCCTACTATGTGAAGTGTGTATTGGGTTGGCTGGCCATAGTGTAATAATTGAAGATCCCAGTTACAGATACTCAGCTGAAGGTGGGAAACGAGAAATTTATGCTCTGTTGCCATTCAGCTTCCCTCTGGTACCTCTGGTTTAAGAAGGTTTGTTAAAAATAGGGAAGTAGGAGAAAACTTTAGAGGCATCTGTTTTTTCTGTACAGTAGCAAAACACTTAGCAATTAGTTGTGAATGCAAACTCCAGATATTTGTATTCAAACAGAGTGCATTCCTACCGGAGTGTTTTAAGTGCTTTGTTGCTGTAGTAGAAAATGAGCTTAGAAATAAAGCAAGGGAGTCTTTGTGTCAAGAGAAACTTAATGGAACGTTGTGTTTCAGTACTTCAGTCTTTATGCTAAGATTTGGAAAGCATATTACTTTCCTGCACTGTAACTGAGCACAAATTATGGTGAAGAATATACAGAGAAAATGTTGAAGAGAGTGACTGTGAAAAGTAATGATATTGTGTAAGTGTTTGGCACAGTAACAACATCAAAACCCTCCTCATGTGTTTGTTTATTTTGGAAAACAGTTTGGGCAGGGCCGTACTGTGATTACTCAAGTCATGTTTGGATATAAAATGAGCTTGGTTTGCTCTGTCAGGCAGGTGTTGCTGCGTTCCAGTAAAAAAATTTGCGGAGCTTGTGTGCAAAAAATGCACCTGTTTATTGCAATGACAATTTCAGCTGAGATAAGCTGGTATGCAGGCTACAGCAAAGTGACTCAGGGTGAGCCTTCCTTTTTTAAGCTGGGATTCTTCCTTTGGCATTGTGGTAGTTTTGCCTTTGCTCATGTTAGTTGCGCTTCAATCAGTGCTGGTTGTGCTTCAGTTGAGCTCTGGTTGCTGTATGTGTGTATTAGAAAGACCTTTTGTAATTTAGCTATTATGTATGATGGTTATTGAGGAAAGTTATTTCATGGGCTACTTTATTATCTTGAATACAGCAGCTTGTATACTTAGGGGTTTACCAGAGGGATTTAATGAATCTGTGACAATAGAAACAATTACAGGGGTGGTAGAAAGAATCCTTGAATGTATTATTTTTATTTCCCTGGAGTTAATCTTCACGTATCAAAGTAAATTAACCAGAATATGCTGCGTGGATGTCTTCTGGATTCCCAAGTTAAAAGCTATTATGAACAAAATGTGATTCTCTTTATTCCCTGTCCAACAATCCTTTCTCAAAGTATGCTCGTAGTGAAGTCAGTATAAGTGAACCAAGTAATATTCTGCATATGTTTGTGGTATTAAGGGACAGACACTAGTCACTGAGATATGCAGAGGTAAAATTTTTTCAGGAGATATTTTTGCTTTTCTTTCTGAATCTTTGGCTACTGCCACCCCCTCAGTCTCCATCCACCTGGCTGGTGTCACCCATCTTCACGCTTTGTTATCCCAAGGGTTGGCAGTTCACGGCCTCTTGTAGTGGTTTTCACCCAGAGCTCAATCTGCATTTCAATCCGAAGTTTGCAAGCCGAACTACCTGCACCAGGTGTGTTCCTCAACACTACAATAAAGTGTCTGCATGCCTCGCTTTGTCCCTTTAATGCCCTGAGGAGTGGCATTTAATGCCAGTGGAGTGGCATTTACTGAAGAGGCCAGGTTCCATGGAAACTGAAATCATAACCTGGCTGGAGATGAAACAGAATATATTTTGTATTTGTTTGTTTGCCTGGGAGTAGGTACATGCAGAGATGAATTTCATTGTAATCCTCAAACTGTTTACTATGTTGTGCTAATCTCTACAACTACATCTGATTACAAAAGAAAAAAAAAGGCCACTGGTTGGCTTTTAAAGTTTCTGCCATCTGTCCTGGTGCTTGCCCTTCGTTCACTGTAAGGATGTATTGTGAGAGGCTAGACAGCCTCTTAGGCTGCTTTTACCTTCTGTCTCTCTTTTGGACTCTGTTCAAATGGAGCAGTGTGTGAGTCTTCTGTTTTACCAGAACAATGTACATCCTTATATCCTATGCTTCAGTTGTTTAACCTAACGGCTTTGGATTTGGGACCTTCTTTTTGGTGGGTGCCTCTTCACAACAGCTTGCAGTAGAGTTATCCCAAGGAAGAGATCTTCTAGGTCTGTTCTAAGTGCTTGAGTTAGTGTAGTTGAAAGGAAAATGATTACTTGTGATCATGTGAAGGAACAGACTGATATCCTTGGAGAGCTGAGGAAGGTGCACAGTTTACAACAGCATTTTTCATACTGAGGTACTTCATTCATCTAAATCCCATTTTGTCCATGTATTGAGTGTAATAAACATTATGTTATTAAAGCTAGTAACAACCCCCATGGCTTTCGAGAAAATACTATCATTACTGAAAAGCTGGGTTGAGCTCTCCCTAAATCCAAAAGTAAGTCAGGCTGTTAATGGGGTTTCAGGGCTCTTCCCTAGAAAGCACAGACCAGGCAAGTGATGGAGATCAAGAAAATAATATACAGATATGAAATTTGAGAGCTAATCCCTGTATTTTTAAATATTCAATGAATAATTTAGCAAAATATTTTAAATATTTAAAGTGTATTTAAAGCACCATTTCAGCAATTCCTGCATCTTTGGATTTTTCTTTCTAATCTTTCTGGCTCATGACAGAGTTTTCAGGTATGCTGTTATTTCCACCCCTTAGGCTATAATGAGATATTAGTTCAAGATATGAAATTGGTGATGTCAATGCTTGGGCACAGTTAGGCATGAATACCCAAAAGATTTTAATTTTATGATGGAAATCCCTTATAATAAAGTTGTGGTTTTCAGAGAAAAGGCTGAATTTAATTGGAGTTATTCACACAACTTGATAGGAGAAAAGAGTGCTCTTAGAAAATATAATGATAAAGTTATAAAGATTTGTGGCTTGGAGAACTTTTGCCTCCACAATATATACATTGTCTAGATCAGCTGAAGTGTGAAAAATGGTATTGGTAAGGTTTTTTAATGCTTAATATGTATTATCTTGGTTTGTTGTTTGTCACTGGCTGTGGCAAATGAAAGTAGCTGTAGCCAGTTAAAAAAAAAAAAATTAACACACTTTTCATACTGTGGGTATGTAAACTTAAAGCTTCATGCCAGTGTCTGTGCTGATGGTTAAAAGCCTGTATGTTCTCAAGGGAATGCAGGACAATTTGATGGAAATAAACCCAATAAGTGTTACCAAGTATGCAGGAGTTCTGGCATGAAAATGGTAGGAAGAATATTTTGGTGGAGGGGATGGTGTGGTATCTTACTTTTTTCCTAAGGATAAGGTTTTGCATTGTGCATGAGATGGGCATGTGGCCTGGCTGCATCAGATCCAAGTTCTGCATTCACAACACATCCTCAGAAGTGTTTAAAATTGTAGAAATTAACAACTGAAAGTCTCTGTGAGAGCTGGTTATGTCTGCAGAGCCCAAGGTAATGCAAATTGCATGAGCTGACAGTCTTATTCTGTGAGCTAAGGGAATGCTGCTGATCTTCTTTTTGTTTTTTGAACTTTGATAATCCACTGTCCCACGTGGCTAAACAACGGAGAGAGATCTTGTATTCTGCGTATCTAATGATGGCAGCAATTTCTTGGCAGCTGAATTAATTTCAGATTCTATAACATGACTTCAGATTAACATTAGATTTCTCATAGCTAATGGTATTTTAGCCTCTCAACTCTATTCACAGGAAGAAAAAAATCCTCTCTAGAGGTATTTGTGTTTTATATCTGATCTCCCCTACTTATACAGCGTGTGTGTCACAGTTTGACCCGTTAATAGATAGAGGTGTGAAAAGCACTGTGGTCATGACTGGCATCACTTCTTCTCAAAAATCAGTTCTTAAACTTTGAGATTCTGCACGAACAAAAAGGTTGTTGATGTATACATAATAAGAGGAATTCAATTTCAGAGTGATCTATGCTGCATAATAAGACGAACTCACTTGTACAGGGTTCATTTTAATAAGCTAAATGAAACATTGCATGAATAGGAAGTGAAGATTTAGGTCACCCTTAAACTACATTAGAAAAACAGTGACTCACTGAAGTAACGGGTAACAAATCCCCTTGTTGTACAGGGGATGAAGCTACAGTGTGTCTCTGTGTGGAGGAGTACTGAACTAAAATAAAGGAGGTGTTTTTTGTGCTTTGTTAGTGAGGCTTGTTGGAACAAATCAGTTTGGTGTCTTACATTGAAAAATAGGATGTCCTCTTGTGGAGGATTTAAAGTAAATGAGGGAAGCTTATTCAAAAATCAGAAAATGTTTAACCCTTGAGGGGTTAAAAAAAGTCTGCTTATTTGATTTAACAGGAAAAAAAAGGAACTTGATAACACAAATATGGAAGTGCAAGTGCAGGTGAGTGGAAGGCTCTTCAAATAGAACGGTGATTAGTAGTTGGAAGTACAAAAAGTGCTTCTATAAAGACTGAATTTGAATATGAAGGAACTAATTTGTGAAGACTTATATAGGAGGTCAGAAGCAGAGCTCATCTTTCTTACTTCATCCCTAAAATCTGAGAATAATAGAACTATTCCTGGGATGCACACAATCACATGGTAAATTTTATTTTAAGACTCTGTGATGGATGAATTAAGAAAGTAATTATTTTAGGAGAGCCCAGGTATTTTCTGTTTAAAATAGTTTTAAAATGGAAGCATTTTTCACTGTACATACTGATTATTCTGTCTGTTAATTTATTTTTTTTTTACAGCTTAGAGTAGGGAAATGATCTAGCCTCTTCCATCTTCATGTTCTTACACATGAGGACAGACTTAATAAAAAAGTTGATGGAGAGAGGTTAATTAATTTAATTGGTTTCCATGGGACTTATAAAAATAAATATGGATACAGTTCATTTTCTCATAGAAGGTGGTTTCCTCTAAGCCTATAGAGTGAGTTAAACTTGGCTTAAAATCAGTTTGGAGGAACTTACTTTGACGTAGCTTAAGGGATAGGATGGCTTGTGTTTTTGGGGTAAAAGGGGAATCCAGGACCTGAAAAGTGCTTTCCTCCATCCTTGGCAGCAGATGTCATCCCCCGGAGCACTGCAGACGTGACACCTATGTTGTGTGCCAGACTGTGCTCGAGAGGTGTTCAGCTGCCATGTCTGCGATCACTGAGCAGCTGTTCTGCATCTCCTGCAGGTGACAGGCCAGATGGAAGTGTCTCCTGTGCCTGGTGCAGCCTACAGGCTGTCCTCTGGATGGTCCACATGGCTGGTCAGTGCTCATGGTGGCTTCTCCTGCGGGCATGAGTGGATTTTCCAAAAGCTAGCAATGCTGTTGGGTGTGAGAACGCTTAAAAACCTTCCTTTCCTGAGAATGCTGAATGAAAAAGATCAGGCATCTTTTTAACTCAGAAACTGAGTGATTATGGATTTTTTGAACCAGAAACTTACATTTCTTCTCCCCCACCCATGACAGCAGCTTCTTTCCATGTTATCTGCTGGAGTTCTGCCCTTTACATCTGTGGATACGTGCAGTTAGTCAGTCCCTATCCCACATTAGCATTCTGTGCCGGGAGGAGCCCTTGGAGACCATGGCTTAGCTCTGCTTAGGCTTTGCTGTACAAGCCTGTTGTTAGACAAAGCTTCACATTGAATTCACATTTTCATTATGAAAATGTGCATCTAATTGGTTCTTTCAGCTAACTGAAATGAAAGATGGGTGGCATCTGTTTAATGAAGTCCATTATCATCTGGAGATTAAAGAGGGAAATATTGATACTTTGCTGTATCTCAGTGTATCCACTCAGTTTTTGTCGGGGGTCCAGTGCTGACCTGGGGTTTTATAAGAAACTTTATGCAGTGAGTACATATCTGTTATGAACATGTGTCCCTATTGATATTTTCTTGGACTCTGGTGGATATATAATACAGTACCTGTAAATTCGAACCCACAGAAAATGAAAGTCTTTTATCTGAGCTGTCCCATACACACATCCTAATTTAAGTCTCTCTCATTTGTTTCCACCATGATTCACTGTATTTTTAGGAACTTAGCACGTGATATTTTTTCTTTCTTTCTTTCTTAGTACTTCCAAAGGAATCTTTGTGCTGAGAGTTAGAGTCAAACACATTGACACAAACTGAAAAAGTATGTAGGTACTTGAGTATGTTGTCCTCAACTTTGCTGCAGCTGGGTTCTTCAGAAGTTTGTCATGGAAACATTTCATAGCGTAAAGTATATGGAGGATACTTCTTGGCAGACTATGGACTTCTGATGTTCCTGTGTATAAGCACAGGCATATAAAATATAGGTAGTGTGTGTTTGTGTGTATGAATATATATATATGAGAGCTGATTTCATGCTACACTATTGCAGAGTAAGTCTTGTAAGGTATAATTAGACAAGCTGTCATTAAACTACTACTGAGTTATGTAGTTTAGGATTATACTTTATTTCATTTTGGATCGAGGCCATTTCTCTCATGTGGTTTCCATGTCTGTGATTTCTTGTTCTTCAAAATACAATTAAAGACTCAGCAGACATACACAGCTAATGACATAGAGAGAAATTCCATGTTTTAATGACTTAAAGCGTTAATCTCCATCCATTACTTTCTTTATTAAAATTTTATTTAATACTTAATCTGTGCTAATGAAATATGACAAAGATGAAACCACAAAATACAGCATCTGTGGCGAAGCTGAGCCTGAGATGTTTAGGATATTGTAAGGAAAGGGTGTGTTTAAAGGCTGCCCTTTGTGCATCAGCTGAAACTGCTGGGATGCCATGTCATAGCAAGAAACTGCAGAGGGAGCACTGGTTTCTGGTTGAGGGGCTGCTTGTGTTTTGGTGACTGAGGGATTTTGGTGGGGTTCCCCTGCTCCAAGGACTGTTTTTTTTCTGCCCAGTCAGCTGTGGTAGATAATTTCCAGGACTGGTTTGGATCATCCCCTTCAATACCATAGCTCAGATTACAGCAAAAGAGGAATTCTCAGGACATTGGTGGTGTCTGTGAGAGAAATAGAAATGTACCCTTATGGAAAAGTGTATCCAATGAGTGATATAACTAGAGAAGAACAGCATTAAAGGGCCTGTGAGGAGGAAATGGAGAAATTTGGTCTCAAGGGAAGAGAGATGCTTTGGGTGTACATGTACAGGTTGTGTGCTGGGAGTTTGAAAGTGTCTTAGGGGATGACAGTAGAACTGCCGACCTTGAATGATGCTCCATGTGCCACATCACAGCTGGACAGCTGTAGTTCTTTGGAATTAACCTGGACATCAGGAGAGGCTTTCAGAGAAAAGACAGTGTCACATGGATAGCTGACAGTGAACGTTGCTTCACTTCTCTTTTTATCAGGAAAAAATTCTGAGCAAACATAGCTCACGCTGTGTTTGTGCATATATGCTGTGCAAAATGTACATATTTACATAAGCTTCAATCCTTTTGCATGCATGATTTCTGTGATAAAAGTATTTATTACTGCCTGGTGAAAATTGTGTGTTCAGTTTGAGTAAATGTTTTTGTCAGGATTTCTGCAGTAGTGATGTTAGAAATAGGGTTTACTTTTTTACATTTGCTTTTCTCTTTGAACTGTGGTGTAGTTCAAGGTGGCTTAAAACTTATGAACTAATGCTTGTTCTGCTATAAGAACAAATAATGCTAATAATAAATATTTTTCAGCTACTTAAAGCTATCTCCTTACCATAGCAATACCTTTTTAGTGCTTGCACAGTGCTTAACTTTTCCAGAAGCACTTTACAAATATTAATTGTTTTCCTAGGTTGGTAAAGCTGCACAGTGCAGATGTGTGGGTGGGAGCAGCTGGGGACAGCCAGGCCAGCAGAGCAGTGTGTCTTGCTGCACCTCATTATTTCCTGTTGTATAGATGATTGTCAGTGGTGCCGGCCACCTTTCATTGTCCTTCCCTCTTGATGGCTCTTATCTTGAGGAGTCCACCCTGTATGTTTCTTAATGAATCTCTCCTCAGAGAATACAACATGAAGTCTTACCTCATATATAATTTTAGGCCTACTAAAGTTTTCACTGGAAAACAATTAGTACTGCTATATTCTCATAGTGTGCCTTGAACTAGCGGTGATTAGCATTTGTGTGGTGCTTTCCAAACAGTGATCTCAAGGAGTCTAATGAGGTTGGCATTTCCCTATTTTGGAGATGTAAAAAAAAATTAAAGTTCAGAGAGGACAGAATTGGAAATAGTGTATTGGACTTCTGGCAAATAGCTTCTCTTTAAGTGAATGAATAAGATTGTCTTAATATGGAAAACAGAAGTGCTTTGAATTATGAAAAAGAGTAAGATTACACGACTTAAGAGGTGCAATATATTTCACATCCCACACTTAAGTCAGAGAAAAGGGAAAGCCAATATCCATGCATGTTGAATTGGGTTCACAGTAAGATAGTGAGCGCATACACCTGAGAACTGGTGTAGAAATTAACTGCTATTTATTTTCCTTAATAGATTAATTAGCAATGGCCAAGTAAGTTAAGTGAGTAGCAACAACAAAAAAAATACTGTCTCAGACCACACCTTTCACCACTGCCTCATGCACTGCAGTGGACTTTGTGTTGAGTCTTGGCAGCAGAGGAATCGGAACAAACCTGTTTAAATCCCAGTTTTGTTACCAAGCACATTAAGCATGTTCCTCCTGAGCACTTCAGAAGCACTGAAATGCTTCTTTCTAGTGGTCTTTTTTCACTGGTGCATCAAAACCAGGACTGCTGCTGTCACAGAGTCTCCTCACCTCCAGCTGCCAATTACAAGCATAGATTTAGTGTTGTGCTCCACTGCATTTGGTGGTGAGGTGTGGTTGTTATGTGCACCTTGGGTTCCCTCTGATTTTCTGCATTAGTTGCCTGGACTGCATCTTGCAGGTTTGAGTGTGCTTTTTTTTTGTGCCTCTTGCCCCATCCTTTCCAAGGTGAACAGGATGTCATTTCCAGTGATCCCATGGGGACTTGGAGTTGAAAGATTGAGTAGCAAAGGGAAGAAGGTGTCAAGAAAGGAGGAAATTCAGATGAATTCAGGAAAGGAGATTAATGTTCAAATGAGTTAGCTTTTTTTTTTTTTTTAATCTGGTATTAGGCTTTTGTAGAACAATGTCTCCTACAGATGCAGGAAATGGTATTGGCATTTAAACAAAAAAAAAAAATGCTTGGCTCTTCTATTTTTTTCTGATCTTTTAGAAACAGAAATTTGGTTATCTGATGATTATGGCAATTTTTGATATGTTTCAAATTCTGGCTTTTGCTACCGGGAATGGGCAAATTATCTGCAATTCTTCATACCCCCAAGAAATGAGAGCTGGGGACATAAAATCAATGTGTTGTGAAATACCTAGAAGTGTGCTAAAATCCCATGGATTTACAGATTTTGATCATTATGTGTAGCAAAATGATTACCTTTAAATGACAGTGGGATTTTTTTAATTGAAAAAGACAGCTAGACTCTTAACAGCATAATTAGCACAGATTATCTTCAGTGTTGGTCTGTACTTTTACTTCAAGGGGCACTTAAGTATGGATGAGTATTTGTTAGAGGCACCTTGTAGTAAAAATCATAGCCAGCTGGAAAGCTAATGTATAGATATAGAAGCTAGTTGTAGATAAAAAGCTCACTTTGCTTTTTAGATTTTAGATTTAGTACTCCTCTTTGCTTAATGATGCTCTCCAGTTCTTTTCAAGTCCTCTCCATTTTTGTGTGCATAGCTTTCTCTACAGTAGTAGATGCTAATACTTAGGAATTTTTTTCAGAAAAAAGCTGAAGCAGCTAATTTTTAAAAGAAATTTGTCTCAATAGATGTAATTAAACACCCAGTTTGTCACCTCAGTAGGCAACAGTTCTACTCTTGTTCTAGTATCTTATTGCACTGTGTCTGGCCACACTTGGTTAACATGTTATCTGAACATTTTATCTGATATGACCAGTGGTGAAATTCTTACGTTGGTCTTTGGATTGCTAAGTTCATGCGTTGTTTATATGAATATAAGCAATGCAGTGTCACACATAGGCCTATACTTTTAGGCTTCACTTAATTCAGAGGAATAACTCTGCTTTGTTTTCTATCTACTTACACTGAAAAACTTAGCTTTGGAACATAGGATTTTCTTTTTCCATTTTTTGGCAGCTGAGGTTCTTGCAAGAATGGTAAATCCTGTGATCAGAGAAGGAATTCTGAATTTTTTTTTTAAATGTGAGGTTCTAATTACTGCTTATTAAGAAGGTTGAATTTCCATATTAGCTAGGAGGAATTAAAAAAAAAAAAAGACATGCAGAAATCTCTTATTTGGAATCCTAAGCTTTTTAATTATATGAATATCAGATCTGATTTTTTGTACAGTTTTTGAGAAAATTATTGGAATAGTGTTGTGGATAGTAGCCCTAGAAGCTTAACAGAAGTTAAAACCTCTCTGCAGCCTAAAAATATACATCTTGGGATAGTAGATAGAGTATCAGATAGCTCAAAAACATGCTTGGGCTACTCTATACACACATCATGTTATGATTTCCAGTATCAAAGTAGGTACAATATGGTTGATCAATGGTCAATCAGGAGCTGCTTGGAACACCTCAGGTAGTGGGAAGACTGATAATGGGTAAAATTTTGTCTCAAATTTAGCCTATTATGAGCCTGCAGTAACTCTGCCAAGGACAGTACGGTTATTCTATGTTAATGTCCAAATAGAGGATTATCCAATTAGTTCAGTAAAAGAAAGACTAGAAACCATTGAACTGAAGGATGTGTGGCTTTATCAAGCATGTTGATACTCATGGCTAAATACTAAAATATGAATGTATGTAAGAAAAGAGGGACAGGAACAGCCTGTTTCTTCTAGCCATCTGGATGGAGCTTAATGGTGAGATAGGTGTTTTGCCTCTTTATTGGGACATTCCTTGTGGAAGCATTGAGCATAAACACTGCATACCCAAGCAATTTTTGCAATTTAAATTGTGGGATGTTTTCTATCAGGAAATATCACTGCACACTGCCTGCTTGAGGTCAGCAAGTTAAATATTGCAGTTGGATTCTAACAGGGCTGGATAATTTAATAACCCATAACAGCATTAGCAGTTATGCATGCAAAGATGATGCTTTGCTCTGTAAGCTGATTGCAGTGGGGACCTGTGGGGCCTCTCCTCCTCTCTGCTCACTTTAGAGCAGTGCAAGGGCTGCTCTCTTAGAGTCGAATCATCTTTGTAAAAAGAGAAATAGTAGACTTAAAAGTTCAGTGATCTCAGTTTATGCAGTGAATGTTGCATCACTGTCTATTCCAATGAGATGCTTGAAATGCAGAGATGTGACAAGAGGGTTGGGGCAGCACCATGGGAAGATCAAGTACTCTGCCCGACTATTGCCCAAAACGTTATTTAAGGTAAAGGAATAGGAGCAGCTTCGTATGAGTTGGAGAATTTACAAGTGGATTAAGAACTCTTAATCTCCATGTCAGTACAGATGGATACCTCGATAGAGGGAATCTGGTAAGCTTTTGGGAAAAGATGTGCAGAACTGCTTGAGACTATTACAGGAGCTAATCAGAGCTGAACAGCTTTAATCTGTTTGTTTACTACTGAAAAAGTACTCACAAGGAAACATAGAATAAGAATTGAATTTAAAAGTGAGTAAAATGTTTCTTGTTTGTTGATTTATCATACTTTTAAAATAAAATTTGCAGTCAGTTAATGATGTGACAGGAGGCAGGGTACAGGCACCTGACAGCTTGGGAGAAAAAAACATTCTGCTTCTTAGTATCTGCTTATTCAGGACTGTCTGCAATTTTAAAGCATGTTCTCTGTTGATCTGGATTTTATGAAATAATATTGAGCAGAAGGTACCATGTTCTTTGGAGATTAATTGATGCTAAAACACATTGATTCAGCAGCTGAGTATGTGCTGAAATGTATTAGACTCTTATAACCAGTCTGGGTATGTAGAAGATTTTGTTATAGGTAGGTTTTCAATGCTTAGGAGGGAGCTGTTGGCCTAAAATATAGTTACCTTGTCACTCAAAATATTTATTCTCTTAGTCTGTTTCTCTCTTTATGTTACATTGCTACTATTTCCCCCTCACATTTTGCTGGAAGTCTATTTCCTTCTTTACATTTCCTTTTTTCTTCTACGTTTCTGGAGTGTAGAAGGAATTAACAGGGTGATGAAGGAATATGAAGTGTTTATTGTTGTCTGTTGACCTTGCAGTAAACTGAAATATGGGCTCTTTACTAAACCAAATCAAAATAACAAAATAATCCCATCCATGTTCTGTCTCAAGCCATTTAGAGTTGAACTTTATCCCTCATTGCATTTTTAACTGGAAAATTGGAACCTGCCTAGGCTGAGATGCTTTATTGAAGATGATACCCTGACGTGTGTGGGCTATTGCTCTGCAGCACATCTATCTTAATCATTTCGTGCATGGGGGCTACAGGCCCACCTAACATTACTCACTGTCCTGAACAACAGATACTTCAAGGAGACTTGGTGTGTGAATAAGATAAGCTTTAATGCTATGCACATTTTATGCATAAGTGAAAAAAATATGCATAGGTTTTTTTGTTTCATTTTGCAGAAGACCAGTTAGAGGATTGCAGAGGGACTTAAGGTTCCCCCCTTTTCCACCTTTTTTTGATCTTGTAGTCACATAAAAAAGAGATGGGGATGTGCAGATGTCTTAAGCTTGTGAGTAACAGGGATTCCCTCCCCCCTTCTCAACCTTAAACTGCAGAGCAAAAAACAATCCCCTCATCTAATTGAGTATCTGACTCCTTTCTCATGCTGGTGGTTACTGTAATTCTCACGTGCTGAAATTGGTCTCGCGGTCTGTTATAGGACACAGCAAATGACTTCTTATATAGCTGTGATTGATCTCTCAGAGAATATGTAGTTTATCTGGTGCCAGTGTGAAATGTCAGGAACAATGCACAGAAATCATAATTTCAACAAGGATTTTTACCTAAGTCTTTGAAATTGCAGAGACCTTTTAAGTCTGATTGCTTAGATTAGAGGCATTGGAGACAGAAGGAAAGCTTGGTTTTGAGTGTGACTGCATTACTACACACCAGTCCTCCGATACTATAAATATTTGCACTTTTATTCTCTTTAATTAGTGAGAACTAGTTAGAAATAATGATTAAAGAAGCTGCTTTAGAAATTGAAAAGTCTTTTATGCTCCTTATGCTTCCTCAGGAAGGAAGGAACTGTTTTATCCAGGAATAGTGAAATTCCTCTAACAAAATTATAGCATAGCTTTAGGAAGAGCAAAACACAAGTGTGTTTGTGTATTTATGAAGGTGTAACTTCTAAGCTTGCATCTTTTGCTATTGCAGCTATGGTATTAATGTTGGAAAAATACTAAGTAGAACTTCAGTTAATTATTGCAACAGGTGATGACATTCTCTTTGTTTATGCCAAATAAAGGAGAGTAAATCCACTGTCAGAGACTTGTGCAGGAGAAGCCTTTCAGCAGTTTATTTAGAATTTGGTGAGGATGGTAATTAAGCTTTCTATGTAGATTTTCCCTTGGAAAATATATTGATGGCACATGGGTTAGAGGGTTCTCATCTCTTCTAACCTGACCAGAGATTAAAATGCCTAAAATGGCTTCACTTGGAAGCAGCTGAGTGTTTGAACAGTGAAACCTGTCATGGTGTTTGACTTCATTGCCAGGAAGAAAGACTGCCTGCCTTGTAGTGGTTCATATAGTACTTTAATTTAGTGTACAGAAATTGCCACTTGTGGAGAAACAAACTGGCTTCTCGAAATGGGTACATCTGATAAAAACTTTGTCAATCGCTAGCTCAGAGTCAACATACAATTTACAGTATGAACATGGGTTTGAAAACTCTTGGGTAGCTTGTGCTTCATGTGAAACAAAAATAAGACACTAACCTTTTCCTTTTCTTCCTAAAGTATCTGCTGTTATGTTTTTCTTTAAAATAAACTAAAAAAATCAAGTGAAATTGTTTCTTGAAAATTGCTATGAAGTTCATTGTGTGTCATTTACACAGAAACATCTGTGGAATGGAAAACTTACACTTCTCTACCAAGTAATTCTATTTCCTTGTATTTGTCAAGTTGTTAATGTAAATGTTTTGGCAGCAGCAAAGTTTGCTTTTAAAAGCCTTACTGAAAATACTGTGTGGGCACCAATTCCAAACTTTTATGCAACAGACTATGTTTAATTACATTTCCGCACATTTAATTTTGTTTTTTTTTTTTTTCTTTTTTTTTTACATTTTAGAGTGTGTTTTAAGTTTTCCTATTGATTAAGAACAGATGGTTAGCTTAATGCCATCTACGCTTAATATGGCCAAACAGGGTAATTTTCTGGGTTTAGTCCTCTAGTATGCATCAGGAAAACTCTGGAGTGTTTCCTGCTGCCCTGAAAGTATGGTGAGCCATATTTGGAAGATTTCTGAGATAATCTCTGCGTAGCATTGCAGATAAAAAATAATTTGACGTGATTTGCACAACCTCCTGGAAGTGATGTCTTCTCCAAAAGCCTTCCTCATCTCTCCTGTCAGTAAATACAGAACCTGATCTTGCACCTCTCTGGGGCTATGGTGCTTTATGTACTTTAACTACAGTGTTATGACAGCCAGGACAGCAATGGCAGTGAGCTTGCTGGTGGTGTAAGGCAGAGGGTTGTGGGGGGTTAGGATGGGCCTCTGCGTTTATCTGAAGTGTCCCTATGGCTCCAAGAGATCACTTCAGTCAATACATCTTAGTCCTGCACAGACAGACCCTTTCTCTCACCTATGCTGGTGGAAGGCACAAACACTCACCCAAAAGCCTTCAACAGCTCTTGTGTGGCCAGAGACAAAGAACTCAGAGGGCCCAGATGCTGTGGAGATTCGATGATGATTTTTTTTTCTCCAAGGGGTCTACTTTGTTTCTTCTTCAGGGAAAGTGAGATGTGATGTAGGGATTTATGTTTTCAAGATGTGTCTTCAGCTTTGCGAATCAAGCAGTAAGTAGTCATATTTCAGAATGTGTTTTGAATTTCAAGGTGTACCTTTTTGAGGGGAAGAAGCATCCACATCATCTAAGTTCAGCCATGTAACTCAGATTCTTACATTAAGATCTGTTTTTCCTCTATGGTCAGTGGAGACTGAGAGGCTTCTCTGTAAAGCAATTCAGAACACCTAAATTGGATTACTTCCTTGATTTGTTCCCTTATGGAGCCCACTGTTCTTTAGAGAGGAAGCTTAGAGAAGCTAAACTCATTATATCCTGTCTTAAGTCAGGTGTGGTGGAACTCTTCTGCCCAGCTTCACTAATAATATATGTTTGCATTACGTGGTGGAAAACCACCTGAAATTTGATTTCATTCCTTTACGTTTTAGACAAACTTTTCCATAAAAGATTGGTGATAATGAGCAAATGTTGCAATTACTATAAAATGGTACTTTCCAAATGTGTTAATGTGTTTATATTGTCTTGGGAAGTAACAAACTCCAGATGCTTTCAAACATCTCATAATATATAATAATATATTAAAGATAATAAAATAAAGTATTGTGGTACATGCTTGAAAATATTTATTACAACAAGGGGAGACAAAAAGAACTTAGTTGTAATGAATGTGTGATTATATGTCTGCAAAAATAGTCTTAATGCTGTTTGGGACATTTGCATTTCAGTTTTGTACGTTTCGCAAATGAGGAGTTATGGTCAGAGATACTCTTGAAGTGCTTGGGGGTTTTAGAAAAAGTAATTAGTTGATTGACTTTGAGTAGATCTACTGTGTGGTACAGTGTTTGGAGTTATTTGACTTGCTAATACAATAAAATGGTAACAATTACAGTGTACAGAAGTACTACTTTTGGATCTCCATCACTGACCTGCAGAATTGGCTCACAATTGCAGGAATAATTGTGAGCAGTCAAGCTTTCTTTATGGGTGACAGTTACGGAGATTTTTTAGTAGCTTGGGAGAACTGCATAGGATCACTTTGTGTACTTGAAGTTAATCATTGGTGAAGTGCTGTGTTGGATCAGGGTCAGCAGTTCACCTCATCAATGGATCCCATCTCTACCATAATCTGTTTTTCTCACTTTCTATAATTTTCACTTCAAGGGGGATCTGTTTTATTGTTCAGTTTATTTGTTTTTGTTGTGTTTTTTTCTTTTGCTTGTTTGTTTTCAAAAAGAAAAATCTGAAGTTATTAGCAAATGCCTGACAGTGAGGTGACTTCACTCAAGTCTGTGTTCCTTCAAGTAGAAGCAGCAAGTTCCTACTCCTAGGGACTTGCAGCATGATAGGAGGCCATGGGAACCCAGGAGGCAGTGTTCAGTTGGCCAGGCCTGGGAAAGGAGCCCAAAGGTTGCTGCAGTGAGGTCACAAAGTTGCTCAAGTTATGAATATATGCATCTTGATTCAGTTCCTTTGGTGTAAGAAATGGGTTTCTCGCTCAGCTGAAATAAAACATACTGAATGCAAAAATATGTTCTTGGAGCTTCTTGCTTCAGTGATTTTCATATGAAATAAGGAACATTAAAAACTAGTCCCAAGTTGACAGTGTTTATACTGTCTGTTGTTCTTATCTCTTGCAATAGCATATTCTTAGTGCTCTTGATCAAACGGTGTTTTCACGCTAAAGAAATGTGCCATGATGAGCAGCAAAATGGCCAAAGAGACTTTGTCTGCCATTAGAGAACAGTATTAAGTAAGAAAATATTTAGAAGGCTGTTGTTGGTTTGAAATACGTATACATATTGCTTTATAATCCCATAATGAAAGTAAAATTAAACATATAAATCTGAGAGTGGTACATTCAGTTGACAAGTCTGGCTTGTCAGAAAGGATATAAACCAGAAAAATATTTTAATGAACTATAACTCTTTCTTGGGAATATTTGGGTTTACAGTAGAGGCAAACATAAATAAAATAGTGTTAGAATGATTTATATGATGCTAGGCTAGTGAGTGCAGTGGACTTACAAGGCGTCATCCCTTTGGAGAATAATACATACATATATCTGGAGATAAAAATTCAGTATCTCAATGACTGCATTTAAAAGCTGTTCCATTGTCAGAAGCAGATTTGCAGATGTAAGGAATTCAAACCCAGAAAGCTACTGTCTGACTTAGAAGATTGAGTTAATTACAGACTGCACAGGCTTTGGTATTATTCTTTGCATCCTTCCAGTCTATGAAATAACTTGACACCAAAAAAATGAGGTGCATGACACTGGAAAATGGCTTGAGAGCTCAGAGTGCAGCATGGCAGTGGCTTGTAGCATCCTCAGAGCTGATGGGAGAGCCCTGCAGTGTGAGTGGGGCTTTACCTGGCTGTCAGTGCTCAGTGAGGCAGCAAAATGCCCTGTGAGCTCAGCACAGCCTTGGCTTGGCTCCATTTAGGGTTCAGCTCCAGCTGCTCTGTCTGCTGTGCACTGCTTCCCGCACAGTTGTAACAGCAACTGTTAAAAGGTCACAAAACCATATTTTTTTAAAATGACTTGATAATATAGTCTGCTACATTGAAACATGAAACAGAGTATAGGTGTGGGTTGGAGTGTTTTTTTGACAAAAAGTTTTATGGATATTTTCATCTGTTATTTGAAAATAAAATGAAAAACTCTTGTTTTAATATAAATGAAGGCAGGCTTAGCAGTCGTCTCTGTCTTCAGATTTAAGACTCTAGTATTTTCTTGGGAACAGGTATTTTCTGCAAATAATTACATTTTGGCTTCAAAACTCATTACTTTGAGAATGTTTAAGTGGAAAATTTTATCCCATATGTGGAAGATTTTCTGTTCATTATTTGCCAACCTAGTCAGTCCATATAAGTTACAATCATATGGACTGCTTCTGATTTTATACCAATCTCTGAAGACAGAACGGGGAACGACAGGGCTAATTGCAATCTGTCATGCTTAGTCATCCACATACACTTCTGTTTTCAAGGGCAAAAGTCAAACTGTTTTATGTGCATCTCATTGCAGTCAATAAATACATATTTTCTTGGAAATATTAAATCTGTGTCAGAAATACTTGGTACATTTTAAAAAAAACCACAAGTAAAAATGAATTGCAAAATCACGCGAGTTTCTCACTGATTCTGTCTGTGGGAACTCTAAAATCAAAAAGCATAGGCTGACAGGGAGGATGAAAAGAGTCCAAGCTTTCTTATTGCTTTTAGTTTGAAGCTCGTAGAGTTTTGAAAAGCTGGTGTCTTTTTTTCAAGTGTGCCTTTTTTTTTTTTTTTTTTTTAATAAGAGTGTCACAATTTATAGGAAAGCGTAATATTTTTATTGCATTATAGGTTAGCTGTCAGTAAGACTTTGGAATGCCCAGTTCACTATGTGCTGGTACAGATATTGCTTGCCTGTGAAGTTGATGATTAGCTGAATTAGTTAAATATAATGGGGTGATCATATCCTGGTGCTGTGAGTTTGACACATTTTTACAAGTTGTTGAACACGTGTTTGCTCTGTTACGGAACTTTTTAAATCCTTTTCTCCTCTATGTGGATATGTTATGTAAAGCCTCTGAACTGTACCACAGAGAGGCAGGCAGTGAGATGAGTCCAATCTTTACAAGCACATTCTCTATGCAGTGCAGGACCAAACCTTCCCAGAGCAATAGCTAGATTCTGATAAAGCCTGAATTATACTCAGTGTGAATGTTTGTACCCTGAGGGCATCTGTCCCCTGCTTGAAGTGGCGTATCGTATCACATCTGTGAGCATATGTAGCCACTATTGAGATGGAGAGAATTTAAAATGCAATTGAAAGTGATTTGTAATCCCCTTACTGGAATTATTTCTGAGTTATTTTTCTCTTATTCATTTAGTTTTAAGCTGTGTCTATTAAATTAAGTTGCCTTTTTTTCAAATGCATTTTCTCAGCTTTTCAAGAAAAGGAGTGAAAACCAAATGTCACATTGTGACCTTCTAGATTTCTATTTAGTTCTTCCAATCAATCACAAAGATGTATATGTTATCAAATCCATATTTAACATGCAGTCTGAACACAGAGATACGATGGTGAAATGGTGCAGAATCAATAAAAACCAGCTCCAGGCCTTGCTGTTTAGCTGCATTGTGTTTCAGCACTGCAGGGAGAGAAAGCTCAGGTCCTGCCTTTTCAAAGGAGAACCACTGCTATCATGGGAGCTGTTAAAACATTCCTTCTGCAGAGCCCAGCTAGTGTTAAATATTCTGTTCATTTCCCTGTAACTCCAAACCCATTCCATTGCAGGATTTTTCGCCCTCAAGAAGCATTTGCATCAAGTGATGTCGGTTCTGTTTGGTGCAGCACAGTGAGGTGTGGGGGTTGGTCAAGTGGAGCTAATGACACAGATTTTATAGCCAGTTGGTGGGAGCACCAGGCTTCTCAAGCATCACTCTAATATTTTTATTTCACTGAAATTTTGTGACAAAATTAAAAGATGTTTGTCTGAAAGCAGGATCCTCCAATTCCTGAAATCCTTGGTGGGGTTAAACTGACTCTCATTTTCCAGCTTCACAAAAAATGCCACTTCAGTTATGGGGCTACTAACCCTCCCTCAGAAACAAGGTGAATGTTAAAATTAAAGGTACCGTCACAGTAGATGCAGCTTTTCTATACAAAGAAAGAGTCTCAGAGGTGTAGTATTATTCATTCACTATTTAAAACACTAATTTTAATTGTGTTTTTAGAGGCATTAATGAACCTTATTTCAGTATTCTGACAACTGGTGCCTTCCTGCATTCCTTGTTCAGAAGGAAATAGCTTCAAGTGTAATAAATTTATGTCTTCTTACAGCTAGAAAAAGGAACTTATAAGTAGGATTGAACATGCCAAAAGAAAAATTTACAAGAATCTTACTTTTTAATACAAACCTTGCATAGATTTAGTGTAAAAAAAAAAAAAAGAAAAGAAAGATACGGCAAAAAAAAAAAGGCTATGGATTTTAGAGATGATCATAGGACTTGGAATTGGCCTTATTTTGGTTCTATTGTTCTAATTTATTGAAAGTAGTGTGGAAAAAAGAATTCAAACCAGTAAGTGTAAATATAAGCTGTAAATAAACTGATTATCCTTAGAGGCTCAGTAAAACTGTAGGGAAGTTCTATTACAACAGTATCAATAGAACAGGAGGAGAAAGATGTATCCTCAGGATATTTTCCTGCAATTTTGGAGCCTTTTTTTGCCTTGCTTTTAACAGTGGTGTGATAAAAGCTTCTGGAAATCTGTTTGACACAGATCTTTCTTGTGCCATCTTCCTGCCATCCTCAGCACTGGCCAAGGGGAGCTGAAGCTCTGACAGGAGCAGGTGTGTTCCCCCCCCTATTTTCTCTGGCAAATGGCCCTCAAGAAAATAGCCTTCATTTGTGCTTTAGACCCAGAGCCAGCACATAATTCATCAAATGCATCTCTTATCAAAAGAGATGGACTAGAAGGTTGAGAAGGAGCGAGTTGTATTTTAGAATATATGTAAGAAGATGTTGCTTTTTCTTGTGGTGCCTCTTTTTCTCTAGAGAGCTGATTTTCCTCGAGCACAAAAGTGATTCTTTTGAAAAACTAACTGTTATCGTGTAATAAATCACTTTCTTTATCTGTTTTGACTAGTGGGAGTTACTGTTTCAAGATATAAAACCGAATGCTATGAACTGCTTAAAATTAGAGGCTATAGAGGAATTAACTTCCCTAAAAGCTTTCCAGAAATATACGTTTTATGTGAAATGATATATAGGATTAGACAACATATGCTTCTTTCCTTCAAATCCTGGGAGTGGAACTGCTCTGGACAGTTCTTCAGTCTTCTCCCATAGAGGAAGCACAAGAAATGAGGCACAAAGTAAGACTTGGTATGTGTGATTGGAAGGTAGAAGTTTGTCCTGTGTTCATCCCTAAAGGATAGAAGGCCTGTAATAATTATCACAAAGCTTCTTCTGTGTTTAAGGGGATATATACTGTTCTCTTGAGGTAGCATGAGCAGATACTGGCCTAAATAAGAAATGATGTGAAATTTCATGAAGTCTTCCCCTTCCCCCTCCTTGGAACTAGTCAGTGCTGTTGAGTGTGTAAGGTGAACATAGGATAAGATTTGACAGCCACTCAGATTAGGATGCTTGATAAGTGGGAGGATGTACATGTCCTAGGTTTGGCTGGTGCTGGCTGCACAGTTATTGTCCCTAGAACACGATTAGTGGTGACAGGGCAGCCTTCCCATGTGCAGAGTTCTCTTTGCAAACCAGCACAGAATAGCTTGCAAAAGTGTCTCTGCTGCAGAATACATGCGAAGGAGAAGAAAGGTCTTTCTGCAGCCTGTTACAGGAAGGAGCTGGTGAGAGCAGTGTGAAAGCTTCCTGCAAAAATTTGGAAATGTGTAAAGGTTAAAATGTTACCCTTTACTCATCTCACCGGAGAACAAATTTTAGCCATTTGCTCTGAAAGGAAGGAAGGAATAATTTGTTTGAAACTCTGCGGAAATGGTAGAGTTCCCTTACATGTACACAGGTGTTTCCTGCATACAATGCAATCTATCCATATATTAGCATATATTTTTGCATATCTTTGGGCATTCTCTGGGGCCAAATAGGAAAATGAGCTTTTCTTGGGTTTGAAGTTGGAGGAGTAATGATCACCTTTTCAGCTATAGTGTACACTGATGATTTCTTACACTAGCATTATTCATTTTGCTACAAAACCTTTCTATGACACTAGGTTAAGATGGAGTGGGATGCTTCCTATAAGGGCAGCAAATTAGAAGCAAAGAATATTGATGGTTAGTGCTTTTGACAAAGCCTTACTTAAGTCAACCCCTAGAGGATCAGGGTGAATAAACCATTTGAGACATGTTTTAAAATTAAACTGTGCAAAAGCATAACAAGATGGAGTACTGCCACTTCATTTTTGACTATTGGACATTATTACATATTGTTGCCATAGTTAGAATTACTTAAATTCCTCAGATGTCCATGTTGCCACCGGAAGGATATTCCAGCCATTGTTTTTGTCCCAAGCTGTAGCATTCATTGTGTGGCTGTTCTTCATCATAGCAGCATCATAACTAAGCTTGTGGAGAAATCACTCCGTGTCTGATTGGATTTCAACTGTTAAATTCTCTAATTTGATTTATTTTGTGCTCTAATTGCACTCATCCCTGAAGGAAGGGGAGATGGTGCAGTGAGACCCAGCTGGGTGGGAGAGGAGGTCACAGCCTATTTGCAATGGGAGGATGGGTTGAAGCATCTCTCAGTTGTTTGTGGGATGATTTGACAGGTCTGAAAACAAACAGAAAGCAAAATAAATAGTGTATTTTGTTTCTGCTTTAAGAAAGGAAGTAATTAAAAAGGACAAAAATAAAGAAAAATTACTAATGCATTTGTTTCAATACTGAAAACAAAGATGGGATTCGTAGTGCTAGATTTGGTCTGCAATCACTATCCTTTTACATTCTGAATATTGCTGGGGAGCTATTTTAATGTGAAGCAGCATGTCCAGACAGCAGTGTCACAGCCAGGAGGAATTTCCAGCTGCTCCCAGATGTGCTGGTGCACCAGCTAAGCAGTGTGAATTGTGTAGGATGCAGGTCCTGCCCCAGATGTTGTTTTGAGTCCCTCTGCAATTCAGACTGGACTGCATTTCTGAGTGTTGATCTTCAGACCCCCTCCTTCAGTTGGCCTTGTGTGGAGGATTACAGCAGAGGAATTTGAGGCTCCATGGGAATTTCCTTTTTTAACACCTAAGGGCTTGTCTGACCTGTGCTGTTGTGTTTTGGGGCATTACCACGTGCGTGACTCTTCTATGTAGCCAGTGCATTGCTGACAGGTAGAATTTCCATTGCTTAGTTTGAGTATTCTTTCCACAACCCAGTGAAGTTATGTAAAATGTATTTAAGACTTGGTAAACAAGTCCTTGAGCTAGCTCTTGTATTTTTCCAGTTAATGTAGTATTTCACAAAGCACAGCTTCACTGTCCATCTCTAAATCTGGTACGTATTCTGTATCTGTTTCTGTCCATATACATTTTAAAAGGGTTTTGCTAATTACAGTTCAGTAGTTCAGACCTATTTTATGTTGAGATGACTTTAATTAAATTTTCAGAATATGCATTAAGCTTGGTGGTGATGCTTATGAATTTTTTTTCTCATTGAAATTGCTACCTCTAGTCTCATCCATGGAAATGCTTTCTCTCTGAAACAGCTGCATTATGATTTGCTGTGATTAATGTTAATTGATAAATGATAGTTGGAGTCTCTTGTTTGAACCTTATCAGTGATTGCAAATTAAAACTTGGAAAGCATTTTCCTGAATGCATGAATGGTAGAAGGAATGAGGAAAAATAGGTTTTGGAAAACATGAAAGATTGCACAAGTGGATAGGCAAAACTCTTAACATTATTTTTTCAGCACATGAATGATTCTTACATTAATCACTAAAGCGAACACTAAAGTGACTCATTTTCTAATAGATTCAAGTGATACACTTTAACAATATGTATTTCCTGTTCATTGATGTATGAAAAAATCTTTGTTTCCAGCTTTTGTGAGTATATCTAGGAAGGAGGTGATTTATGCTCCTGCTACATGCAGTTTTATTGTAACTGAAAGCTGCAGCTGCCATGTAAATTCAGCAAACAAAACCTCTCAAGGTTAAAAGCAATTCACATCTTTGGAAATACAGTAATTCCTGAATTGGGAGAAGTCTGGGTCCTGACTCTAGACAGCAGATCTCAAAATTGTAACACTTTAGTCAGAAGTGGGATCTCTCTGCAGTAGGTTTCTGGTTGTATTCATGTGTTATCTAATATGTGTAACATCATTTTGACAGGATAATGTAGCTGATGAATGTGAGGTCCACCCCATCTCCAGTCAGATTTTTACGTGTTCATTTGCCTCAGGAACCTTGTAGTGGGAGTACAGTTGCACCATGATCAATGTGAAGACTTACAAAATTATACAGCAGCTCTGATCTGTCAGTCCAGGTCATGATTTGTTGTCAGTGCAAGGTCTGCTGGATTAGTGTAAAGGTGTATTTTGACACCGCCTTTAGTTAGGGAGGGTAGGAAAGTACATTTCTTCATATATATATTGAAACTCTCCTGGTGCCAGACTCCTCTGTTGATTTAAAAATCACCATAATGCCATAATTAATTTGAACCAGCTTCATGGTTACATGTACAGTAACTGATACCTCGTCTTGAGAACTGGGAAAGAGTGAGGATTGTTTTCTGTTTCTTTAATATGTGTACAGTACACACAGTTTTGCTAATCTCAGTATCTATGTGCATATATGTCTAATTTAAGATTACCATTTTTGTTACATGAACACCCATCCCTCTGCATATTGAAGTCTGTTGACTTAAAAGAGTGTAATTGGATATAAAATCACCACATGACACTTTCCAGTTTATTTTATTTGAGATTTTAGCTCCCGTTTAGAAAATATTCATGCAGTAAAAATGGAGCGTTATCCCAGCCTGTGTCACAGCGATGCTGTTTTCAGTTTAATAGGGCTGCATTTACTACATGTATTAGAATGTAATGCATGTGGTTTTTATGCATGTTGACAGTGCTTGTGTATTGTAAAATAAGCATTGTATTTTAAAGATTGGTAGATTTTACAGAGGATTGGTGGGTTTTAAGAATGAAGTGGATTTTTTTCTGTTACCATTTGGTGCAGCAACGCTGCTTTTGCTTCTTTAGATGTCTTGCATCATTGTGTGTCTGCCTCTTCTCTTTTCATTTATTATAGAATGTCCTTTGTTCAAAAATGCTCAAGTCAAATGTAAAAATAAATCTATTGGGCTGTTACACAGGTGGGCTTTCAGAAAATTATTGATCTTTGGTTTCTAGATGTCTTAGTCCTTGAAAGTGGTAGAAGCTGTACTGAGGTACTACGAGTCTGAGGTCTAAAATTTACTTGATGTTTAGTTTGGAGGCTGAATTATAAAATGAATGAAAAAAACATTAGCTAGTCAAGGATTATTGCTTCATTGTATGGTAGACTGAAGTAAAGCAGAGAAAATTGTTTCATTAAGACAGAAAAATCAATATTTTGTTATGATTCTTGGCCATGTTTGAGTAGAAACAGAAGATTTAAGGTTCCTGGATTTGCAGGAAAAAAGATAGGACTGTTGATACTTTTCTTCTCCCTCAAGTGTCCTGATTTGATTTTTGTGAGATAGATGACTCTGGGATCACTCACTTCAGTGGGACAGCTTTCTTTCTTTTCTCCTGCTGAGTGTATATGTCTGTATTTGGTACAAAATGGAATTGGTTTGACAGGGGACTGCTGCAGAGAGTCCCCAGGATCATTACACCCTGTCAGTGAGATCCTGCCTGGAAAACAGTCCTTGGTTCACATCTCTGCTCGGAATCACGCAGAGAGGGAAGCTGTGGCCTTGGTCTTCTCTGTCCCTGGCAGCTGGAGTGGACTCTTGCTCATGGAAGGCAGTTGTAACCTTGCCAAGGGCCAGCTGGTCCTTCACCCTGTGCTAGCACCTTTCTGCCTGCCTGCCTCCTTCAGTTACCTGCTCAGTTACACCTGCAGGGTGACTGCATCCCCCAGGGGATACTGTGGGGAAAGCAAGAGGGGGTAGGAAGCTTAACACAGACCATGGGTGAATTATTATTGGTGTTGAAGAAGGTGGAAAATCTCCGAGTTGAGCAGGGCTTCCTGTTTTCCCTGTGAGGCAGTGGACAAGTTTTAAAAAACGAATGCACTTGATTTTACTTTAAAGGATTATAACCTGCACAACAATGCAGTTGCTGGTAGAAAAATCACGCCCAGAAGACCACTCAGAATATGGAATTAAAGGGCATAGGAATGAAAGACTAATTAAAATTACTGGGCTGTGAGGATGTGGGTTTGGGATGAAGGGGGAGGAATGGGTATATGTGGCAAGTGAACAAGGAGGAGGGGGATGATAGGAAATTATGGAGTAAGGTTACACTGTTTTAATAATGTTTTAATACAGTTTTAGTAATGCCTTTCATGTCCCTAAAATTGATCAAATTTTGTCGTTTAGAAAATGAATCAGGCTTCATTTCTTTGGTCTAATCTGCTCAGGTGTAAAAGTGCAGCATTCAGTTAAATTAGTGCAAGCTCCATATAAGTGCTGGGATCTATGCACAGACAGCTGAAATGAGGCAGACTGAAGATAGCTGAGCTTCCAAAAATAAAATGAGGAAACCAAAGTTCTGCCTCTGCATTTCTCTTAGCACTAAGGGGTTTTTTTTTCCCTCCCTCTCAAATATTATAGTCCTTGTCTCTTCTAACATTCCTCACTCTTCTCTTCGTAAGCTCACTTTCATCTACAAAACTTATTTTCCCTTCTCTTTTCCCTAGTCCTCTTTACCTCAGGCTTCTTGTAAGATTCTTGGCTGTAACCTTTCTTGCTAACTGCTGTTTTTTGCCTGCTGACTTGTGATTGATGACTGTGTTTCTGGTGCTTACCCTTCAATTTCTAAAAATCTATCTGGCTCCACGCAGAAGCACCTTTGGATGTCTGGAGCTGAAACCTGGATGAACAGTTCTTAGTCTGTTTGCCTTAGGGTGGCCACAAAGAGAGGACTGCTGGTGGATCTTGTTTGAGAAACACTGTCTTTCGTTGTAAAAAACCTCTAAGGAATGAAGTGTGAGAACCAGAAATGCAGCAGCATAATTTTCTGTCTTGCTTCTTCATTTATTTATATATTTGAAATTTTATTTAAATTTAAAACTGGTTCTAGGAATTTTTTCTGTGACTGCTGTTTAGATTCCAATTAATTTACTTCTTTATATACTGTTGTGTTCTGCGAAATTTTGTAGTAAATCCTATGACAGTCTGCTTAAGAGATAAGGCCATGTAGTTGAAAAGTTATTTCCTTGTCTCACAAGATTTTTTAATTTGTAGGAGTATCACAGGACAGTATTTACAGTAAAACTTTGAGGGACTTTAGTCTTCTTATTTGAGGTAGAAAAAGATTTTGCTGTAGGAAATTGCCTTTTTTGGGACAGTTGAATAGGTACCACTTGTAGAAGCATGCAGTTTACACATCTGTATATTTACTAAGAGGGAGAAGCAGTGTACAAAATTTAGCAGCTGACTAATGCCAGTTACAGACAACTCACTCTGCAAATAATTGGTTTATTTTCTTTCAGGTGAAAAATGAAGATGCAGTAATTTTTCACCTGGTTAAATCAACAGGGCATTAACTTTCTTGCTGGTATGAATTTTCTTTATCAATATTGATTTGGGGAGATAAACCTCTTAACTTATTTGCTTATGGAAAAGGCAAAGCAACACGTATTGACTCATTCCTTCGTTCAGACTGCAGCTGTAATTTGGTAGTGAGGTTTGTCACAGACTAAAAGAGCTGTCTGAACTTGGAGCTCCCTCAGTAAGATTCAACAAACTTTTACCAGTTTTTAGAAGAAAGAAGGGACTGAAAAATGGAGATTTTAGTTTACTTTACTGTACAAGGAGTAAATTTATTTGGAGAGCCACACATAGACACATTCACATACTCTTATTTTTAACAATAAACAAATTTTATTCTAAAAATTAGCATGTTTGTGCGTTTTGATGTTTGACTGTCAATGAAAAACTTGTATCCTTTGTCTCTATTTATCCTTTTGTAATGTCATTGTTTATAAAGTGGGTGTGTGACTTAGAGAACACCTACGAACCACCATGGTGTTTGGATGAAAAAATTCTGAGAAGTCCTTGAATGGATGAGGACTTTACAATGTAGTTCTAAAAATAGCACTTGGAGGTTTGAGTGTTGTGGTTTTTGTTGGTTTTGGGGGTTTTTTGAGGGTTGTGGTGTTTTTTTTTTTTAACGTGTTTGTTGTGGGTTGTTGGGGTTTTTTGCTTAGGGTTTTTTTGTGGGCTTTGTTTGTTTGTTTGAATTTTTTTATTTATCTCTTCCTGAAACATGAAAACTGTGATAAAACGTATTCCTCTGGCTTCTCACAGTTATTTCGAGGTGTATTTTCTTGGTAATAGTTTTTATTGGAGCCTCTTTGTTGCTTGCCAAGTTTATTCTGAATCTGATTTCAGTTGTAAAACATTTTCGTGTGGCTGTAAATTGCTGGGACATCTTGTTTGATTATAATATGAACTCTAGCGTTTGGTAAACTGTGTAAGCTTACTCTGCATTAGAGCAGGAAGAGAGAGACAGACAGGCTGTTGGCACAAGCTCCTTGTGGACAAGACCTTTGGGAGTTGCTCTTCTGTTTCTCTTCAGTGGTTGGGTAAAGTGCTGAAGAGGCTCAAACAAGGTAACAGCCCCCCAGGTTCTACAATCTAATTCTCTTGATTGAAATGCCAAGTGTTTTCATGAAGTCTTGCTTACTTCACTATGTGATGTCAGCAAGAAATTCTGTTGATGGTTTAAATTGTATTGGTGGCACTTACCTGCAGTAAAACAAGGACTATTTTTTCCTTATTTGGGTTTATCTGAAGGAATAATGTAACTCTAGTAGTGATACAATGGCAATTTTTAATGTTTCCTGAAGTTAAAACCAATACTATTAAAACCAAATACTTTATTTTTTTTATCTAAAGAGAGAATATATGTACATTATAACTGGTACTGGTACAATGAAGTGTTAATTTCATCTATTTCACTTGTTCTGATTTCTGCTGTCATTTAGCTTATGCCTTAAGTACCTATGGAGCAGCCTTTTTTGTGTTTTTAAAGGTACTGCTATAGTCTTTGAGAGGTAGCATTGGAAGTATTAAGTGATTGTGAATGTAGTGCCAGAGAAATAAAGCCTAAAGCTCATTTTCCCTGTACAGCTGTAACAGTGCTTTATTCTGGTCAGCATTATGCTGTGGATAGTGATACCATAGTCCTCAATGACTGTGAATGAAGTCAAGCAGAAAAAATACAATGTTGAAGAGACTGATAACTGCAGTATCACTGTTTGCAAACTGCTTTGAAATTCTATTGATGGCATGACTTGCAGCATCAGACTTTGTGTCTCTTGATGTGAATCCTTATGTTTAAAAACCCTCAGGAAAGAAGTACACCTATGCCTAGTAGAGTTAATTTGTTCAGAATTTTGAAAGTAGGGCATTTCTTCTAATGGTACTACTTCCAAGAGCTGTTCTGTTGTTGATTTACCTTTCATGAATGAGAGATTCTGCTTTTGAGAGGTTCTTCAGAGTTTAAAAAGATGAGTTTTTGTAACACAGATTTCTGGTCAGGTGTATGTAGGGAGATGACAAAAGGTAATACCAGCAGTGATAACTTCTAAAATCTTGGAGTAAGCTAAAACCTTGTTGACATTTTTTTCATGATTGATTATACAGCTTAGAAAAAAATTCTGTGTAGAATTAAGTGGGTAGTTACAAGCAGTTAGGCTATGGCAGTATGTGTGTTAAGCTTTCTAGACCCCTACAATTAAGCCTTCAACATTCAGGTGTAGTCAGGATCTTGAAACTCTGCTATTAGCTCTCACTGATTATATGGGACAAGCGTATTTATGAAATTGGCATTGAATGTCTGTAGGTGGCCTGATTTGTTGCACACACAGGATCTATGTGGACCCACATGAAGGAAGGATATAAAGTCTGCAGATGTGCAAGGGTCAGCAGTCATGTATTATATTAAAAAAGATATGTCAGCTACACAGCATGTTCCCAAGGTTTCTGTGAGTGCATTTCATGTGTAGATCATTACACCAATTATCCTTCTTTCAGAGACAGGGAACGTAAAGCACAGAGACATTACCTGTCTAAAGACACAAGTGAGTCCACAGGCAGGACTCTGTATCTCATAAACCTCTTGTCTATCTTATGTCCACAGAACCAAAATAAGACATTTTTATTGAATCATTTTCTTGAAAATCTCAGGAAGGGCTTCTCTGTTGTTATAGGCACTGTATTTCAGAATGCTTTCAGTTGTTTTTAGGCATTATAATGTCTGTATTCAGAGAAAAGTGGAAAAACCCATGCCCCCTTTTTTCACGCAGTTAGAAAGGCATTCACACCTAGGTGCAAAATTCCATCCCAAAACAAATTTTACAGCTCAATTATTAACCCCTGGATAAGAATTCATAATGAAAGTGCTGTCAGTTCTTTAATTACAGTGATTATAATAGAACCTGTAATAATAAGGCAGAACCCAAGTTTTTGAGCTGCTGTGTCAGCTGTCGAACCCAGGCTCACAAAAATCCCTTTCTGACTGGAAATGTGGTGTAATGCTATTCAGGGGGGACTTGCATCTGCTCTTTTCAATAAGCATATCAGCTAATGTCTGAAACTCTCTTCCTATCATTACAGCTGCACAGAAAGCATGTTGTAGTGCATTTTCAGTTATCTCTGCCTCTTTAAAAGAAAAAATAGCATTTCATTCTTAGACTAGATAAAAACCATTGCTGTTTGCAGCAATTGAGGAAGTATTAACACTGGTACGAATGGTAGTTATTCCTTTTTGTTAAAAATATCTTTACAGCAAACTTTACTTTGAAGCACTGGTGTTTCATTTATGCATAAGTTATAGTGACAAAGTCTTTGTAGCAATACTTGCCCACACATTGTCAAGGGTGATACACCAATGACCCAATTTTTCAAGATCTATCCATTTTCCATTCTGTTCTGTCAGAATGATAACACTTTCTAAACTTAATTACTTCAGACTTTAGAAAACAGTTCATGAAGTTTAAGTTGGTGAGAACAAGGGCCTTAACTGGCATTGAATGTCCAGTTCTGACAGTCATCTGTGGAGCAAATAGTTTCCTAGGTGAGCTGCCATCTGGAAGTGAGCACTGGGTTGCACCATAGGTAGGTGGACCATGGTTATTTTCAGTCTCCAGGAGTGGCTCATATTTGGACTTGTTTTCTGGCTTGTGAACATGTTGCCAGTACAATACCTGATAATTAGATATTTCTGAGTTGGGTTTGTTAGCACTTAAAAATGCATTCATGAACAACTGGCACTTTTATATGTGATTATTAGCTATTCTGTTTCTTTGTTTCTAAAAATATTTCATGTTGGTCTAGTGATGAAACCTCTACTGTCATTGTCCATGTCCAAGTTGATTTAATTGGGCTTTAATTGTCAGACTCATCTGCAACAAGACTTTCAGAGTAGGAGAAAGATACAAAAGATTGCTGCTAAAGACAAACTTCTTTTTTGTTTGTCTGTGATTTTTTGAAAACACACTTTCAATATGGTATGAAAAAATACCTTTTTAGAATAATTTTGTGTGTTAAATGAGTTTCAGATAAGTCATGATAGTGTTTGTGTGTTTTCAAGGAGGTAATTCTCTTCAAAATAACAGCTTTTTGGAAGACTGTTCAGCCAGTCATATTGATCACTTGGCTACTGAGACATATATTGTGCTTCAGTAACACCTGGGGTAAATAGTCATGTGCAAAATAAACTTCAGTTTTACTTTTCAAGTATTGTAGTGTCAGGAAAAATAAAGAAGTCGTGACCAATATTTTAAAAAATCAGTTATATTTATTATTCAGTAATTGACATTACTTCATTAATAAAAAAAAGCAAAATTCTGTTTATTTTCTGTAAGTAAGCAGTTAAGTACTAACTGAAACAACTTCTTCGGTTTTCTTGGAGGGGAAAGGATCTCCTTGTTTTTTGCAGGTGGATTCATAAACATAGCTCTAATGGCTCATAATGCAAAGTCTTCTTTTCTTTATGTTATAAATGAGAAAAAAGGCCACTATCTGGCTTTGATGGTACTGGGTGTCCTCTGCTGTGAACGTTCGTTCAGGAGGAATAATGACTGGAAAATGCTCAAGAAAGAAGCAGGGCCTGAAGTCATAGGCTGCATTCTCATAGACAGCTGCTTCTTCAGGTCAGATCCTTGAGGAACCCTCTGAAGTATCCACAAGCTGCTTTGACTTGCACCCGTATTTATGCTGTTATAAAAACCAGTGGAAAAGCAGTGGTTACCCCGTAGTCTGACCCAGGGGCACTGCATGCAGTTCCTTGTGTCTAGCCTAAGTAAAAGTATTGGATTTTGGGTGCTAGGGACTGTGGGTGCCTGCACCATTTGATAGCAGTCAGTCATTTCTAGTGCTTTGATACTGATGTCACCAAAAGAACAGTTTAGAAAGAGACATCAAAGTGGAAGCTGTGCTGTGCCCTACAATCACAGACAGCTGCTGTGCAGTTTTCTTACTGTTTCCATGTTTGTCCTGTGTTGATGGTTGTGTTGGTTATTTGCAGCTCACTCATAAAACCAGCACCAAACAAAGATGTTGCAGAAACCCACTTATTTTGTCACCTAATCAGCAGACAGGCCTTTGTGGTAATGGATAATGAACATCTGTGTTTCAGATGGAGTCCAGTGAAGCCTGGCCTCAAAACAAAGCTTCTCCAGATTTTGAAGTGGCAGTGATACAATAACACATGAATGTTAAATGATGTGGGTAGATGGGCAAGCAAGATATAATTTGGTATAATCTGTCCTTCCTTGTATAATTTAGTATGAGTTGTGCACTGTGTTATTGTGGTACCTGTTGTGCCTTGGGCAGTTCTGGTTGTGAGCTGTGTACTGTGTTTACAGGTGAAGCTTCATAGGATCCTTGTAGCTGAATGCAGTCAGGTTGATGTTGTTTCAGCTGATGTGAGATGTCACCTTCTTGTGACACAGCTGTGGCCATCCTCTCCTGGGAGCATTGTAACTCTTTACAACTTCATGCTATCACTGCACCTGGCCTGTTACACTCAGACATTTGTCAGCATAATAAATGTTTTCCTTCTTCCTTATAGTGGGAAGGAGGAAATATATTCTCAGAAGTGGAATTGACGGTTTATTGTCCAGATTAATTATACACTTTTCGTTTGACTTTTCCCATGCAATTTAAAGTGGGGTTATCAGAGTAGTAGCTTGTCTTAGGGATTTTATTTCTCTCAAGTATTTCTACCTCCCTCAAATGAAAACACAAAATAGTTCATGTAGCCCAAAAGAGAGCATCAAGGAATTGTTTCCAGCTACTCTTCTAGATTTTGCTTTGTAAATGCTTCCTCTTAGGTATTGTATTCTTCTGTAGCCCATTTCTAAAAGGGGGAATGACTCAAGTAAGTACTCCTGGCCAACCTTACAAGCCTTTTGCCCTCTCATTCAACACTGCTTTTTAATTTCATCTGTCAACAGTAACTTTTGAAACTATTAAATGGTCTTAGTTGTGTAAAAAGATAGAGAAGGCATTCTATAAAATCTTTCATTTGATCTGCCTTATGTATTTCAGCACTTCTGTTCTCAGCATTGAGCTTTGGTACTTTCATAAGCTCCAGAGGAGCAGTGTAAGCATAACATAATGTTATGTTATACTGCTATCATCTGTACACAGTCCACATTGCCCTGGAATTTGTGTCTCAGGGCGTTACTTTTGCTTTGGGTACAACACCTTCTGCATTTACTGCCTTTCCAGAAGCTCACTCTGCTGCCTGGTATTCTCAGCTTCAGAAACTGCAGAGGGAAACCTGGATTTGTGCTCTTTGGTCAGTTCTTCAGCTGTTTCTTTTTGTCAGAGCTTGAGGATTATAGTTGTCATTTTGGCTATTTGCTTTGGAAGCTTTTGGAGGTCTTTCAGATGTTACAGGCTGAAGCTGGGGAGTTTTGGAGCAGGTCCCTGGGCATGGTGTGAGAGAGTTCTGCTGGAGCAATGGACAGGTGTCAGGGGCAGACCAGGGGCAGCCATGCAGGTGTGTGTCTTGCGCTGATGTCCCCAGCTTGGAAGCTTTACACAACATGAGCTACTATCCTGAAGAGAATAGGGCCAATGCAGGAGTTGTGGGAACAGAGAGGGAAAAAAAAAAGGATTCACATCTTCTTTCAAACAAGTTTATTCTTCCACAACAGCTGTAGTGATTGCAGATTACACACAGGAAATGGCTGGTCAGAAGCAGGATTATCACTCAATGATTTGCTATTGCCAAATAGCTATTCAGCTGGTTTGGATTAAAGAACAGATTCCTGTATTGCAAGTACATATAAATAAAATAGCTTAAAATCAGCTGCAGTTAGGTTGGCGTTAAGCTTCTGGATTTTTTGCCAGTATCTTTGCTGTGGATATTCCCAGGAGTGCTTCATGTTTTGTGGGCTGAAAGTTTTGTGTTGGGTTGTAATGTGGTATCTGTAGTACTTTCTTCTATTAAATAGCTGTAATTACATTTTCAGTACAGTTTGAATTGTCTGTCTGTGCCTATCTCTTGTACTCTTAAGGAGTACTTTGATAGTTTGACTCCACCTCCATTTTTAGTTACTATGTGCCTAAACCTCACTTTCCTTGTATTTTCTGTTTACAGTTCCTATGTATTTTGTTCCTTGTATTCAAATAGCCATTTTCCTGGGCAAAGTTTAAAGTCTGAGTCATTGGCTGCTTTCTCCATTTCATGGGTGTGTCAGCGTTTTGTTTGTAATTTTCTTCATATTCTCCTCCGTATAAACAGAGACTCTTAAAGCTGCAGTCAGAATCCATAAAGATGAGACCATAATGGTTAATGGAACCTATTGGCCTGAGTATTGCAAATATTTCCTTGTGTATGGTATCCTCAAATCAGCCAGGAGTGAGTGTGTGAAAGTGCTGTGTGCACTGCATGCCTCTGAAGTGTTTGTGTAAGAATGCAAATAACTTTAAACAGGCACACCAGCATTTGAGCTTTGATCTGTTAATGACTTCCTCGTTCAGTTGTGGGGAATGCCAAATCCCTGTGCTTGGCAACTTCAGGCTGCTAATTTGTCAAAGCTGAATAAGAGGAAAACATGTATTTTGCAATTCAGTGCAAGAATGTAAGGAAAACAGAAGTTGAGCAGTAAGCTGCTGAATATCCCTTTTATCTGTTGAAAGTAGGTGAAAGAAAGTAGGACTAATCCATAGTGTCCAACATTTTCACTCTCTTTGTGTCAATTTAGGCAATTCATGTGCTCAAATACGCACTGGAGTGTTTTGCTTGAAGAGTGGGTGGTGGTCCAGAACTGGAGTAATAAGAAGTTCAAGTAAATATAAAATTGTTTACACTTATCTATACATTTTAAATTGGTTAATGTAACAGAAATTAGTTAGAAGGTTTTTGATGGGTTTATCTTGCTTGTAAAGATTGGTGTAAACTTTCAGAACAGATTTTAAGTCTGATGCTGTCACCCAGAGACTCCTTAAAAAAATAATTAACAAAGATAATTCTGAAAATACTTATTTTCTCTGGAGTGACTGAGGTGAAAGATGTCCTTTTGAATTATTTGATTTGTTGAGTGACTTTGTGTCCTAGCTACATATTCAGAAAGGAAAAAATGTAGATACATAATATAGAACAGTTCAAAACAGGCCCGTGCAAACATGTGCCCAAATCCTGATGTGCAATGAGAATGGAGTGAGAGCAGCCCTACAAATTAAGATTTTGGGGTGCTGGTGGATGAGAGGTTAGACATGACCTGTCAGCGTGTGCTTGTAGTCCGGTTGCATCCTGGACTTCATACAAACAGCATAACCAGTAGGGTGAGGGAGAGAATTCTGCCCCTCTGCTCTACTCCAGTGAGATCCCACCTCTGGTGCTGCATCAGCTCTGTGACCTCAAACATAAGAAGGACATGGTCCTGTTAGAGCATGTCTAAAAGAGGCCACAAAGATGCTGGGAGGACTGGAGCACCTCTACTACTCAGGCTGAGTGAGCTGGAGTTGTTAAGGCTGGAGAAGAGAAGGCTCTGGGGAGATGGTATAGCACCTTCCCATATATTGGAGGGGACCTACAAGAAAGCCAGAGAGGGATTTTCTACAAGGGCATATGGGGTAGGATAAGGGGTAAAAGGCTTCAAACTGGAAGAGAGTAGCTTAGATTAGATATTAGGAAGAAATTCTTCAGTATGAAGGTTGTGAGGCACTGCAGCACGTTGTCTGGAGCAGCTGTGGATGCCCCATCCCTGGAAGTGTTCAAGGCCAGGCTGGGTGGGGCTCTGAGCAGCCTGGTCTAGTGGAAGGTGTCCCAGTCCATGGCAGGGGTGTTGGAATTAGATGACGTGTAAGGTTTCCTTTTAACCCATTCTATGGTTTTATGAACGGCAAAGCAACTTTTATGTGGTTAGTGAAAGATGATGAACAATGCAACTGCTTCTCAAATAAAGTGTTCTATTCCCTTAGACAGCAGTTCCTGTTACAATTACACCATATGTTCTCAGCAAGCAGCAGATGTACAGCCTAACATTTAGGAAAGGAACTTTCTCATTTGAATGTCTGGGATAATACTAAAATAATGAATATTAATCTTTGGCATGTCTAAGGCAGTTTCTTTTTTTTGCTATTTGTCCCCACTCTTTGCTATGCCTATTTGTTTCAGAAGGGCTTGCCACTTAAAGATTTTAGAGCTCTTATGTAGACATTTCCTTATATATCTCCAATAACCCTGAAAGCATTATCCATTTTAATGCATGGGTGACTAGGTGGTTTCCTCAAGATCACACTAGGCACCACAGAAATGCAGGGGGCATCACTGGTGTCTCGAAGACTGATGTTTCTGTCAAGACAGCCACAGCTGCAGGGTCGATGGGGAGCTGCCAAGGGCGTGGCATCTGGTAAATGACAAAGTGCCACCTTGAAGGCAGTGCTCAAAGACATCCTCACTCTCTTTACCCCTTTTGAATACTTTATATTTGATTACTGGAGGGAGTTCCAGGAACTGGATATTAATTCTAGTATTCTCTACTGATGCAAGGAGCTTGCTTTCTAATCCCATGGGAGGTAGGTATGTATAAAGCTATGTCAGGTCAGGGTGCAAGACAGTTAAGCTAGGGGAAAACGCCAAGTTTCCACTGCAGGTTTTGATAGATCAGCTGATGCTTGAAATAGTCTGAAGAATATAATCTGAATTAAAAGTTCACTAAAATCAGCCTTGCTTTGGGAAGTGGAAGGGGATTGACTGGCTATAATAGGATATGTTTTTGAAAGTGTCAGTTTTAAAATTGTTTTTGTCAGGTCATGTTCTTTAAGAGGGGTCTTGTATTGTTTGTTGTGAGTACTATGTTAACCTTTATAGTCCCCTGAGGAATGTATTGATTAACTTCCTTTTTTCAATTCAGCCTTACAGTTCTATGGAAAAAATGTCCAATATGAGTATAATGTGTGGAAATGTGTATAATATTTCCTTCAGTGGAAAACTGATGATCTTGTAACCTTCTTGCATTGCCCTTTGCTAGAGAGACGTGTAGTCTTGTGGGATTTTGATTCTTAAGTTCTTGAAATAGCAGCAAAGCTGTAAGAAAAGCAAAACATTTTATTTTTATTGACTATTTTTTAACTGTAAAAGTTTTTTTAGCAGTTTTGTCAAGTGTGAAACTTGATCTGTTCCCTACAAAGTGTTGTTGTCTCTTTCTACAGTTTATTTACAGTTCATTAGAAGTTCATGACCTGTTTTTTCTTTTCCTTTAATTCTGCTTAAGCCAATCAATAATTGTCTGATCTTTTCTTGGTAGTAATTTTGCAGGCTGTAGATGTTTAATCTCTACCCTTATCTAATTGAGGATGAGTCAAGGCTGAATACTCGTTTTGTTCTTATGCACGAAGTTATAAAGAGTGCAGTAAATGGGGACAAATGGCAGGTGTTCTGTACACAGACAAACTTGTAATAGATTTATTTGTTGTCTTTTGGATTATTTTGCCTTATTGGGCCACTGTGCTATTCAGAGTGTCTTCTGAGGGTACAATATAAGAAAAAATCCTTCCTTTGTTCCATGATATTTCTTGATGATCTGGGTGAGTGAGCAGAACAAAATGAGTTAGTTGCATTAATATTCTGCACTTTCCTGAGATACGGACTATAGTTCTGGTGGTGAAGCCTGGGGTTTATTTTCACTAGGAAGACAGTCATTAAGTTTAGCATTCAGCACATGTTACCAGTTACACTTGCTATTTCCAATGGAGCTGAAGGAGCAGCCACTCCAAGTCACTCTCACTTTGTTGTAGTTTCTAACACCATTCCAGGTGTTCTCCCAGTCAGATTCAATTCCAAAGGAAATACCATGCTGTTAGCTTTTTTTTGTCCTGGACCTTCTGGGAGCTCCCTCTAGGCATGTTGACCTCATTTTGGAGTTGTCCAATTATAAGATTCACCAAAATTAAGAGGTTTCTTCTTCTACCTCTGGTTTTCTACAGTGGCATTCGTAGAATGATCATTTTTTCCCCCTGTCCAACCTCTCTGACGTCCCTCGAGGAGTTAAAAGTGTAAGAAATATACAAGTCATGTACTACTGCTGTAAGCTGACTTTCTATTAGATGCAAACATGAAATCCTGTCCCTGCAGAGGTTTAACTCTGACTGTTACTAGAAAAGAATGTAGTTTAATGAAGGTCCATATGCTTAAAAATGAAGTTGTTGTGAGGGTGAGGAAGTTGCTATGTCATTAACTTTCCTGTCTGCTAAAGACACATGGTGTGATTCTTGGGGTTGTCCTGTGCAGGCCAGGAGTTGGACCCATGGTCCTTGTGGATTCTTTTCAACTTAGAATATTCTATGATTTTGTGACAGGCATCTGTTGACTTTTGCCTTGCTCTGCGTTTTTCCAGGACAGTCAGATAGCTGTGGCTCTGTAACATATCACTTTTCCTTCCGTGTCTTTTGTCCTGAGTCTAAATCACTTTATTTGATGAAAAAGTGAAGCTTCCAGGCTTCAAATTTGAAGATTATCAGCTCTCTTACAGGTATGAAATCACTTCTCTTTAAAGCCATTTTCAGAAGGAATGCTGTCCCATCTTTGCAGCTGGAGTAACCAGCTTTCGTATACTTGAGTACTTTGTTTTCCTGATTAGCACAATATACTTTTCAACACTCGAAACAGTTCCTCTGGCAGTATTTCTTCACTTGGAGTATAGTAGACCTCAGATCCTCTGTGTTCCTGACTCCAAATCCCTAGCTACTGATCTCAAGGCTCCCCTGGTGCTGTCTGCCTCTTCTCCCTGGCTGTTGTGGACATTTTTTTACATCTTTTTCTGTGTAGACTAGTTGGAGGGCTGCTGCATGAACTGTCACCTGTTTGATTTGTTTGAAGGCTTGCTGTTGCTCAGAGCCCCATGTGAAATTGTTCTTCTTCTGGGTCACTTGATAGAGAGAGCTGGCAATCAGACAGTCATTTGGAATGTGTATTCTCCAGAAACCTGTGATTCCTAAGAAAGCTTATGTGTGTTTCTTACTAATTGGTGTGTATGCAGATGTGATTTGTTGATCACACCCACTGGGATCTGACCAACTATGTCTTACCATTTTATTCCTGTGCAGGTCCCTTGACCTTACTCTGTTTAATGGCAAAACCAGCTTTCAGAAGGATTTGAAGTATTTTTTCTCTCTCAAAAGCTTCTTCTGCTGTATTACCCCACATGATGGTGTCATCAATGTACTGCAGATGTTCCTGAGCTTCTCCTTGTTCCAGTGCAGCCTGGATCAGTCCATGGCAGATGGTAGAGCTGTGTTTCCCTCCCAAGAGTGGGGGATACCAGGTATACTGGGCACCCCTCCAAGTGCAAGCGAGCCCTGTTGCCAGAGGGATTGAGAAGAACACATTAGTGGTATGAGTTTTGGCACACCACTGGGCTGCCTTTGACTCCAGTTCGTGTTGAAGTGTGTCTGGTATAGCAGCATCTTGATTTCATTCATGTCACAATAATTAACTGTTAATTGCCATTCTCCATTAGACTTTCACACTGGCCATATGGGGCTGTTAAAGGGTGAGCAGGTCCTGCTAATGACTCTTCGGTGATCCAGTCAGTGACTGAGTTTAGGGATGAGAAGCATGGAGTCTTGGTTGATGTGATATTGCTGTTGGTGCACTGTTATGGTCGTGATCAGAGCCTGTGGTTTTTTGACTTCTGGTAGTCCTGTGAGAGGAGGGTCCTTGAGAGACCAGGCAAGATGGACAGCTGTTTAATTTCCTCTGTCTCTGAGGCAGCTATACAGCAAGCCCACTGCATAGTTCAATGCCATTAGGTTACCCTTTGTACTGATATCTGCTAGAGCCTTGTACTCCTGTGTCTCTGACGTTCCAAGCCACTGGATCCACACAGTCCAGTAAATCCTGTTGTCCCTCTTATCTTCTTGCCTGGAGACAAGACTCCTCTAATACTTATCATAGGATACTTCACTTATATCTTGTAGAAATGGGTTAGAAGTTCATTCCATAGGATCAAGAGTAAAGTCAGCTTTATCTCTCTGCCTGGTAAATTGCCCACTGCAGACTGGAGCAGCAGCAGCTGTCCTGAAGGAACTCCCATTTGTGATTGTTTTTCCCTGCAATTCAAGCACCTATGTCTCTAGGGTTGAGGTAGGTTTTCCATCCCATTTGCTCATGTCTTCTCCATGGTCTCACAGGTAAAACCATAGGGAGCCCTGTGATTATAACGTCTGTATCCATTGTCTTCAGCAAAAGTTGGATGAGTTATTGTTATCCACAGTGGAAAGTCTCAGCTGTTACAGCAGTGGATGCCTACATCCCTACATTCATTTGTAGTAATACTTAAATTGGCTAGAAGTTGGTCAAAGACACAGTTATAGTACCTGTGACCTTGCCTGCTATGTCCTGCGTCCCACCCCAAGCCTTGCTGGAACTGTGAATGTATGGTCGAGTAGAGAAATGTGTCTCTTTCTTTTTCAAGTCTGCCCACATTTATTTTGTCTGTGGAGAATGTCTCCCTGCAGGTACTTTAGGTACCTCTTTATCAAGTCAGGGTTTTCCTTAAACCAACAGATAGCTCCTATTTCTTGCAGGAGCAATCACCCTGGCAGCATGTTCCTGAAGAAGGTGAGCATGTCTGGCCCATCTTATGGAAGGCTCAGGGAAGGCAGCACAATGAAAGGGGCAGTGTGGCCTACAGGATCTGAAACCTTTCTGTCTGGGCTTGGCCTTTCTTGGAGAAACTCAGGCCTAGCTGAGCTGTCCCAGGCAGCAGATAGTGTGGAGAAGACCTCAGGCAGGCTCTGTCTTGTTCCCCTTGTTCGTCAGCCTGTCCTGTCCTCTGCCTCCTGGGGCTGGGCAAAGGGCTGGGGAGGAGGCAGAGGAGCTTTGGTGCCTGCCCAAGCTTTTCCTCCACGTGGGCTCCCAGCCCTTGCCCTGCATGTTGCTGGCCCAAGGCCATGGTGGGTCCTGGCTCACAGCCCCTGGCACTGTCCCACCTGGCTGAGCCCCATCACTCTGCGCTCTTGAGTGTCTCCTGGCTGTCCTGAAAAGGCACAGATCATCCAAACCCTGCTGGGCTGCTCCAGCAGGCCACCTGCCAGGACCTCCGGGTGATGGCCATCTGCACTCAGGAGGGCTGTCTCCATGTGCCTGGGCTGTGCTACTCCCGGTCCTGGGGAGGCACATCCTGCATGAGCGTGGCCTGCGCTGAGTGGCTGAAAAGGTCAAGGCTGTTGGGGAGGAGCGTGCCATGGAGAGAGCTGTCCATACTACTTGACTGGTGCGTGTCGTACCTGTCCATTTTACCTGACTTTTGTTGTGAAGAACTCTAGGAGTTCTGAGTCAGAGATGAGATAGAGCACAAAGGCAGTCAGCTGGAGTCTGGACATGAGAAAAGCCTGCCCCTTTGGTCTAAATCAGAGATAAATCTAAGAGAGAAATTGAGTCTGACCATAGGGATCTGAGAGAACATGTGTATTTACTATTTTAATGGCATGAAGACTTGTGGGTTTGTGTTTATGTTGTGTACGTGATAAAGGGAAAGTAACTCGTGAGGCTGCTGGTGGACTTTGCTCAAAGTCCATGTCTTCTGAAATAGTTTGTGATAGGATCCAAAAAAGAGACTGAAAGAGAATGCATCGCAAATATTTTACAGAGTGGCCTTTGGCTCACAGCCAAAAGACGTTATCACCCTTGACATAATTATTAAAGTACTAATGACCTTAAGAGGTAATAGAGAGTGCAATATCTGCCCTTCTTGATGGGAATTTAGGACTAAAGCAGAGGTGGTAATTTTATTGATGTCATTAACGGAAAAGTAATACAGCAGTAGTGTAATTTTCTACATGAGATGGAAATTAAAGAACTCCATCCACTTTGCAGCTGGGTTGAAGACAGAAAGAGAGAGGCACAGGTATAATACATGATCTTTCAAAAACATGGTTAAAAATTTAAAATTTCATATGTGTAAAATAACTACAGTAATTTTTAAAAATTGATTTGATAATTGGATATTAAATAAGAAGAAACGTAGATAAATCCTTGAGAAGTACATCTGATGGGACTCTTCTGGAATTCCTCAGAGTGTGATTTGCACAGTAGATTTGGTAGGGAATGGCAAAATTCAACAAGGGGAAGACACAGAGAATAGTGATATTCCACTTCCTTGGGGTACTCAGTGAATGTGAATAGGAGAATTAAGATCAAGAAGTGTGCTCACCAAGAGAGATCTCCTGTATTTTGTTAAGCCTTTTGCTTGTCTGTGGAAGACCTAAGAAATCCTCATTTGAGTTATAAATGATGAGTAAAAAACTTAATGTTAGCATGAAAGATGACGGTGTGGCTAACTAAAAAAGTTGTGAAATACCTGTACCTGTACATCTAAAGTGAAGGCAGAGGAGGAAGAACACCAATTTCTACTGACTTCCATCAGAGATCCATGTAATTTATAATCCCTATTTTTAAGATTGACTTCGAGCCATACTAGAAAACTTTATACTATCACAAAATAACTAGTTTCTATACTACCATTTGAATTTCATCCTTCACCTTTGTTTGCTATGTTCAGATTTGTTTTGTATTTGAATTGGAAGCTTATTGAAGTACTGACCATATTTTCTTAAATGTGCGTGTGATTAAATAAATAGGGTGACTGAGGACCTACAAGCATTGATCTAGTCAAAATAACACATCCTTCTGAAATAAGAAGCTCCTTTTTTTTTTTTTTTTTTGGCACTAGATACTTTTGCCACCAATTGAAGACGAAAAGCTAACTTGAAGCTTCTTGTAGCAGCATTTTCTTTTTAAGAAAAGGCTTCATTTCTATTCAGTGTTTCCCTCTACTAAGTTGCACTGTCTGGTTGCTGTCAGATGCTGGAAGATTATTGCCTCGTTTCTTAGACATCTCCTGCATGTGGTACTTGCCGTTGTGACATATGTTCTTGACAGAAGAAAATGAGGGAAATTTCCTCTTGTCATCGTCTGTCATCACTGAACATAAAGACATTGAATGAAACACTCTGGGAAATTATCTCAAGAAGCTTATGCATCTTCTGCTATTGTCTGTGTAAGCTGTAGACAGATACAGTAGATTTTTAGAAATCCTTTGTCCCTTTGCACAGAGTGTGATTTTTCAAAAGATTTGCAGCAAGACTGACTAGTTAATACCGCTGTGCATCAGATGTTTTTGAATATCTCATCCAAGCTGGCGGATGGCACAATGCTGTCACTAGTTTCATTTCTTGGTAACACTTTGAAAGTTCTAGAACTTTCATGTAAAATATATCCTGCTCTGCTAAAGCAGAAGGTTGGTTTGATGGCTCTGAATCTGGCAGTTTGCTCTCCAGGAACAGAGTTCTCCTTCATTACTTCTGATTATATCCCGTCTGTGGACTTTAACTCCATCTATCTGTGTCATTTTGTTAGCAGTGTTTCTACAGTGTGCAGAGAGAGTCTGCAAACAGGGTGCTTGCTTCAATGTGACATTTGTAAGTGCAAAGTGACTGCTTGTTGTCTCACAAGAGCTGCTAGATTAAGTATTAATAAACTCACCATCCTTGTGAGACTTCTAGACAGTGTGTGCTTGCTCCCGATTCATGCTGTCTGTATTTTGGGTATCTGTGTGTATCCCCACAAGAATAACAAGTAGGTGTGCTCTACCAGGGTTCAGAAAGTGCTTTAAGTTTTCAAAATAAGATTGCTTAATCTTATACTGCTGTTGGAATTTAGGTGATGTTGCTCTTTTGAATTTTGGTTGAGGTTTCCTTCTCGCAGAACATTCCCTGTTTATGCGTTTAAAAAGGAGTAGAGTGTTTTGATTAGATAATTTTGTCTTTTTTTTTTTTTTTTCTTCTAAAGAGGAATAATCAATGAACACATTCAATTTTTGAAAAATACATTCACGAAAATACAAGAACAGCAAATACGAAAAGAGATCACTATTGCTCATTTTCTTTAGTCACAAGAGTTCTTATTCATAGAAGTTGGTAATATCAGTTGCTTAAATGTCCCTGTTCTGGCCCTTAACTTACCTGTTGGTTCCAGTTTGAAAGTTTCATTATGTAACAAATAAAAAGATCAAGGCAGACATGAGAATTAGAATATATGGCGATCAGTAGATGTTTCTGTAGTCAGATGTAAATGGGCTGTGTTTTGGGAATACTTTCACGTGTTGTGCTGCAGTGTAGGAGGGCCTGGTTCAGCAGCTGTGTTAACCAACTCTAAACAGAAGATGTTTTCCCTCCTGGTGTGCAGAATCTGAACTGTGGTGCAGTCTTATTTTAATATTCATATTGCTCATTAAGGGGCTTTTCCAGCACCACCCCTCTCAAAATCAGTTCTGATGTACCTTTGAGGTTCACCTGGAATTTACATTTGTCATTAGTATACAAGGTCTCTTGCTTTGTAGAGTTGTTTTAGCAGGGTTTGTGCAGCTGACAGCTTTTAGGTGCAGCTCTGCAGTTGGGCAGACTCACAGAATGGTTTGGGTTGGAAGCGGCCTTTAAATATCACCTTATTCCAACCCCACTGCTCTGGGCAGGAATACTTTCCACTAAACCATGTTGCTCAAAGCCCGACCTGTCCTGATCTTCGACACTTCCAGGGATGGATTATTCACAGCTTTTTTGAGCAACTTGTTTCAGTGTCTCACCACTCTTATATAAAGAATCTATTCTTTATGCTCAGTCTAAACTAACATACTTACACTTTAGAGCTGTTTGTGGTGTCATCCACAGACATGCGGAGGGTGCACTTGTTTTCACTATCTTTGTTATTGATGAAGATATTCAGTAGCACTGGTCCCAGTAGAGACCTTGAGGGACAAGACTGGTTAGTGGTGTGCACATGGACACTGAGTTATTGACTGTAATAAATAATTTGTTGGCTTCACTTTCAGGTGCAGTAAAGCTCTCTGACTGACATTTTTCACTTTGAAGAAGATACATCTAAGCAGAAACAGCTAAAATTATTGACTATGTCAAAGCAAGCCTTCAAAATGGGAAAGGCCAGTCTTTGTAAAACCAGCGGCAATAGGAATAATGTTAACTGCTAGGAGTGAGTTTTGTTACCTGATCATTGCGGGCCATGGAGAAAGATGAGTCTTGAATTACTGCTTTTGCAACAGCTGTGACACTGTACATGTGCATTCACAGTATGCTCTCTGATATTTGTGGGCAACTTTGAGAATGTGGCAGCTCTATAGCTGTTTAATACTGAAGAGCTTAGGTGTGATGGAGTAAGTCATGACTAGACACTGTCATGAACTAAAACTTAAAGCTGTCCAAAACTTTAAGCTATAAGCTTGTAATTACACAGTTGTGAGTGCTGATGTAGTAATTGAGATTACATGGCCTAATTTTCTGCGTTTTCCCTCCTGTTTACTGATATGTCTCCCCTGCAACTTTGTTCAGACTCACTCAGTGCTGCTAAAGGAGATACACTTGTGTAAAATGAAACGTGAAAACTGCTCATCTCACTTATCTTAAAAGAACATAACTAAATCAGCAAAATTTCAGATCTGTGTAGAATCAGAGGTCAAAGGCATAAAAATGTTGGTACCTCATAAGTATACATGAAATGAACTAATACGTCCCTCTGAATGCATTTGTTTTAAACCTGTTACTATTAGCTTTTAAATAATTACTGTGCAAACTGTTTACTTATTGGGGGTAATTGTGAAATATCCATACTTGTTTTTTGACACCTCTTTAATACATTCAAGACTAGAAACCTGCTGTATTTAGCTATCTTTTAATCCAAGTTTTGTGTTCACACACAAGTGTGTGAAATCTGCTCTTATGTCTCTGATTTTTGGAACTGAGAACCATATGGTATCTTGGTTTTGCATTTCTTAGATCTTCTTAATTGTGCCTGCATAGCAATTAGGCTTGTGCATAAATTTGAGAAAATAATGCATTCATTTCTTCTTAGTGTATAAAATACCCTGAGAATTAATTTCAGCTTTTACAATAACCCTAAAAAGCATTTAGAACAGGACAATTTGGGTTACAGTTACTACATAGTAAAGCAAACCTTAAAAGGGTCAAATTGTTTTGTTTCTTTTTTTTTTTTTTTTGTCTTTTATTATGAAATGGCAAGACACAGGATGTCCAATTGATTCAGTGACGGGGGCTAAATTATGTCTTTGTGCACTGATCCAGGAAAGCACTCGGCATTGTGCTCATGTCCCATTTGAAGTCAATGGGATCACTCATGTTTTAGAAGAAGTGTGTGCTTTTAAGTGTTTCACTGAATAGGGGTGAGATTATTCTCGAAGTCAAGCATGTGCTTAAGTGCTTGGCAGAATTGAATTAGTTAACATCTATGAGTCAGCACAAGAAAAACTCAATCTTGTAGTGTGCTTGTTCAGAAGAACCTTTTTCTAAGTTCCAGTAGAGTTTGACTGGCTCCAAGAGAATGTCATTATACAGTAAGTCAGATACTGTGATATATCTTTCAATGGAATTAAAAAATAAATCGGGATGACTTTAGGACTCTTCTCATTGAGACATGGCTTTATCACAGAACTTCCCTTCAATTTTTGTCTCTTAGTAACTTTAAAAATATATTTTGCATTTCTATCATATTTTTTGTTTAATGCTCTGTTCTAGTCATTTATCTTCTCTCTAGGTTGAGAGGTGAGTTGAATTTCTTCCTTGAGATTCTGAGAAGTTGTGTATTTCAGGCATCTCTCCTGGTGGGATGCTGCCTTGAGACAGGTCTCCAAATTGCTCACTCTGAATTGACATTAGAGGTTTTTTCTGCCATAATTTCTCCATTGCTATTGGCACCCTTGCTCACCAAATTTCTGTTTCTGTTTATTTGTTGATCTTTTGTATATGCTAAAATAGTTAGAGGCAAAATGTTGACTACAGATTTGTGTTGCTTAGATGTGAAGGAACATGTAAAAAAATAGCAATTTGTCTTTCTACCAACCTTCTAAGCAAAGTGTTGTTATCTCTGCTTTCTGTCATCCCAGCCAGGAGGCAGAAGATGAATGGATTGCACCCTGCTAAGAAACTAATTATTTGACTACCAGCACTGGCAGAAAGCACCCGCTCTCCTAAAAATACCGTCACTGATGTCCCTGATGTTTTAGGAAATCAGACTAGCTTTGAGAGTTATGTTTGGTGATAAAGGGGTGCAAATGAAATCAACTTGCACATAATGGTGGATTCTGATTCAAGCCTTTTAGAAGGTGTCCAGCTTGGTTTTGGTTAACAGTGACAAAGCACACAGAGACATCCAGGAATATACAGTAAAAAAATTGTTATATTTAAGGACTCTAAAATCTAAATGTGAAGTTAAAATACCTGTTAGGTTAAAATATTTCTGGTATCGTAATTCTTATGAGAGGGATAGGTTCTTATGGGTCCCTTGGTCACAGAGCAGGTCACTATTAAGTAGGGGAAACACAGCTGATAGCTTCAAAGACCTTTACTCTTCCACTTAACACATGGATATTTATGTAATACTTGGGATAAATGGAGATTGTGATATACCATCTTTTTGTAGAGATTTCCGTGTTGGACTTAGGGTTGAATACTAACATTTATGGAAGCTTGAGTTCTGACTGCAAGCTGTGAAGTACCAGATAATTGGGTTCTTAAATCCAGGGAAACAAATTAAAATAGGTGTTCATTTTTTCTGGAATTCTTAGGAACCTCCAGGATATTTTTATTCTGTTTAGGCAGCTCTGAGTTTTCAGGCTGGTTTCTTTTACTTCTTTCTGTGCTTGCTTTGTGGGCATCAATTTTATGCTTAGACTTTCACCTTCAGTTTTCAAAACAAAATATGGGTCTTTACTGTGTGTGTGTAAACTTGTACACGTGGTTCCAGGCGTTACTTTGGCACTTGGTTATCTTAAAGTGTGCCATACTCAATGCTACAGAGATGTGAGCCACTGTGTTTTAATGTTTGATTAACAACTTGCAATTAGAATTTGAGTATATGAATATATTGAGTTGTCTGGAGCGTTCTTCTCTTTCATTGTTTTTATTAGGAAGAAGACAGGTAAAAATGAGTGTGATAAATTTAATCTAGAAATAATTAGATTTTCAATATAACAAAAGGGGTCTTACCTGAGTCTTTGCTAAGGTTCATGGAAGTCTTAGGTAGAGCATGATGAATTTATCATGATTTATTTCTAAATGTAGTGTGATTGATTCCTAAAAATGAAATCTTTTTTTAAGTAGTGTCCAGTGGAGCACATTACCATATAAAGAAATGGAAGCAGTTACTTTGCAATTAAAATAATGAAATTACACAATATTGAGAATGGTAATTATGAATGTATTTAATATTCATCCCCATGAGGCACACAGCTTATGTGTGGTAAAAACTTCAGGGAACAGGAATCATGTGGTTCCTTTTCATTAGAGTTGTGAGTAGCTTGCCTGGAAGGTTTTAGTCAATCTGAATCCTCAGTCTGAGTATTATCAGTTCATTTTGCATCACCAGGTTTCTTTCAAGGCATGAGTTGGGAATTGTTCTTTTCTGTTGGTCTTAGAGGAGTTTGGAGAAGATCCTTGCTGTTATATATTTTGTGGTAATACAGTCAACAGCTGCAACAGTGATATACTACAATTACCTTTTTATTAATCAAAGACCTATCTGTAAATTCAACTGCCTAGTGTTAGGCAAGGTTTTCACATTTTATTTCATGAATACTATTAGCCACAGGTACGTTGTATTTTTTAAATCCTTTCGTTAAAAGCACATCTTTCAAGACATGAGTGATCCTATTGACTTCAATGGAACATAAGCACAGTGGGTCCCCTGAGAGAGTTTTTACTGCCCTGCTTTTTTGACAGTGAGGATGTGAGGCGAACCATGGGTCTGTCTATATCAGTGTTCTGTTTTTAACACCGATCTAAGCAGACATGTAGGGAGAAGCTGGAATGGAACACAGGTGTATGGGTTTTCAGAACTACATGATTAATTTGCTAGGGTTTTATTAATTTTCATTGTAATCCATGAGAGGATTCTCTACTTGGTCAGCATAAAAAAACAAACAAAGAGAAAACCCTGCTTCTGTCTTTTTAAATTACAAGTCTGTGTGCTGGGAGTGATTGGATCATGCACATCCAAGTGTTGCTTTTGCAAGAGTTAACGAAGAATTATAGATGGGGGTAATTGAGGCTTATACGAATGAAAGGCCAAATGGTTTAAATCAGCATGATTCACTTCATTGGCGCCTGTTGAATTTACAGCAAGTGAGGATTTGCTCCTTTTTAATGCCATTAAGGTCACACATTGAACCAGTGACAGAGGTAATAAATGACCCCAATCCTTGTTGTCACTGTGGTTGCCATGTACACATCAGAGGCAGGCAGCACTTGAGACTGAAAAGGAGCCAGACTGGGAAACGTGCAGGAAGCTTTATCATATAAAGTAAATTGCTCCTGACGTTGGAGCTGTGATTCAGGAAGGTAAGAGGTATAGAAGGAGAGCAATGAACAAAGACTTGCAGCTCTGCTGGGACTGCACAGAGCTGAGACAGTTGTGAGATGGTTTTCTTGAAGTGAGCAAGAGATGCAGATTTTAGAAGGGGCATGTTAAAGCTGAACTTGAATGGACTGCTAACTGTTCAAATCAAATGGATTATGCTTTAGAGACCTTTATGATGTCTTGTGGTCTTGTGAGAGAGCAGAATATTTTCAGGAGGCTGTTTGTTTTCTTTGGTGTGTGGTTGTTTTTGTTTGGTTTTTTTGTTTGTTTTTTTTGGGGGGGAGGAGGGAAGCGCTGCTGATAGAGATACTTTGAATGCCTATGGGAGTTGTAGGCAATATTGGTGCTTTGCTTCACTCTACCAACAAATTCTATGCACTGAACAGCACAGAGCTAGGGCTGTGTTATTCCTGGTATTTTCCTTGTGAGAATAGCAACTGCCTTGTGCAGCAGTGATCTGTTCCACTCAAATTCCAGAGCTAATGGCTGGCAGGAAGTCTCTTCCTCTGTTTATGTCCTGAGCTGGGGCAAATGCTGGATCTGCTGTTTTTCAATGTGCACATCACTCAGTGCTCTAGAAGCATCTTAGACCTTTTTTTCATGCATGAAAGAAATACGCTTGATTCTTTGTAGGTTGCTTTTCCCTTTTAGTTAAAATAAAGTACAGCCTGAAGTCAAATTGCTGTCTATATATAAACACATCCTATGTTTATGACTAAATGCTAGTATTTAGTGTGAAGTCCACGTGTAATTTTTTTCCTTAAAATATTATTAGAACATGGTTTCCTGCTATCTCTAAGCACTGTAAAAACAGTAAGAGGAGAGAAGGATGTGAGGGAAGAAGGATGGCATTTGATCCATTCCCAAAATGCAAAGTATGACCAAGAAATTATAAATTCTCAGATATTAACACAAATCTGAACCTAAAAAATACAGATATTATGTCCAATCTAGGCAAGAACACCACTGAAGGATTTACTTTTATAGCTATTACATGACTAATACTGCACAGCCAGGCTAGACTGCTGATACTCCTTGTCAACATCTTCCTGGGCATGCTTCATGAAGAAAGACTGTGAAAACATTTGGCAATGCTGTTATGATTATACCACATGCCTCAGTTCTCCTGTTTGTTTTGGTAAAATTTTGAGACAAATGACTGAGGCAAAATTCTTATATTAAAATAAAGAAAAACACGTGAAAATGTGCATGTCCTGTTTGATGTGATATGCAGTCCATCCTTAGGAACAGAATGAAACTCTCCCACTCATAAAAGCATACCTTGGCAGTGAATGAAACACTCCCCTCTTCCCACACATGTACATGCACAACTGGACATCAACTTTCAAAGTCAGGAACACTCTTTGCAGCAAGGATCAAAGGAACCATGTGAACAAAACAGCAGGAGATGGAATGAAAAAATTCTTAATGGATTTCAGCAAGAAATATGAGTGTTCCATCACTATATTTCTGAAAGCACTTTACTTGGGCACTCAGAACAAACCACTTTGACCTTCTGTAATCCAGAACACTAATTATCGGTTTGGTTTCCAAAAAACACTTTGTTCAGTTTGAACTCATCACTAGCTGTGTGACCTCCCTTAAAAGGTAATCACCACACACCTACCATTGATACTTCATCATGGGAAATAGAGACAAGCAAGGGCCTACAGACCCAGTCCCACAGCCAGGGCAGCTCGCAATAGCTGAGTGTCCCTAAGAAGGTGTGCCAACATTGCCTTTGAGAAGTATTTGGAAAGTGAAAAGGCAGAAAATCCTCAACAGACACCTGGAACTCCTGGATCGTTATAGAATTCCAAAATCTGAATCAGAGACCAAATCAAGTGGACCTGAAGGTTCTAGCCACATATGCTTAACCTGATTTATCAGGTTTCCAAATCATGTCTTTCTGCTGTTTCATCTTACACTGCAGAATCTTAAAGTACACAGCTGGTTTAAAACACAGACAAAGAATCAAACTACTAATCCACTGTTTATTTCTGCCTTCCAAAAACTGAAATACAACTTAACTGAATGGTCTAGAAACCTCCATGATTTACTTGCTGGACAGTTTATTATTTCATAGAGATGTCTTTTCTGGTTTGTTCAGAGCACATAAAACATGCATAAGCCCTTAGTGTTTATACACACTCATTAGATAACATAATACCAATCAGCCTTCTCATGAGCAACTAGAAACCTAGCTGGGTTTCCAGGGTGAACACCCAATACTGCTAAATGAGAAATCAATACAGCTCAATAGCATATTTTGCAAGACAAGTGCTGCTTTTACTCCTGACCCCATGCATGTAGCTTAACACAAAGATATCCTATCCAAGCAGGGAATGTCTCACCTACAGCCACTGCAGAGAACATGCTGTACAAGCAGGCTAAAATGTCAACTCAGCCAGATATTTGATTGCATGTAGTTGATAGAAAGACAGAGTTTAATTTCCCTGCAGCAAACAAGATATTCTTGAGAAACTTGAATATGCACTTGAGTATCAGTTAGCAATGATGCTGTAGCTTACATAAAATGAATCACAATTCAACAATTTAAAACAGGGAAATTCACAATTTTAAAGCCAAAATCAGTATTGTACACAGTAGCTGTTGAAGAAATATTCCTGGAAGACAGTACAGCTACATTATATATAAGGCCTGCATTGATCAAAGACTGTTTCTGCATAAAAGGGTTTGTCAGACAGAAGAGAATCACAGTGGTGTAAAGCTACTGATTTTAATCTATCTTTAGAAAATATACTTTTTTTCTTTAGTCAATGTTATCAATGTGATGTTCTGCTCTTGACATTCAGTGAGCAGTGTACCAGCCACCTCACAAAATACACCCACATGGCATGTCCAGTCTGTGAATCAAGGCTTTCTCACTGTTTCCACAGAGCCAGCATTGGCAGCTACCTCTTGCTATGCTGTGCTGAGTAAGAGCACCTCAGGCTGCAGCAGAGGAAAATGCTCATCTCAACACTGACTCCACAGCATGTAGTTTCGGAGGTTTTTCCACCTTCACAACACAGTGCAAAGGGGAGAGAATGGTTTTATTACAAGCTACAGTCTCTCAAAAATTACTAGACTGTTACAAAAATAAAAGGCCTTTAGAAATACCTTGTATTTGTGGTTTGTCTAAAGTTATTTTTGACATCTCCTCACGCACAGCATGTGTAACAAATACAGTACTGGAACCCTTAGAGTTAGAGCCTGAGTAATGCAATTTTTTACCCTTGGTGCAGCCATCTTGACATGAACCTCAATGGAGATGACAGCACATGTATTTCTAGGAAGAGTATATGTTCCCTCACAGTTTTTCCCCAAAAATCTAAGCTACAGCCTCTCTGGCCTAATATAATAGATCTCTGTCCCAGTTCAACAGTAACATGCATATGCCAGACCTATATAAATTCTGCACTCATCAATGAAGTTTTGTATCTGCAGCCATTATCTCCAGTCAGCCAGGCAACACCAACATTGCCACTTCCCCGCTTTTCATTGCTCATGGTGTGACCTCATGCTTCCCCCCTAGCCTTCAACCCCACATGGGCTCTTAATACATTTTTCACACACTCATCTTACTTTTCTAAGTCCAGCAAAACACAGCTTCAAGAGGTTTTATACTCTCACGGGCAAAACTTCATCAACATACTTCCATTTTTAGAGGTTACTGTTACATATCTAGAAGAAAAGTCTGGGAAAAAAAATAAGGATCTGAGGGACAGACCTGTTTTTTACCCAGTAAGGATGGGGAGAGAAACACTCAAGCTTTTAGACTTGCTTAATTGTTCCTGTTGTAGTACAACAGAAGCTCTGGAAATTTCAGAGAAGAAAAGCAGCCAAAGAACAGTGCTGGTTTTCCTAAGTTGCTTGGATGAAGGACTTCTCTTTCTCAGACAGGTAGGGAATGGGGGTCTCCTCCGACCTCAGGTCCCTACAAAAATAGTACATTGAAGGCTGTAATCACTTTAATAAACTGGGACACCTCACCAAGCTTTCTTTGAAAGCAAGAAGAAAGGCAGCCAACTCAGCAAAGTAGGATCCAAAATGATAAAGACTGATCAACCCACTTGCTTAGTAAAGCTCTAATAGGCATGAGTTTAAAAACATGTAACCTTTTTATGATATACCACAAGGGTTTAACCCAAGAAGGGTCAGTTTCATCCCAAAATCACTATCAGATTAACCCAAGTCGGCTTTTTCCCTGAGGATTTTTTATCCCTGAGGCCATGCACTGCCTCAAAGATCTAGCACTGAGCACTTCATTCAGAAATAGATGTACACAAGCATGCAAACAGTACAAGTGCTGCTCCACACTGAAGGTCTGGCATTTGCTAGTCCAAATTCAGACTCCTCCTCATACAAGGTCACAAACAAAGGCTCTGCACTTTATCACCAGGCGATGCTCAGCATTCAGTGCTTAATGCCTTGAACACTTGAAGAAATGTGTAACAAAGCAGAAAAAGGAAAGGAGGGATGGAGGGTCATTTTCAGTCACAAAACATCTTCATGTTATAAAACATATCTGGAACATGCCCTTGAATAACTCAGAAAATGGTGTCCAGTCTCTAGAACTGTTCTGTTCTGACTGCAATAGAATTGAGTGAAATCTTTACCTGCTAGTGATCTTGAGTTGAAATTTAATTTGGAAAATATCTAGAGACTTGAAGTGAGGTTTTTTTGAGGTGGGCTTGCTTTTGGGGTTTTTTTTTCTTTTTTTTTTCCTAATAGAAAACTTTTATATTTAACGTAGAATACTCAAAGCAAATAAATACATTAATTACATATAATAAAATCCCATCTACATATGAAATGATCAGTTACCTTCAAACTTCATTGACTTACTTTCCATGTTTTTTGAAAGCTACTTGAATGTGACTCTAGGGCAAATAACAATGAAAAGCTGGCAGTAAGGAAATGCTTTCACTGTCTTACTTAGCATCACAGTCAAGAAATAGCTACACTGGCATCCTTGCCAACTAGGTTCATATGTCAACTGCTACTCGGATGATTTGGAGGCAACAGTCCAAAGAAGCTGTCCTAGTGAGGACTGCAAATTAGTGGATTCTTATTCTTCATTTCAAAAATACTTAGTAGTACTGTATGAAGTATCAAATGAAATAAAATTTGGGAAATACCACTGCTAATATGGGCCTGGAGTAATGTAGCATCTAGATTTAACAGATGGAGTTCTTAAAAGGATTCTATCTGAAAACCACACACAAAAATCCTATTACAAAATCTACATGAGGAACAAAAACTACAAGATTTGTGTCTCAGCTGCAGTTCCCCTTCACAGCTCCAGCATACATAGGGAGCTCTGCTCATGGTTAAAAAACAAACGTGCAGGTTCCATTTTTTGGACCAATTTACAAGAAAAAAGCATATAGATCTATGTAAACTCTTCCACAAAGACTGTTTAGAGACAGGACACTTGAATTTAAAACCAAACCAAGCTCCTGTGTGG